>JARHVA010009166.1:0-140000 GCA_037957365.1 Torreya grandis
CCAAAATTAATGTAAGGGACTCTGTGTGTGTGTGTGTGTGTGTGTGTGTGTGAGAGAGAGAGAGAGAGAGAGAGAGAGAGAGAGAGAGAGAGAGAGAGAGAGAGAGAGAGAGAGAGAGAGAGAGAGAGGCTTAACTAGCATGGGGAAGTAAAATAAGACTTCACTTTAGGGCTAAGTGATTTATATCAAACTTTACCATTTAGAATTGGTTATCATAATTGGGTAGGTTTTGGGAGCCATAATGGTGTGGAAATTTAAATGACCTCCAAGAGTAGGCTAAGAGAGATAAGTACGCCAAGTTTGGGAGGTCAAAACTCCACTTTCATGTTAAGTTCATTATACAAAATTTTATCATATAGATGTGACATTTCCAATGGTGATGGTTTGGGGTCCCATTTGATATGAAAACTGATGTGAGACAGTAAGGAAACTTGAGAGTGATAATAAAAATGATGTGATTACAAACAAAAGTGACTACAAAAATAAAAAATAGGTCCCCTAATTCTTAGGATAATTAGGGTGTGTTGAGAAAACAACAATAAATGGTAAATCTAATATAAAATACTCTTTAGTATTTTGGAATGATAATACTCTATAAACCTATAATATTTACCGAGACTATACATGGAATGAGAATGGATTCAAGAGAGGAGAAGACAAGAATGACTAAAGGACCAAATCATACATTCTCATTGACTTGATGTGTGTAAATGAGTTAATTATCACTTCTTCAAAACTACAAGGACTAGCTACTACATATTCAATCATTAGGCTAGTGAATCCTACCTTAATAAAACTTACCTAAACATTATTTTAATACTAGCTAGGAATCCATAACCCTAATATATTTGTATTTTATCCCACTTAAGACCTTGCTCTAGTACTGACTGAACATCCATAGCCCTAGTAGAGGTTTCTTGAATCACCTAGAATTAATTTTTTTAGAAATAGTTTTTTATTTTATTTTTTTATTTTCTTATTTCTCTTTTTTTTTTAGCATCTCAATTATAGGTTTGGGACCACTATGACAAGTGAAAGGTATAATTTTAGATTTTTCACCCTAGATATTCACCATAACATTTTCATCCAGATAAACCCATAAACCATTAAGATGTGATTTTTATGTTTGGTTTCAAGAGAATGTATTAATTGACTAGGTAGTTTACCCAAAATTAATCCAGCTCAAATAAATTCAAAACACACACAATAGATTAATAATTCAAAACTAATTTAAAAACACAATATAACACTCAAAACTAATCAGAGCACTTACACACTAGAATGTGATTCATGTCACTTACCTATAGGCTTTCTATTCTTCAGTTTTTTGACTTGTAATAGAACCTATATGGTAAAATAGATGGGCTAGACCAAAAAGTGCCAATAAATGAGGCCAACCCAATAGTGAAAATTAGTAATAACAAACTAAACTAAAAAAACTAGGAAATGGAAAGAGGAAGTATTTACAGGAACCTAACAAGTTAATTCAAGCTTGGGATCAAGAAGTTTGAGGAATGCCTATGGATGGGCCAAAGGACATCCTCACTAGTTAGACATCTGATATAGAATGTATCCACATTAAGTATTTTGAGAAGGTTGGTAGGTATCCTACTAAGGGGAAATCTGTATTTACATCTATGTTGACCTCTACACTCATGAATACTATTCCATAGAGTTTTATTTACATTATTTCCATGCAAATTAAGTAAATCTACACTATAAAATTTATCAATGTACTTACATTTAACTTGTAAAAATCACTTGGGATAGGGTTTGATAAATACCTATACCCATATATTAAATTATGGTTAAGGATAGGGGTGGGTAATAACACATAATAGAGTGACTTATGTACCCAACTTAATATATATATCTTCCTGGTGGCAACCAATTGATGAATCTATTATTGGCTACACCTTGATTAGTGTGGATGCTTTGGAAGCACCATTTTTGTCATTTTTATCACTCAAAAGGTATAAGAGTTGTTATTTCCATGTCAAATACCTTTTGGATTTATCTTTAGTGGCATAAGTATGTGGGGATTTGAATAGGATTATTGAATCTTCAAATTTAACTTTCACCAACTTACTTTCTTCATTACTTGGGCAAACATGCTTATCATTAATCATTTATACCTTGGCTACCTCTACTAATACAATGAGAAAAATAATAATAAAACCCAATTCCATAGGGTATTCTAAAGGATTAAAACCTTTAGATGTGAGGATAACAACCTAGTTTTCTTCTTCTTTTCACCTATTATCAATAATGTATAGGTGTTGCTCTTAATTGTAAAGGACTCTCATGACTTCACTATTTAGTTTCATGAGAATCAAATTGAAGGTATGAATATCTTAAGATGAAATATATTCCATTTTAAGCTCATTCAATTCACCTTATTTAGATATAAGACCTATTTCAATATTGATTTCTTATATTTCATCTTCCTCCAATTATAGGATGAGAGTCAAACTACTACTATTGAGTTGTCTATAATCTTCAATAAAATTTCCAAGTGTAGGAACACCAACATATGGTATGATTATTTTAGATGCATAAAATGTATCCTCTTTATCCAAATGTTTTAATTCTTCTATTTCTTCTTCATGTTGATTACATGAGGTGTGTAATTCTTCTTGGTAGGTAGATTACTAATATTCTAATTTTTAGCTAATAGGTCAATTGAAACAACCACTATAATTTTATCATCTAAATCTGTAGACACCGAAATCGTGTCAACTCCCCTGGTCATCCCCCATTTTATTCTTCTTCTCCTATTCAACCCTTGTCGATCACTTCTTCCACCAGCCTTGACCTTGGCAGCATGTAACAATGAGCACAGAGCTAAAGCTAGACTCTATCCCCATTGTGCATCTGCCGACGACGGTCGTTACCCGGCTGATGTCGCCGACGTCGGTCACCTATCGGCCGACATCGGCAATCCTGCCAACGTCGGTCACCTTCCCATTATCCATTATCAATTATCATTCGGTTCCCAATCGGTTTCCCGAATGGTTATCGAACCGTCTCTCGAACCGTCCCTTGCCTTCATCAACGTCCGCCAATCGATCAATCGAGGAATCAATCAACCAATCAATCGAATCTCAAACTCTAACATTTTCATAGACTCTGGCAATCACTTCAATCAACACTCTCTCGCGATCAACCAACTCTGGCATCAACCAACTTCAATTCGGCACTACATAGACAACTTCAACAACGTCAATCATGTCTTTAGCGTGACAGGTAAGTATCTCCTTCTACTTGTTTTTATTTCCTTTTGGTTATTATTACTTGTTATTTCTATTATTTTGGATCCTCTGACTGTAAACCCGAGCCTTGAGTTCCTTATTTACACTTCTGTCCACTATCCCCTGACTACCCTGTACTCTGTTTAAATCCCCTAAAAACCCCCAGACTCTATCCAGACTCGACCTTACCTTACCTAGACCCTAACCAAACCCTGTCCCGACTCTATCAGACCTTCTGCAACTCACCCAGACTCTGTCCAGAACCTGCCTCGACCGACGCCGATCACTACCCCGACTGACGCTGACACTTTGATCGATGTCGGCACCTTTCCCTAACCGACGCCGGCACCACAGAGACCGACGCCGGTGACTGTACAGAACAGTGCTACATATCAGGTATGCATTTTATTTTCTATCCTTTATTTCTATCATTTTATCTTTTATATCTACTTCAGTTCAATATTCTGTGCTTTTTTATCAGTGGGTTGATATCCTTCTAGGAAGTCTTCGTACTTTCAGGATCGGGCGTTCGCCTGACAGCCCACCATATCCTTTGACTAACGTTTTTTTGTGTCTCAGTGTTTTCTTATTTGCAGGTGTCATTCCTCCACAGCCAAAGAGGAGAATCTTTCAACGTCTAATTTCGGTGTGCATAACTTTATCAGGTACTTCTAGCCTTGACCATTTCTTTTAGTTTCTTATTTCTTCTTTGAATGTAGAAAGCAATTTTGCATAGAAACATTCTGGCACGCCCGGTGGGATCCTAGGTCCTCCTTGGGGTCTTTCTCTCTTTCTTTCGTTCATTTAGGTGCATTAGATTCCTTCCTTTTTGCCTCCTCTCGTCTCTTCTTAATGACATCATAAGCAAGACTAAAAAGAACATTTCTTTCTTTTTTGCACTTTTAGACTAGCTAAAACTCATATTCTTCGACTCTTTCTCCATTCGTCTTCATACGAACAAACATTTTGACTTGGGCATTAAAACACTTTGCATTCATTTCTGTTTGCCTGCATCTCTTAGACCACACATAGTAATTAAATTGCATATTAAATTAATCTAGATCACTTGATGTTACACGACCAAACCACCTGCACAAAACAAACATTTTAACTTACCTGAGACAAGGCCCGACTGGGATTTCATCCCCCAGCGGATACCTTACCCGTCCTGGCAATCTCACTTTGATTTCATCACCAAGGGGAAAGCCCACTCCGTTCTCTGGCGGAGGATAATCTCTAGTGGAAGTATATTTTGGCTAAGTAAAACCAGCTAACCACTGGAATTGTGAAGTGAGGGGAGCTTGCTCCTTAGCACCAGGCCTGTACGGAAGCTAACACAAACTTCTTGAGCACCATAACAAAACCCGAAACCATCCATAGACTGCTTCTTCTAGGACCTGACTCAAAAGCCAATCTTCCTCTACACATATTCTAAGGCATAAGCCACTATAATCCTAATAATTTACTTCTAGGGTTTTAGGATCTGCTTGTGTCTTCATCTTTTTTTTAGTTCTTATCTGCTTGTTTGAGCTTGTGAGGATGTTCTTCCTTACCTTGAATGGTTCTGACTCATAGCCAAGCCAAGGCTCTAGTCGATCATGCGAGGCATCATCCTCTTCCGTCTACCCCACCTACAACCAACCCTATAATGGAGTTCAACTTGGAAACTAAAAGAACTCCTACCAAACCATCTCCGACCCAAACACCTATTATCCTAGAAGGGGACCAAGATTTTGCACGATTCTTGGACCTCAATACCGCAGCCTTGCAACACTATCTCGTGAATAGCCGAATGCGAGACTCCTCGGGCAATCCAATCTATGGAATGCCGACTTCTCTCCTCGAAACTGTGGCCGTATCAACGACGTCCGTATTCCAACCCTCAGATACCCAGGCTGTTGCCTCAACCAATGACCAACCTTTTACCAACCATCCAAGCGTGGCCTCTCCTTCCATCGTTGGGCCCACTTTCACTGGGGTTTTGGCCCCCTATCAATCTCAGCCCACTCAACCACTTTCTACCCCCTTTCAAAACTTGGTCGTCTCCATTCCGCCTACCCTTACTCCTATCAACACTAGGGTGGCTACCTATCCATTGGCCCATGTTACCTCTAGCCAACCTCCCATGACAACATCAAGCCTAGCCATGCCTTCTATCCAACCATCCTTAGTCACTTCTATCCCTACGACTAGTCATCCGTATGTTGCACCCTTATTGGTACAACCGACTACGTCGTACACCTCTTCCAGCCTCTTTCAAGCGCCTTACAATTTAGGAGGCGTTCCACCCACCAATCCATCAGTAGATATTATCAAGATGCTGATGGATAAAATGTCCAACCTAGAGACTTCCGTTACCGGCTCACGCAACACTCTCTCGTACGAACAAATCTGCAACGAGCCCATCCATCCTTCTGTCCCCATCAGACCATATCCTAGCCAGTGGTAACTTCCTAAGTTTTCTCATTTCCAAAGCAAGGAAGACCCATAATAACATTTACGGGCATTCAGACACGCCTGTTACCTTATCACCCACGACGATGCGTTGCTCTTATGCACGTTTCCCATGTCTCTCTCGGGTGCTGCACTTGACTGGTACAGCTCTCTTCTTAGCCATTCCATCTTCACGTTCACTCAGTTGGCCCAGCTCTTCCTTGATCATTTCTCCATCAATATCACCAAGAAGGTCTCCATCACAGACCTCTATTCTATCTGCCAGTTCGAGGATGAATCCATTGCTGATTTCGTTGCTCGGTGGAGGGGCCTTATCAATCAACTTTCATTTTCCTTACCCCAGCCTGAGCTTATTGAACTTTTCTCTCAAGCCTGCGCTAAACATATTTCTTCTACCTTGAGGGTTCAGACCTTCCGCACTTTTGATGAAGCCTTCACGATGGCTTGTAAACTTGAGTTACGTGCCGTCGAGGAGAATAAAGTCAAGTTGCGGAGTAAGAATCCTAACTCCAAAACCAATGACCCCTCTTCTAAGCCTTCCTCGTCTAATCCTAAATCTAAAGCTTCAGCAAATGCTGTGGTTATTAGATCTTCTTCCTCTTCACCTTCAACTAATCAATCTGAACCATCCACATCTATGAGTGCCACTCGCCAATTTCAACAGAGATACATACAACGACAGTTTACTCTGCTTGGAGAATCATACGCGTCTGTGCTGGAAAAACTCATCAAACAAGGGGCCATCAATCTCCCTCAGATCCAACCACCACCACAATTTGATCCCTCACGCGCTATCCCTGCATGGTATAGGGAAGATGACTTCTGTAACTACCACCGTGTTAAAGGTCATGACACGGGCAATTGTAAAACCCTTAAAAACAAAATCCAAGACATGTTGGAAAAGGGTGACCTCATCCTCGACAATCCTAATGCCCCTCCTAATCAGGGTATCGATATTTTCAAATAACCATTCCCTAATCATCCACCAACCCAAAACAACGTCCAGACCTTGACTGACAATACCCA
Organism: Torreya grandis; assembly: GCA_037957365.1. NCBI lineage: Eukaryota > Viridiplantae > Streptophyta > Pinopsida > Cupressales > Taxaceae > Torreya > Torreya grandis. The sequence goes on from JARHVA010009166.1 coordinate 6,732, forward strand.
TGAACATAATATTCAAACAGTCAATACAGTCTCGCCCCTCATTTCTAATCAACCTCAAGAGGTGAGTTCATCCATCAGTCCATCACATGTGGACGAACCTCTTTCTCCGATTAGTTCTCCCTCAACTTCTCTCATTTTAGAGGACACCTCGACCTTACCTGTGCAGCCAGTTTCACCATCTTCCTTCTTGCTGCCCATGGAGGACCCAACTTTTCCCACTCCTCGACCACAAGTGGAGGGCACTATCATCCCTGCCCTTTACCCACTTGAGGAGCTTCATTCTCCAGTTTCTTCTCCACCTAGGGAAGAACCTATCTCTCCTTCGTCTCCAACCAAACATGAACCTATCAAGACTTCACCATGCTTTGGGGCTGAAACTACCATACCTTCAGTCCCACAACCGTCAGCATCTTCTCAAGAGCCCAAACTTCATCCCGCATCTTCTCAGCCATTTTCCCGACTAGTGGAGAGACTTGAACTTCTCCCTTCTAGGAAAGTGGAACATCAGGGATTGTGGGACCATCTCATAGCTCTTCAACAAGCCCAGGCCCTCTCATCTCATGCTGCTAATCCTCCCATGGTAGAACCTCCTAAGACTATCAACAAAAATTAGATTTCTGCCTCTAGACCATCTACATCTCCATCAACCTCATCAAAACCAAAACCCTCATCTACTCCGCCTAAACCTATCAAATCGCTTGGTGTTCGCCCCGACTCCAACCTCACTCATCCACAAGTGAAGGTGGACTTAAACCAGACTTCAACTAATAGTAGTCTTCAACCCAAATCACAAAAGACTGCCAAACCACAGAGGCGAACGCCTCCTCTTCTGTCCCCATTGCCCTCCATTTCGGGCCCACATCCTTCAACCTTAACCAGAGTCCTTCCCACTTCAACCTCTAATCAAAATCGGTTGCCTCCTTTACTTCCTTTACCGACTACTAGCCTACCCTCTCCCAAAAGGGTGGTACCTCTCATGAAGAGTGTACCGTCTCCGCCTATCATCGCACCATCAACCCAGAAGGTGGTACGAAAGCCTCCTCCAACTTCACCCAAGCAAAAGTCACCGACATCGCATAGATCGATGAGCACGGATCCTTTAGTGGGTTCATACTCTTTAATCTTGCAATGACTTTTGCAAACTTCTAGCATAACTCTTCCACCCATCAAGCCTTTCCAACCTTTCGGGTCTAAACCCTCCTGGTTCGACGACACGAAGATTTGTTTATATCATCGTACACCAGGACACGACACCAAGGCTTGCTGTGCCCTCAAGGCTGTCATTCACCGTTATCTGGAGAAAGACACTCTTCTCTTTGAGGACACTTTCAATCCACCCCTGACTCCTTCTCATAACCCTTCTACCTCTTCAAACCCATCTACATCTCATCAACCGGTTACAACTCCCTCATCACCTTCACCTCCCATCTTTGAAATCAATGCCATTCACATCACTACTAGGTCACAAAAGGACAAGGCAAAAGAAAAAGCCGCCATTCCTTGGACCTACCCTTTTGTCAATCCACCTCAACTGCCTAAGCCTAAGATTTCTATCCTTGGCACACCTCAACCCTCCTCTTCTTCTTCTTCTGGACCAATCCATGACTCCATGTTGAAATAGCTTCACCAGATGCCTATGAAGATGTCCCTCTATGATCTCATCCAAACCTTGCCCCAACATCGTCAGGCCCTCATCCAAGCCCTACAGGCAGCGGAGGTCCAACCCGAGGACCCCCAACCACTTGCTGCCCTTGTCCACTCCTTAGCCCCTGTTGCCTCCATTACATTAAGTGATTCTGAGATTCCTACATCCAACACGGAAGATCAAGACGCTGCTCTCTTCATCACTATCTATATCGATCAAACACGCATTAAATGCGTTATGATTGATGGAGGCGCTAGCATCAACATCATCTCCACCCATGCCTTTGATCAGTTGGCTCTTCCCAAGAATTGTGTCTCCAAAACTGACCAATCTTGTGCTCTTTCAATGACACTACTGCCACGACCATTGGCACAGTCATTCTTCATATTTGCGTTGGTCCACGCACAGTCCTGGAGCTCTTCTACATCATCGAAGGAGAGTTTTAATACAACATCTTGCTGGGCTGACCTTGGATCCGTGCCATGTCCTGTGTCCCCTCCACCCTGCACCATTGTATGAAATTTGAGCATGACGGACAAGTCCACACCATTCCTGCTGACCCTTCACCCTTCAAAACATGCAACACCACCTACCTTCCAAACGATGTCCTCATCCCTATCAAGCTGTTAACCCCAGCACTGCCTCCATCTGCAGAAGTTTTGACCAATTTGTAATAGGCAGTCGCCCTTACACCCCCCTTCAAGCGATGACCACAGATCCCATGGAAGATGTCTTCCAAAGACTTTCATTGGAAGAGTATCGCTTGCTGGCTTTAGATATGTTCCAAACTCCACAAGAGTATGGACGTCTTCATCACAGCCCCAGCTACGATCATCAAATAGGGATGATCATACCTTATGGTCCACCTTACCTTCACACTAACCTCATCTATGGGGGGCTTAATCAAGCTCCTATTGATGGTAATCCTCTTTCTTCACCTCAACCTTTCACATCAGACTTTTTGTTTCTTAGCAACCCTGCTTTTGCACACACTTACCTTTACAGGTGTGCATGGAAGGGTTTTGGTTTCGGATGCTATGAGCAGGGTTCCCATCAGCCTATCCAATCGCTCAATGATGATGATGTCAAGAAACGATATGGTCTGGGATATCACGACCCTACTCAAGACCCTTTAGACCTTTGTCCTGAACCAATCATTGACCAATCACCTCCACACTCGCCTGTTTCGCCCCCTTCACCTACGAAGTCAGTGGTTTCCATTCCTCCTAATTTTTTTTCCATAAACACCATCCGCTTGGGCCCCTTGACTTATCAGCTCAATGGGGTGTCCAATTCTCTCCCTCTCATTTTTCCCAGCATGATCGAAGATGAGTCGGCAACCATTCACACTGTTCATTGCATTGACGATGATGCCATTCTTTCTTACATGGGCACTGACGATTCTTTCATCCAGCGCTCCCTCCCTTCTGAGACCCAGGTTATGTTAAATGAATCAACCATTGACATCAACCTTCCTTCTTCTGATGTTCCTCACGTCTTAAAGATTGGCCAATCTTTAGACACTCAGGAGCAACTTGACTATACCCATTTCCTCTCTAACCATAACAAGGCCTTTGCCTAGACTTACAGTGATATGCCTGGCATCGACCCCACCATCATTACCCATAACATTGTCACCAAACCAGAGGCTAAGCCTGTCAGGCAAAAGCTTTGCAAGATGCATCCTCGCGTTGCCCTCCTTGTCAAAGAAGAACTTCAGTGCCTCCTTTCTGTCTCCTTCATCCAACCCATCGATTATCCATAGTGGGTTTCTAACATCGTCCCAGTCACCAAGGCAACTAGGGGGATTCAGATCTGCACAGACTATCGTGACCTTAACTTAGCCTGTCCTAAAGACGACTTTCCTCTTCCTAACATTGACTAGCTTGTTGATCTTACCGGCCATGAGATGCTATCTCTTATGGACGGGTTTTCAGGATACAATCAAATCCTGATTGCTTCGGAAGATCAGCACAAGACTACTTTCATTACCCCATGGGGGACTTTTTGCTATCGAGTCATGCCTTTTGGCTTGAAAAATGTAGGCACCACTTATCAGCGTGCCATGACCTACATTTTCCATGATCTCCTCCACAAAATCATGGAGGACTATGTGGATGACCTGCTCAGCAAGTCCAAGTTTCGTCGTGACCATCTAACCATTCTCAAAATCATCTTTTCTCGTCTTCTTCAATACAATGTTCATCTTAACCCCAAGAAATGTGTCTTTGGGGTCCTCTCTGGCAAGCTTCTCAGCTTCATCGTTTCCTTTCGTGGCATCGAGATAGATCCCGCCAAGATTTGCGCTATCCTTGAAATGCCTCCACTGACCAATCTCAAGCAGCTTCACAGTTTGCAAGGGAAGCTCCAGTCCATTCGCCATTTCATCTCGCAACTTTCAGACCACTACCAACCTTTTCATCATCTCCTTAAGAAGGACGTCTCCTTTAAATGGGATGAGGACTGTCAAGAGGCTTTGGAAGCCCTCAAAAGCTATCTAGTCTCTCCACCAATCCTCATTCCACCTAAAGATGACCAACCTTTCTACCTTTATATCTCTGCCACCAACCATTCGTTAGGTGCCATGATCGCGCACCGAGACGAGCATCACCATGAGCAAGCAGTCTATTATATCAGTCAAACACTGGTCGATTATGAAACTCGATATACCCATATCAAAAAACTCTATTTGGCGTTAGTCTTTACTGCTACTAAACTTCGCCACTATCTTCTTAGTCACAAAACCTTTGTCATCACCCACACCGACCCTCTCAAGTATATGCACTCCAAGCCATATCAGAATCAACGTATGGCTTGGTGGCTCATGCTGATTGCTGAGTTCGATCTCAAATTCATCCAGCAGAAATCTATCAAGGGGCAAACCATCACTGATCAACTAGCAGATGCCCCTCTTCCTGACAATCAACCTTCGCAGTGTGAATTCCCTGATGAGTCTATCGCTGCGCTTTCCTCCGACGACACCACCTATCATATGACTATATTCTTTGACGGTTCCAAATGTCAACTAGGTGGGGGTGCTGGGGTTATTCTCATCCCACTCAAAGGGGAGCCCATGCCTTTGTCTTTTAAACTCGACTTTGATTGTACCAATAATATGGCCGAATACGAGGCCTTAATTTTGGGACTCCAGACCGCCCTCTCTCTCAGTATCAAGTCCATCAACATCTTCGGTGACTCGCAACTCATCGTCAATCAGGTTAACGGTTCATACCTCTATAAAAATGAAATTTTGCAAAAGTACAAAAACCGTGCTGACATTTTCCTTGCATCTTTCAACCATTTCCTCCTGCAGACTGTTCCTTGATCCACGAATAAGTTTGCTGACACCATGGCTTCTCTCACTTCACATATCCCATCTTCCTTATCTACATCCAGACTTTTTGTCATGGTGCATCGTGTGCCGTTGCCTTCATATATCTCTTCTCACATTCATCATGTCAACACTATAGACCCTAGTCCACAAGATGCTTGGTATAAGCAACTTGTAGACTTCTTATCTTTCTCTGTCATTCCTCCCAACCTCTCTAGTAATGCATGACGAGCTTTTATCAAGCGTACCGCTCGCTATACCATGCTAGGGGGTCTTCTCTATAAGCAAGGCTTCGACGGCCTCCTTCTTCGCTGTCTCACCTCCACTGAAGCATCCCAAGCCATTCAACAAGTCCACGACGGGATTTGTGGCAGACATTTTAGTGGGAATTTGGTTGCCAAGCGCATCCTTCGTTTGGGCTATTATTGGCCTACCCTTCATCAAGACTATAGCGACTATGTTCGGCGTTGCATCAAGTGTCAACAACACTCTAACTTGTTTCATCTTCCTAGTCACGCCTTACAAATCACTCAGGATTTTTGGCCTTTTTCTCAGTGGGGTTTAGATCTCATCGGTGAGATTAACCCTCATTCATCTCTTCGTCATCAATCCATCATCACAGCCACTGAATATTTCACCAAGTGGGTGGAAGCTATTCCTCTCGTCTCCATAAAAGCTGACAAGATCGTCGACTTCATCACCACCCATATTATCTGTCGTTTTGGTGTCCCTCATAAAATCATCACCGATAACGGCAAGTCCTTTAAAAACAAAACTGTCCAAACATTATGCGACTCATTCAGCATCAAACTCACTTTTTCTTCACCTTACTATCCACAAGCAAATGGGCAGGCCGAGGCTTCCAACAAAATTCTCACCAAAATTCTCATGAAAGTGGTCAGTGACATAGGCAGGGATTGACACATTCACATTCCCTTCGCTTTGTGGGCTTACCGCACTAGCATTCAAACCTCTACGGGTGCTACCCCTTTTTCTCTCGTGTACGGAACAAAAGCTGTCTTACCTCTCAAAGTACAGATCTCATCTCTCCGCATTTCTCTACATGATATTCTTTCCAACGATGACTTTCATCAAGATCGCTTAGCTCAACTTGAGTTACTTGACGAACACCGTCTTGCTGCCCTTAATCATCTCCATGTCTATCAACATCGCATCAAACGCACCTATGACAAAAATCTGCGAGAACGAGATTTCAACATCGGAGACCTCGTCCTCAAAGAAAATCAACACGTGACCAATATGGAGCGAAGTAAACGAGGCAAGTTTGCTCCTAATTGGCTTGGACCTTTTATTATCACGCACAAGTATGGATCAGGGACTTATCGTCTATCTTCTCTTGATGGACGCCCAGAACCTGAGCCTCTTAATGCATTGCATCTGCAACCGTTCTACTGTTAGTCAAGTATTTGTCCACTTGACACTTAACTTGAGCTCATCCCTTGAGCAATCCCCGTCCTCTTAATCCTACTTCCTTTCAACCCTATTCCTCTTAACAATTCCTATAACCCTTTTATGCTGTATGAATGCTTTGTCCTCATAAAAGGGAGCCCTTGACCTTCTATAATCTTGTCCACAACTCACATTTTTGTCAAAATAAATCAAGATGTCACAATATCCATGGTCACTATATCAATATCAAAATAAAAAAGAAGACTGCTCCCTCGAAGGACGGCTGTACTATCATTGCTGTAATTAATAGACTGCTCCCTCGAAGGACAGCTATTCAAAAGCCTTTATATTAAACAAAAATATAGACCACTCCCTCGAAGGATGGCTATGACTAAATATGGCAATAAACAACACTATTTTAGAAGCTTCCCGCATTGATCAGCTTCACAACTGACCACCAAGCAAATGACATCTCTATGCAGGCTTCCCACATTGATCAGTCTGCGCTAAAAAAAAAAAAAAAAAAAAAAAAAATGAGTCATGGACTTGGCTTGTAGTTGTCTCAGGGTCTCCTATAAAAAGGGGCAAGGTTATTCCTACTCTTAAACTGGGTTACCCTATCCTCATCCTATCACCCCAACACACTCAAGGGACTTCGAGCTCACTTAACGTCAAGTGATTCGACTATTTCTCTAGCATAACACTGGTCCACGACGCAACGCATACACGGGGCTTTTGTTCTAACAACCCCTATCCATGCTGTCCTTTTTGGTCTTTGTCAATGAAAGAGCAATTCGCCTTTCACTTATCTTTTGCTTTGGTCACATTAAACCGAACCAACTTCAACATTTTCAAACCAACCTCAACATTTTCAAACCAACCTCAACATTTTCAACATGACATCAGGCATCACCTTGTCCTTTTCCCATAGTTTCCATGGACACCAATACACATGGAAACTACCGACCAGACCCAATTTATGTTAAGCATAAACCAATACTTGCTGAAGCATAAATAGACTTCCATTCATTTTTAGCATACATCCATCACGACTATGGAAAATTGCTAGGGATGAAAGACCTTTCGACCAATGTTGCAGAATACACCATTTGGAAAAGGCTGCAACATCTCTTCCCCTCATCATTTCATCATTTCAACAATCGACCAAACTCATCATCGATCATTTTGACCCTCGCAGTCTGAACTACATTGGTCTGAGGCCCTATGACCAGGGCTATGTAGGCAGCACTCAGATAACACATCCTCTGAGGTTAGCTTGACCACCCCCATTTGTTCATCTCCTTGATGGACAAACCTTCTCTTCTGTAACTTTGATCAAGACCAATCATTTTATTTGACCATTCCTCCCTTTTAGGGAGAACTACATTGGCCTGAGGCCCTTCACACAAGGGCTATGTAGGCAGCACTCAGATCACATGATGTTTTCTGAGGTTAGCTCGGCCACATCCTTTCGTCCATTCTTCCCCTCACCCACCAACCATTGGAGATCATGCCTATCTCCTCCGACCTCAACCACTTCCAAGACATTGTTGCCTTGGTTGTTTTTGCATGTATGCTATCTCATGACTGGTTAGCAGAATTGTGCGCAGACCTTTTTTTTTTTTTTGACCCTCACAAGTATAGGATTGCAAGCCGATTGATCCACACTAATTGTGACTTTTTCGTGATTCTAAGAGCACTTCCTGAGCCCGGGATACCTAGAATGCGATGACCCATTTGGAGCTTCAGCTTAGATTGAGTGACCCGATCAGCAGATGACTAAATGCTGGGGACTGGTTACTTCAATTTTGGCACTCCTCGACCCTTGACATGCGACACTTTGACCCAACCATCTCGTGCAGTGATATGCGCATAATCATACCTTTTGCAGCATTTACCCTCACCCCTTTTTTCATCCACTCTTTGTCAAATTAGCACCCGATTCCCAGTTCCCCTTCCCTCGACTCCTGCTTTGAGGGGGAATACCTTATCCATAATCGGGGCAATCACTCCTATTTTTGTCTTGTAGTTCATCCAGAACAACCAACAAGACAAAAAGGGGCAAATGTAGACACTGAAATCGTGTCAACTCCCTTGGTCATCCCCTGTTTTATTCTTCTTCTCCTATTCAACCCTTGTCGATCACTTCTTCCACCAGCCTTGACCTTGGCAGCATGTAATAATGAGCACAGAGCTAAAGCTAGATTCTATCCCCATTGTGCATCTACCGACGATAGTCGTTACCCGGCTGATGTCACCGATGTTGGTCACCTATCAGCCAACGTCGGCAATCCTACCGACGTTGGTCACCTTCCTGTTATCCGTTATCAGTTATCATTCAGTTCCCAATCAGTTTCCCGAACGGTTATTAAACCATCTCTCGAACCATCCCTTGCCTTCATCAACGTCTGCCAATCAATCAATCAAGGAATCAATCAACCAATCAATTGAATCTCAAACTCTGACATTTTCATAGACTCTGGCAATCACTTCAATCAACACTCTCTCGCGATCAACCAACTCTAGCATCAACCAACTTCAATTCAGCACTGCATAGACAACTTCAACAACGTCAATCATGTCTTCAGCATGACAGGTAAGTATCTCCTTCTACTTGTTTTTATTTCCTTTTGGTTATTATTACTTGTTATTTCTATTATTCTGAATCCTCTAACTGTAAACTTGAGCCTTGAGTTCCTTATTTACACTTCTGTCCACTATCCCCTGACTACCCTGTACTCTGTTTAAATCCCTTAAAAACCCCCAAACTCTGTCCAGACTCGACCTTACCTTACCCAGACCCTGACCAGACCCTGTCCCGACTCTATCAGACCTTCTGCAACTCACCCAGACTCTGTCCAGAACCTGCCTCGACTGACACCGATCACTACCCCGACCGATGCCAGCACTTTGACCGACGTCGGCACCTTTCCCTAACCGACGCTGGCACCACAGAGACTGACGCCGGTGACTGTACAGAACAGTGCTGCATATCAGGTATGCATTTTATTTTCTATCCTTTATTTTTTCTATCATTTTATCTTTTATATCTACTTCAGTTCAATATTCTGTGCTTTTTTATCAGTGGGTTGATATCCTTCTAGGAAGTCTTCGTACTTTCGAGATCGGGCGTTCGCCTAACAGCCCACCATATCCTTTGACTAAAATTTTTTCGTGTCTCAGTGTTTTCTTCTTCACAGGTGTCATTCCTCCACAGCCAAAGAGGAGAATCTTCCAACGTCTGATTTCGATGCGCATAACTTTATCAGGTACTTCTAGCCTTGACCATTTCTTTTAGTTTCTTATTTCTTCTTTGAATGTAGAAAGCAATTTTGCATAGAAACAAAATCATCTTCATAACCAATATCAAATATTGGTGCATGCTTATATAATGGTACATTATTAGTCAATAGGACTATTTTAGCATTCATCTCATTTCCATATCCATAGAAACCCAATTGTGAACTTTGGAATGTAGTATCATATGCTGGATCAAGCATCACTTATTGAGAATATCCTATAATGAATGAAAATTTATTAGAAAAAACACTTAAAGACAATTGATTAATAAAATAAGGTAGAACATCTTATTAACTAAATGTTGAATTTTCAAAATTATATGCATTAAATACACTAATAGGGTTCTGATTTGTCATGGGGAGTTTTGATTGGTCATAAGGTTGAGTCAATGCTTCAATATAAGGTATAAATTAGTTCATGGCTTGATTTATAGGTAGGTAAGTCAAAGTATTTTGGGTGTAAACACTTGGTTGTCTAAGATAATAAAATAGGTCCACACAATAGTTGTGTGGTATTAATTTTTATTTAATTGTGAAATGCTCTTAGTAAGTTAATGTTAAAGATGTGAGAGTAGATGGAGTCTTCTGAATAAACAGAGTAGTTAGGGGATCCAAAATTTTGAGATAAAATTTTATGGGAACTACTTTTGTTTGTAGGAACAGGTCTTTCAACCTTTTGTATAACTCATGAAAGTGAGTGTTGAATGCACTAATAGATTTATTGGGCTCCCTATGGGATATATAAAATTGGTAATACAAGGAAATAAGGTCAATGGGAACACTAAAATGGTTGATAAATAAGTTCTCAAAAATATCCCATGAGGTGATACATTTGGATGGTAAGCCAAGTTACCATTTATATGCATCCCTATCTATAGATCAAGGAAAAATATGACAAACAACATCTTTATGATAAATTAAAGTCTTGATTATGTTATCTTTAAATGATTAAATTTGTTCTTATGCCATCCAAATCCCACCATGTGTGTTTTTTGACAAAATTCATTAGGATATTTGGGCAAGTCATGAGTAGGCCCTAGAATGTTCATAAGGTAGCCACCTCCACCTAGCTAGGCAAAATACTTAGGTGGGTCTAAAATTTAATTTTACAATATTATAAACTATAAGGCTACTTTAGACCAAGTCTCTAAAGATTTAAAGTTTAAAATTTTCTACTAAAAAATTTTAGTTTTACATTTATTGGCCCTTCTTCTAGCACCAAAATTTCTGATGTGTGTTTCAAACACACAAAAGGGAGGGTAAAGTGTAAAGGAAGAGTTGAAATACCAAAATTAATGATAAGATGATATATTCCCAATACATCCTCTTTCATCACCAAAACTAATGATGCGTATTTAAAACATGCAATAGGGTGGGGAAAGTATAAAGGAGGGTTCAAAAGACCAAAATGAATGATAAGTTGAGAGGTTCCCAATACACCCTCCTTCTAGCACCAAAAATATTAACATGTTGTTTGGCATGGATCACCAATGTTAGGACTTTGGGGTGGTGAATTCCATTTAGCCTCTTTTAAAATGAGTTTCATGAGGTGGATCTCCCCAAAGTTTTTATCTATTGGATCATGATGTACTAATATTTACTCAATCACTCATTATGATCTATTCTAGTCAAGGGGAACTTGCTTGTTTGGGAATATTCAAACTTTATTTTAGTGTTATTTTGATCATTAATCATTTATAGGGAAATGATAGTTTAGTGTATTACTTGTGAGGGGTTTTAATTAGTTTTAGGAAGTATGATAAACTTGTAGTTTTAGATTTTTCCCATGTGTTAAAATTAACATTTATAGTTTTGTTTAAATGTGAGTTTTTAACTGATTTAAAGTTTTAATTCATTCCATTATTAATCATTAAATAATCCATTTACATAATGGAAATTATCTTATAATTAATATAAACATTAATATCAGATTGTATTCAAACCTTAACTAACAAACTAATAAAAAGAGAAAAAGAGAGGGGAAAATAAAGAAAAGCCTACTATCATGTAGCATAATCCATTCATTTTTATTGTAAAAACCCATGAAACTAAACCCTCACTTAGACAATGTGTGCATAACCATCAATGGGGTTAGTGCAAGAACTTAAGGAATGAAAGCATGAGGAAAATAACCCATAACCATCATTGACATTGTAAGTTAAAATCAAAATAAATTCACCACTTATATTAATTGATAAAATCATCAAGTAACACAAGTGTTTAGATGCATTATAACTGATTTATAAAAACTTCACCAACATAATAGCACATAACAAAGAGAGGGAGAGATAAAAAATAAAAAAGCAAGTGGTTGGTCCAATATTGCTTTGAGGAAAAACAAAGAGCTAACCTAGATAATGCGTAAGCTCTGACACTTTATAGGGTCTTCTGTTTTTCCATTGAATTCTTATCCCACCAAAAATTTTATCCACCTTTTGATTCCTACCACTTTCTCTCTTTTGCACCAAAAAATACCAAAAAATAAGTCAAACTTGTAATTGAAAGCATGAACAGTAAAATGAGACATTAAAAAAACAATCAATTTTAAAACCACGTAACAATTCCAAAAATTGAGGGTACCATTGTGTCCAAGATAGAATCACATTTATAAATGTGCAATTAATTTAAATATGGACATCAAAGTAAAAAAATATGTCAAAAAAACTAACTCAAGCTCAAAAATGGCCCTTCCAAACCTAATCAAGCTTTTAGGGATGATAGGCTTTTTTATTTTTTGCACTTTTTGAAAAAATTACAATCCCAGTGCTAATCAGGATTTCAACCCATGATTATCACTAAGGGGGGAATTTTGAAAATTTGTAGATCTATTTGGTAATCATTTTCTTATTATCACTATGTTTTATCCTTTTATATTGGTGGGGGTCCCCAAGACCTAACTAGGCTTGGGGACCCCAATTAAAACTAGGTTTTGACTTTGGTGAGCTTCTAGTTGTGGTTAGGCAAAAATACCCACATAGTATTGGATTACATAGGATGTATCCTCCAAGATGTAACTAGGTTTAATAACCTTATATAGAACTAAATATCTCTTTTTGATTTATCCTAGACCTAGTCGAGGTTTTAAACCTAGACTACCATTGTTGGACACTGATGTAGACCCTAAGACCTAACTAGGTAAATATCCTTAGTTATAAATATGACACTCCCCCATAGATGGTACTAGAATTATCTAGAGATTTGTTTTTGAATATCAAATAATTCAGTGTGGCTACTTACATATATCTAATTGAGACATCATTTCTCTCAATTAACAAATGGAAGGAAAACCAAGATTACCCTAGACCTAATCACAAGTTAGAAACCCAAATACAACTAGTTTATGTAAAATGGCCCCTAATGGACCTAATATAGTTTTCAAATCTTTATTAGATCTATGATATTTGGAAAATTTAGAAACCTAAAACCAAGACATATTCGATAAATAAGACAACTTTTTCAACAAGATTTTCAATGAGGCACAAGGACATCAAGAAGTCGTCTAGAGACCAAGTGTAAAATATGAAAATGATTTGAATGAGATTGGTTATTTAAATGGGACAGAACTGAAAGACTCAAATTTAATATAATTAAAATTTACCCCCAAAGTGACTATAAGGGACTGAGAGAGCAAGAGAGTTGGGCTCAGCTAGCACAAGAAAGTGGAACAAGACTTCATTTTGGGGCCAAGTGATTTATATGAAACTTTATCATTCAAAATATTTTATCACAATAGGGTAGTTTTTAATATATAAAATGGAAAAAAAAATGAAATGACCTCCTAGATCAGGCTAAGAGAGATAAGCAAATGAAGTTTCAAATGCACATTAGGAGGTCAAAACTCCACTTTCACACTAAGTGCCTTATACAAAGTTTTCTCGTATAAACATGGTATTTTCAATGGTGATGGTTGTAGGTACTAATTACATATGAAAAATGAGTTAAGACACCATGGAAAATTGAGAGTTTTGAGACCAATGAACTATAAGTGTAAGTGGAAATGACTCAAAAAATAAAAAAGAGGTTCCTCTATTCTTGGGAAAATTAGAATTAAACAGATAAAAAAAATTCCTAGTTCACCTTCCTTATATCATTAGTATATTTATAGGTCATTTGTTATACTAACTTAGTGGTATGATGAGTAATACTTACCTTTCTTAAAATGAGACCCTAGAGTCTCTCCAAGGTATATATATGTCAGGTCACATCGTATTGGATGACCCAGTTGGTTTGTGTGAAACTATTCCAATATAAAGGGCTTAATGGTTTGGAATATAAATTGATATTTAAATTTTGTTTTAGCATTAGATATATAAGGGAATTCAAAATGAAATATTTCATTAATGTTGTTTTTAATCACATGTCAAATAATAATAACAATAATGCATTTTTAGGTTTTGCCAATATGATACAATAAATGTTTTAAGTTTTTAAATGATGATAATGTTGTTGATTTTAGACAATCATTTATTCATTGCATATCATAAATTCAAAAATGCATTAATATCAATGAAATGGATTTTTCAATTGAGATAATGTCAAAATTGGATTGCATTCATATATATATATATATATATATATATATATATATATTAAACCCTAATTAATTGATTTATGAAAAATTGCAAAAAGGGGAAAAGAATAAAAAACCTATTATAATGAAGCTAAAATCAATAAGTTTGATATAAATCACCCATAAATAATTCTACCATATGGAAAACATATACACCACCAAAAACATAGATTATTCTAGAATCCAAGGATTAGAAAGTAGGAAGAAGAATGACACCACCACCATTTACATTTACATGTAATTAAATATAAAATCCACATATATAGTCAATGAAAATATTCACTTGAATAGTGTAAATAGGCTTACATTCACCATTTGGTTACAATTTTTGAAGCATAACAATAATGCCAAGAAAAAGAAGGATAAAAATTATGCTATAAAATAATAAAAATGCACAAAAGAGTGACTAGTCAAATGTTTTCTCCTCGGATTAAAAAATAAGCCAACCATTGGAATGACATTGGGATCTATATTTATAAGATGTGTGGTCTATGAGGATAAATATTTTTCCCTCCAAAAATCTCTTTGAATTTACTTTCCCTCAAAAATCCAAAGTGATGCACTCCATTTCCACTTTTGCCTAAAAAGACAAAAATAAATAAATTAATATTTTCAATTAAAAACACCTAAGGAAAACATGAATAAATTGTAAACTATATAAAATTTACAAACATTTAAGGTTCAAAATCTTTGGTCCAAAACCAACTTCATGATGCCATAGATGGATTTCAAAAAATACATACGAGTAAAAAGTGTTGATAAAAAAACCACCATGGGGTTAAAATTGCCCCGAGACTTATTTAGTCTTCTGGAGACAACAATAATACAATTTTTAAATATTTAAAATAATTACCTAATCATGATTCTAAAAATTTATTAGCATGTTCAATGTACAAGAGATTATCATCCCAAATGTGAGCATGTGTGTAAGGTGTGACACTTTTAATAGGTTCTAAACCTAATCAAACATCAAATGCTAATTAGAATTGCATTTAATGTTCTAAGTTGAGTGGCATAGACCTAATCAGGCCTAAGACCCTTGATTATTAATGGTGGATTTTTCTTAGTAAGCTACCATGTTAATCAAGGTTCAAATACCATATGGTACTATTTTTTTCGACCAAATACACTTGAATTTTAATGTTGGCAAGATCAGTTTGTACTCAGGTCCCAAAGCCTACATAAAACTATTGGTGACCACCAAACATTTGTTTGTGTTTTAAAGTTTACATAGAAATGTTATCAGATTGGGAGGGGATCAAGACCTAGTTTGGTTCTTAGTCCTAACTAACATTGTTTTAACTAAATTAATTAAGCCTTAGACCCAATCAAGAGTTGGAACCCCAAAAAACACTATATACATTAGAAGGCAAGGGATTAGAGTTGATCGGGACTTAGTTTATTAGGAAAAACATGGATCTACAGGTTCTTAGAAGTGCATTAGAATGAAGCAAGACATAATTTTCATGAAGGCCAAATTTGGGCAAACTCAAACAACTACAAATTATGAAAACACAAAGAATAATTTACATATAATAGAGCTAAGATCCAACTCAATACATTTAAATTAGATAATTTGAAGGAAATACAAGTACAAATAGGAATGGAGGTAACTCCTCCATGAAAGGTGGTCTAGGATGCCCCACAATAGAGCGCAACTCCTTGGTTTAAGAATATCTGGTCAATGGAGTAACTCCCACATTGAATGAGGTATAAGATAACCACTATGACCTATGACAAGTCAAAGTAAATCCTATGACTACACACCTAAGCAAGACTATCCACAAATGTATTAAATCCAAATGACATAGAATATCCAAGTAGGAAGATATAATAAAATGCAAGAAAAAGAATCCTAAACTAATGCCCCCCATAAGCACATCTTAGGTGGGTGATGATACAAAAATGGGTCCTAACAATTAGGCTTGATCAGTTACCCATGTACAATGCAATCACTCATATATAGAGAAGAGAAAAATTAGTGGAAAAAATCTCCCCTCAAAAGAGAGAAATGAGGAAGTGAAGAGGCTAGAAGGCCCCCTAAAGATGATGAAGCTACTGAAGTAGAATGCACCTTGAGAAGAGCTCACAGATGAATTAACTTGTTCTTAGTGAAGGGTTTGGTGAATATATTAACAACCTAATCTAAAGATTGGAAAAATATCAAGTCAATAACCTGACCGTGAATAAGCTCTCAAATAAAATGCATGTGAATATTAATGTATTTGGTCTACTGGTGCTGAACTAAATTATTGCATATCTATATAGTACTCTAGTTATTACAATAGATAATAATGAGCTACCTGATAGGAATTCCAAACTTAGATAGAATCCCTAAATCCAAATAGCCTTAGTAGCTACATTAATAATTCCCCTATACTCTACCTCTATGGATGATATAGAGATAGCATTTTAATTCTTTCTAGACCAATTGATAGTTCCAAAACCCAAGGAAAAACTATAACCTAAAGTGGACTTATGATTTTGAGTATCTCTAGCCTAATCTAAATTTGAAAATATAACCAAGATAACCTCTATGCCAAATTTGTATTAAATCCTAAATATATAATAGCCTTGAATGTAGTAAAAGATCCTCTTATCTTCTTTCTAGTGTAACTCATGGGGATCTTGCATGAATCATGAAATAATCTCAATTGCAAATGAAATGGCAAGCTCAGTATGAGTTAGATAAATGAGGCCACCAATAAGTTGTTAATACTGAGTGGCATCAACCAAAGGTATAGAATAGTCAACCTCACATTTAAATCTTGATAGAAAGTGAGTCAAAGATGGCTTACAATCAACCATGTGAAATCAAGCTAAAAGATCAAGAACATATTTGGGCTGTGCAAGTGAAATCCCTAAATTGGACTATGAAATCTCAATGCTAAGGAAGCAATGCAAAAGGCCCAAGTTTGCCATGTCAAATATATCCTATAAATCTCTCTTCATCACCATAATAGATGATGATGAACTCCTGATGATCAAAATATCATCAACATAAAGGACTAGTATCAATAAAGAATCATCCTACCATAAGAAGTATACATTGGGGTCTAAATGGCACTTAGGGAAACCTAAAGTAAGGAGGAAGGAATCCATCTTGGCATACTAATCTCAAGGGCCTATTTGAGGCCATAGATAGATTTATTAAGTCTAAAAACTAAGGATGAATCATGAATAAACCTAGGTGGATACTCCATGTAGATATCCTCCTCAAGGTCTCCATTAAGAAAGGCACTCTTCACATCCATATGATGCACATCCCAACCATATGCTATGGCTAAAGCTTGTGTGATTTAGATTGAATTCATATTTGCAATGGGTGCAAAGGTCTCTGAGTATTCAATGACAACTATCTATGAAAAACCCTTGGTGACCAATCATACCTTGTACTTATCAACCAAACCATATACTACAAACTTAGTTTGATATATCTAATGACATCAAACCATATTCCTTCCTTTAGGAAGTGAAGTCAAATCCCAAGTGTGATTTCTAATCAAGGAATCATATTACTCATCCATGGATCCATCCCACTTAGGTATGCCTAATACCTCTCTACAAGTTTATGTATTAGTTGTAGAAGTAAAGAAGGTAAGAGGTCCACTCTAAAAGTCTACCCAAGTACATCTATCATCAAATGGATCCTCTACCTAAGTGCCTATGCTTTGAAGTGTCTACCTAGCCTAAAGAGGGCCTAAAATGGGTGAGTCAAGTGCTGAATCCTCATCCTCTAATGTATGCCCAGAAGTAGATGAGGATGACTCCCCATAATTCTAATCATTATCAGACTCACTATTGGAAGAAGAAGAAGTAGCCTCTACCTCAAAAACCTATTGTGAATAATCTAAATCCTCAAACTACTCATCTAAACTAAGTGAAAATAATGTAGATGTAGAAGTTTCTTGTAAAGAGTCAGAGGGACTCTCCTAAAACCTAACACTTCTCTTGATGAAAAATTGATGAGTCATAGGGTGGAGAACCCTATAACCCTTGACCCCATTTGGATACTCAACAAAGATGCAAGGTTTGGATTGAGCTTCCATAGCCTTGCATTAATTTTTAGGAATGTTTGATATCACTGGTGATTTAAAGACCCTGAAATGCTGCACCTCTAGTTTCTTGTTATGCCAAGATTAAAAAGGAGTGATACCCTCTAAAGATTTATGAGGAACCTAATTTTAAATATAACATGCAAAATTTATGGCCTCTACCTAGAACTATGGAGCCAATGATCTAGATTGAATCATATAGTTTATCATCTAATTTAAGGATTGATTCTTGTATTTTACTACACCATTATACTATGGAGTGTATGGTACTATTTGCTAAAGATAAATTCCCTCTATGGTACATAACTGCTCAAATCTATGGTTGATGTACTCCCTCCCATTGTCTATATGAAGTATTTTTATGTAATTTCTAGATTTGTTCTTAGTAAGAGCCTTAAAGTCTCAAAAATTATCAAACACTTCAGACTTTTGTCTAAGAAAATAGACCCATGTGTATCTAGAAAAGTCATCAATGAAGGTGAGGACATATCTGGCCCTAGTAAAATAAGTATGGGGAAACTAACCTGTGACATCACTATGAATCAACTAAAGAGGTACTAAAGATATAGATTTTCCTTTTTCAAATTTCTCTCTTGGATGTTTGCCAAGGGAAAAACCCTCATAAAGTCCCTTAGAGAATTTAACTCTAGGCAAGCTGATAACCATGTCCTATTGACTCAGCTACTCAAGATAGCAGTAGTTAAGATGGCTAAATTGCTCATGCCATAGCTTGCTAACTCCATCTAAATGGGTAAGTAATGTGGTAAGAGAAACATCTGGAGTAAAACAAGAGAAGGTGAATAGCCTAAAATGGTGATTAGCCCTCCCTATTCTAACTATAGTGTCACTATGTATCTATTTGATCCCAATGGAATCTAGTGTGAACTCAACTTTCATGCCCTACCCTATACGGGTAATCTTATACACTAAAATGAGATTAGATGATAATAAAGGTACATGTTTCTATACGAGATCTCGCTTTCACATTCAAAGAGAGAATAAGAAACTAAAAGAAATGGTCTATGGCTTGTATGTACCTGGATGAAGTCTGTGCACCAGATTTAGATGATAGCAGGAACTCTTTGGTTGTGGAGGATGACACCTGAAAGAGAAAGAGACTAAAACATGAAAAACGTTAGATGACAAGAAAGGGTGGGCTGCCAAGCAAAAGCTCGATCCCAAAAGTACAAAGACTTCCTTAAGGGATGTCAACCCACTGATTGATAAAAATAATGTCTGATAAAAAGTAGAATGATGAAATACTAAAATGATTAAAGACTGAAAAGGAAATGGAAGCAAATGCTTACTTGAATGTTGTTGTCAGCCTGGTCACAATCGCTGGCATTGGTTATTCTACTGACATCAGTTGGTTAAGTCTACCGACGTTGGTTAGTCTGCCGACGTTGGTGGGGGAAATGACTAGCGTCGGTCAGGGTAGTAGTCTGGGGATGAGGTCTGGGTGAGTTTTGGATTGGGTTCAGGGCTGCAGAATGGTCTAAAAGAGTTTAGGTCTATTTAATGGTCTGTGCAGGGGTCTGGGCAGATTGTATGTTCTGAAAAGGGAGGATAAAGGTGATAAAGATATGGGAAGGCTTTTCAGCCTTTCTAGAGGAAGTCAAGTCTGGTCTGTGGTCTGATAGTCTAAATTTGGGTGATGATATCACTTAAAAGCAATAACCAAAAAACAAAATGAAAGCACAAAAGAATTACTTACCTGTTGCCTGTTAAAGAGAGAGTAGGAGACATGGTTGCAGATTGATTGCTGATGGTGTGTGGACTGGTTACAGATGTTTGATGTAGAAGACCTCTAACAAGGTGACTGAAGCAGAGTACTTGTGCCTAAGAGAGAGAGATAGATTTTTTCTGACTAGCTGAATGAAGTCCTGACTAAGGTCTGATATGAGAACCTCTTGAAAGAAGGTCGGATAATGGATTGAAAAATTGATTGGGAAATGGATTGGAAATCTGATTGGGAAATGGATAACAGATAACGGATAATAGATTCTACATTTTAAGGGTAACTGATGCCGACAGAACTACCGACATCGACCAAATATTGACTGATGTTAGTGGCTATAGAATGGGGATAGAGGCTAATTTTAGCCTTCTGCCCATTCTTACATGCTAATGAGGTCAAGGTTCATGGGAAAACAGTCGAGAGGGGCTAAATAGGCATGGGAGAAAAAAATGGGGGTCATAAATGGGTCATAGGGTGAGAGAGAGAAGAATTATTAATGTAAAATAAGTGATTATTTTAAATTAATAAGACATAAGTTAGGTGTGTCGAAGTGGATGAAGGGGACCAAGGGGGAGAGAATGGGGAGAGGATGACCAAGGGAGTAGACATGATTTCGTGTCTACATTTGCCCCTTTTTGTCTTGTTGGTTGTTCTGGATGAATTGCAAGACAAAAATAGGAGTTGGTTGCCCCAAGTATGGGATAAGGTTGATTTCATCTTGTTGGTTGTTCAAGTTAACTGCAAGACAAAAATAGGATGAGGTCGGTTGCCCCGATTATGGATGAGGTATTCCCCTTCAAAGTAGGAGTCGAGGGAAGGGAACCTAGAATTGGATGCTAATTTGATAGAGAGTGGATGAAAAATGGTGAGTGTGAATACTGTAATAGTTGTGATTGCATGCATACCACTTCACGAGATGGTCAAGTCAAATTGTCACAGGTCAAGGGTCGAGGAGTGCCAAAATTGAAGTAATCAGGCCCCAGTGTTAGTCGTAGCTAATTGGGTTATTCAATCCAAGCTGAAGCTCCCATGGTCATTATGTTCTAGGTATCCTGGGCTCAGGAAGTGCTCCTAGAAAACACAAAAATGCACAAGTATTGGGGATCAACCGGCTTGCGATCCTATACTTGTGAAGGTCAAAAATAGTCTGCGGGCAATTTTGCTAACCAGTCATGAGGTAGCATACATGTAAAAAAACCAAGGCAACATGTGTCTTGGAAGTGGTCAGAGTTTGAGGAGATAGTCGTGATCTTCAAGGTCAATAGTCGAGGTGGATGGATGGATGAAAGAATGTGGTTGAGCTAACCTCAGAAGACTGAGTGCTACCTACATAGCCCCTGTGGTTAGGGCCTCAGGCCAATGTAGCTCTCCCAAAAGGGAGGAAGAGGGTCAAAGGTATGGATTGGTCTTGGTTTAGGTCAAGTCATGGTTAATAGGAGAAAAGAAGGTTCGTCCATCAGGTAGACAAACAAATGAGGGTGGTCGAGCTAACCCTAGAGGACGTCGTGTCAACTGAGTGATGCCTACATAGCCCTAGTCTTAGGGCCTCAGACCAATGTAGTTCAGACAAAGAGATGAAATGGTTGATGATTGGTTTGGTCATGTGTTGAAATGATGAGGATAAGATGATGTCATAACCTTTTCCATATCGTGTGATGGTGTATTCTGTAACATTGGTTGAGGGGTCTTTCATCCCTAGAAATTTTCCATAGTCATGATGGATGTATGCTAAAAATGAATTGAGGTCGATTTATGCTTCAACAAGTATTGGTTTATGCTTAACATAAATTACGTCTGGTCGATAGTTTCCATGTGTATTGGTGTCCATAAAAACTATGTGAAATAGACTAGGATGGTGTATGCTGTCATGTTGGTAGTCTGAAAATGTGTGGGTTGGTTTGGTTGAATGTGACCAAAGTGTATGGGTAGAAAGTGAAAGGCATATTGCTCTTTCATTGACAAGGACCAAAATGATGGCATGGATAGTAGTTTTTAGAACAAAATTCTCGTTCATGCATTATGTTATTTGACCGTGGGTTGTGTTAGAGAGGTAATCAAATCACTTTGACATTAAAGTGAGCTCGAAGTCCCTTGAGCAGGGTGTATGATAGGAGGAGAATAGGGTAACCTATTTTAGAGCAGAGATAACTTTTCCCTTTTTGTATAGGAGACCCGGAGATAACTACAAGCCAAGTCCATGACCCATTTTTTTGTTGTTGTTGTTGTTGTTGCAGACTAATCAATGCGAGAAGCCTACATAGAGAGGTCATTTTGATTTGTGGTCATTTATGAAGCTGATCAATGTAAGAAGCTTCTAAGAAAGTGCTATTTGTAGTAGGATTTAGTCATAGCCATCC
The DNA here is from genome assembly GCA_037957365.1 of Torreya grandis. Lineage (NCBI taxonomy): Eukaryota > Viridiplantae > Streptophyta > Pinopsida > Cupressales > Taxaceae > Torreya > Torreya grandis. The sequence continues at coordinate 29,137 of JARHVA010009166.1, forward strand.
TTCTAAGGAGTGGTCTATATTTTTCTTTATATACATGAGGGCTTTTGAATAGCTATCCTTCGAGGGAGCAGTCTATTGGCTATAGCAATGATAGTACAACTGTCCTTCAAGGGAGCAGTCTACTTTTTTGATTAGAGTTGGTGACCTTGGATATTTTGACATCTTGATTATTTTTGACAGAAATGTGAGTCATCGATAAGACTATAGAAGTTCAAGGGCTCCCTTTTATTAGGACAAAGCATCCATACTGTATAAAAGGGTTATAGAGGATTTGTTAAGGGGAGTAGGGTTGAAAGGAATGAGGACTAAGAGGATGGGGATTGCTCAAGGGACGAGCTCAAGGTAAATGTCAAGTGGACAAGTACTCGACTAATAGTAGAATGGTCGCAAATGCAATGCATTAAGAGGCTCAGGTTCTGGCCGTCCATCGAGAGAGGATAGATGATAAGTTCCTAATCCATACTTGTGTGTGATAATGAAAGGTCCGAGCCAATTAGGGGAAAACTTGCCTCATTTACTTTGCTCCATATTGGTCATGTGCTGATTCTCTTTGAGGATGAGGTCTCTGATGTTGAAATCTCATTCTCATAGATTTTTGTCATAGGCTCGCTTGATGCAATTTTGATAGACATAGAGATGGTTGAGGGCAGCAAGACAACGCTCGTCAAGTAACTCAAGTTGAGCTAAGCGATCTTGATGAAAGTCATCATTAGAGAGAATGCCATGCAGAGAGATGCAAAGAGACGGGATCTATACTTTAAGAGGTAGGACAACCTCTATTTTGTACACTAGAGAGAAAGGGGTAGCACCCGTAGAGGTTCAAATGCTAGTGTGGTAGGCCCATAAAGTGAAGGTAATGTGAATATGCCAATCCCTTCCAGTGTTGTTGACCACCTTCATGAGAATTTTACTCAAGATTTTGTTGGAAGCCTCAGCCTACCCATTTGCTTGTGGGTAGTAAGGTGAAGAGAAGCTAAGTTTGATGCCAAATGAGTTGCATAGTTTTTGGATGGTTTTATTTTTGAAGGACTTGCCGTTGTTAGTGATGATTTTGTGAGGGACACCGAAATGACATATAACGTGGGTGTTGATGAAGTTGATAATCTTGTCAGCTTTTGTGGAGACAAGAGGAATGGCTTCCACCCATTTAATGAAATACTCAGTGGCAGTGATGATGGACTGATGATGAAGAGACGAGTGAGGGTTAATCTCACCGATAAGATCTAAGCGCCACTAGGAAAAAGGCCAAAAATCTTGAGTGACTTGTAAGGTGTGGCTAGGAAGATGAAGCAAGTTAGAGTGTTGCTGACACTTGATGCAATGCTGAACATAGTCGCTACAGTCTTGATGAAGGGTGGGTCAATAATAGCCTAGGTAAATGATGCACTTGGAAACTGAGTTCCCACTAAAGTTTCCACCATAAATCCCATCATGGACTTGCTTAATGGCATGAGAGGCTTCAATGGAGGTTAGACAGCGAAGAAGGAGGCTGTCGAAGCCTCGCTTATAGAGAAGACCCCCTAGCATGGTATAGCGAGCTGTGTGCTTGATGAAAGCTTGCCATGCATTGCTAGAGAGATTGAAAGGGATGATAGAATGAGTCAAGTAGTCCACAAGGTACTTATACCAGTTATCTCATGGGCTAGAGTCTATGGTGTTGACATGGTTGATGTTAGAAGAAAGGTATGAAGGCAATGACAGACGATGCACCGTGATGAAAATTCTAGATGACGATGATGAAGATAGAATATGCGAGGCAAGAGAAGCCATGGTGTTTGGAAACTTGTTCATGGATCGAAGAATAGTCTGCAAGAGGTAATGGTCAAAAGAGGCTAGAAGAGTGTCAACACAATTTTTGTACCTTTGCAAAATTTCATTTTTACAAAGATATGAACTGTTGATTTGATTGACGACAAGCTGTGAGTCACTGAAGATGTTGATGGACTTGATGATGAGGGAAAGGGCAGTTTGAAGTCCCAAAATTAAGGCCTCATATTCATCCATGTTATTGGTACAATCAAAGTTGAGCTTGAAAGACAAAGGAATGGGCTCCCCTTTGAGTGGGATGAGAATAACTCCTGTACCCCCACTGAGTTGACATTTGGAGCCATTGAAGAACATGGTCATTTGGTAGACGATGTCATCGGTGGAAAGCACAGTGATAGACTCGTCAGGGAACTCACACTGTGAAGGTTGATTGTCGGGAAGAGGGGCATCTACCAGTTGGTCAGTGATGGTTTGCCCTTTGATAGATTTTTACTGGATGAATTCAAGGTCAAACTCAGCAAGCAACATGAACCACCAAGCCATACGTTGATGTTGATATGGTTTGGAGTGCATATACTTAAGAGGGTCAGTGTGAGTGATGACAAAGGTTTTGTGGTTGAGAACATAGTGGTAGAGCTTGGTAGTGGCAAAGACTAATGCCAAATAGAGTTTCTCGGTATGAGTATATCAAGTTTCATAGTTGATCAGGGTTTAACTGATATAGTAGACCGCTTGCTCATGGTGATGCTCATCTCGGTGTGTGATCATGGCACCTAACGAATGGTTGGTGGCAGAGATGTAAAGGTAGAAGGGTTGGTCATCTTTAGGTGGAATGAGGATTGGTGGAGAGACTAGATAGCGTTTAAGGGATTTAAAAGCCTCTTGACAGTTCTTATCCCATTTAAAGGAGATGTCCTTCTTAAGGAGGTGATGAAAAGGTTGGCAGTGGTCAAAAAGTTTCAAGATGAAACAGCGAATGGATTGGAGCTTCCCTTGTAGACTACGAAGCTGCTTGAGATTGGTCAGAGGTGGCATCTCGAGGATAGCATGGATCTTGGTGGGATCTATCTCGATGCCATGAAAAGAAATGATAAAGCCTAAGAGCTTGTTGGAGAGGACCCCAAAGACACATTTCTTGGGGTTAAGGTAGACATTGTATTGAAGAAGGTGAGAGAAGATGATTTTGAGAATGGTCAGATGGTCATGGTGAAGCTTGGACTTGCTGAGCAGGTCATCCACATAGTCCTCCATGATTTTGTGGAGGAGATCATAGAAAATGTAGGTCATGGCGTGCTAATATGTAGCACCTATGTTCTTCAAGCTGAAAGGCATGACCTAATAGTAGAAAGTCCCCCATGGGGTGATAAAGGTAGTCTTGTGCTGATCTTTTAGTGCAATTAGGATCTGATTGTCTCCTAAAAACCCATCCATGAGAGATAACATCTCATGGCTAGCCATGAGATCAACAAGCTAGTCAATGTTGGGAAGAGGAAAGTCATCTTTGGGATAGGCTAGGTTAAGGTCATGAGAGTCCATGTAGATCCAGATCCCCCCAATTGCTTTGGTGATAGGGATGATGTTAGAGACCCACTGTGGGTAATTGATGGGCTGGATGAAAGAGACAAAAAGGAGGCACTAAAGTTCCTCTTTGACAAGGAGTGCAATGTGAGGATGCATCTTTTGAAGCTTTTGCCTAATAGGCTTAGCCTCTGGTTTGGTGACTATATTATGGGTAGCGATGGTGGGGTCGATGCCAGGCATGTCATTGTAGGTCTAGGAAAATGCCTTGCTATGGTCTGAGAGGAACTGGGTGTAGTCTAGCTGCTCCTAAACATCTAAAGATTGGCCAATCTTCAAGGCATGAGGAACAATAGAAGAGGGAAGGTTGATGTCAATGGTTGATTCATTTAACATAACCTGTGTCTTAGAAGGGAGGGAGCATTGGATGAAAGAGTCATCGACGTCCATGTAGGAAAGAATGGCATCATCGTCAACGCAATGGACAGTGTGAATGGTCACCGACTCATCCTCTAATATGTTGGGAAAAATGAGAGGGAGAGACCTGGACACCCCATTTAGCTAATAGGTTAGGGGTTGTAGGCGGATGGTGTTTATGCAAAAAAAAAAAAAACTAAGAGGGATGGAAACCACCGACTCCATAGGTGAAGGGGGAGAAAAGGGCAAGCTTGGAGGAGATTGATCAGTGGTGGGCTCGAGACAGAGATCTACAAAGGCCTGAGTGGGGTCATGGTATCCCAGGCCATATCATTTCTTGGCATCATCATCATTGAGAGGCTCGATGGGCTGATGGGAGCCTTGCTCATAGCATCTAAAACTAAAACCCTTCCATGTACACCTGTAAAGGTAAGTATGTGTAAAGGCAGGGTTGCCAAGAAATTAGAAGTCTGATGTGAATGGTTGCATTGAAGAGAGAGGATTTCCATCAGTAGGAGCTTGATTGAGCCTCCCATAGACAAGGTTGGTTTGGAGGTGAAGAGGACCATAAGGCACGACCATCCTGACCCGGTGATCGTAACTAGGGCTGTGGTGAAGGTGTCCATACTCTTGTAGAGTTTGGAACATATCTAAGGTTAGCAAGTGATATTCCCCAAGTGAAAGTTGTTGGAAGATGTCTTTCATGGGGTCTTTGGTTACTGCTTGAAGAGGAGGGGTGAGGGTGACTGCCGATTGCAAACTGGTCAAAGCTTCCATGGATGGAGGTAGTGCCAGGGTTGATGGCTTGACAAGAATGAAGACGTCATTTGGCTGATAAGTTGTGTTACAAGTTTTGAAAGGTGATGGGTCAGTGAGAATAGTGTGGACTTGCCTATCGTGTTCAAATTTCACACAACAGTGTAGGGTAGAGGGAATGTAAGCCATGGCATAGATCCAGGGTCAGCCCAGCAACATGTTATATTAAAACTCTCTTTTGATGATATAGAAGAGCTCTGGGACTGTGCGTGGGCCAATGCAAATGTGAAGGATGACTGTGCTAATGGTTGTGGTAGTGGTGTCATTGAAGGATAGAAAGATTGCATCAGTTTTGGATATGCAATTCTTGGGGAGGGCCAATTGATCAAAGGTGTGGGTGGAGATAATGTTGATGCTGGTGCCTCCATTAATCATAACACGCTTGATGCAAGTTCAATCAACATAGGTAGTGATGAAGAGAGCAGTGTCCTGATCTTCTGTGTTAGATGTAGGAATCTCAAAATCACTGAAAGTGATGGAGGCGACAGGGGATAAAGAGTGGACTAGGGCAGCGAGTGGTTGAGGGTCTTTGGGTTAGACCTCTACTGCCTGCAAGGCTTGGATGAGGACCTGATGATGCTAGGGTGAGGTTTGGATGAGGTCATAAAGGGACATCTTCACAGGTGTTTGGTGAAGCTGTTTTAACATGGAGTCATGAATTGCCCTTGAAGAGGAAGAAGAAGAGGGTTGAGATGCGCCAAGGATAGAAATTTTAGGTTTTGGTGGTTGAGGTGGCTTGATGAAAGGATAGGTCCAAGGAATGGAAGATTTTTCTTTGTCCTTTTGTGACCTAGTGGTTATGTGAATGGCATTGATTTCAAAGACAGGGGATAAAGGAGATGAAGGGGTCATGGCCTACTGATGAGATGTTGATGTGGTTGGAGGAATGTGGGAAGGTGTCAGGGGTCGGTCGACATTGTCCTCAAGAAGAAGAGTGTCTTTCTCCATGTAGTGGTGAATGATGGTGTTGTGGGCACAACAATTCTTGATATCATGTCCTGGCGTACGATGATATAGGCAAATCTTCTATCATCAAACCAGGAGGGCTTAGACCTAAGAGGTTGGAAGGGCCTGATGGGTGGAAGGGTTATGCTGGAAGTCTGCAAAAGTCAGTGTAATATTAAAGAGTATGAGCCTTCTAAAGGGTCCGTGCTCATTGATGTGTGCGATGATGGTGACTTTTTCTTAGGCGGCATTGGAGGAGGCTTCTGTACCCCCTTTTAGGTTGATGGTGTGGCGGCAAGGGAAGATGACACTGTCTTCGTGAGAGGTTCCAAAATTTTTGGAGAGGATAGGTTGGTGGTAGGCAAAGGAAGCAGATGAGGCAATTGATTTTGATTAGAGTTTGGAGTGGGGAGGATTTTGATCAAGGTCAAAGGATGAGGGCCAAAAATAGAGGGCAATGGTGATGGGGGAGGAGAAGTTCACCTCTGTGGTTTGGCAGTCTTCTTTGATTTGATTTGAAGACTATTATTGGTCGGGGTCTGGTCTAAGTCCACCTTCACTTGCAGATGAGTGAGGTTAGAGACAGGGTGAACGTCGAGTGACTTGATAGGTTTTGATGGGATAGATGAGGGTTTCGGTCTTGATGTGGTTGGTTGAGGTTTAGACGGTCTAAAAGTGGAAGTCTAGTTTTTGTTGAGAGTCTTGGGAGATTTTGCCATGGGAGGATTAGCAGCATGAGATGAGAGGGCACAGGCATGTTGAAGAGCTTCGAGATGCTCCCACAATACCTGATGCTCCACTTTCCTTAAAGGGAGAAGTCTGATTTTCTCCACTAATCGGGAAAATGGTTGAAAAGATGTTGGATGAGGCTTGGGTCTTTGAGAAGATGTTGATGGTTGTGGGGCTGAAGATGAGACTGGTGTAGCAGTCTCAGACCTGAGACATGATGAAGTTGTGATAGGTTCATCTTTGGTTGGGGATAAAGGAGAGATAGGTTCTTCCCTAGGTGGAGAAGAAACTGAAGAATGAGGCTCCTCAAGAGGGTAAAGGGTAGGGATGATTGTGCCCTCCACTTGCAGTTGAGGAGTAGGAAGGGTCAGGTCCTCCATAAGTAGCAAGAAGGAGGATGGTGAGACCGGTGGAGCTGGTATGATCAAGGCATCCTCCAATATAAGAGAGGTTGATGGAGAACTAACCAGAGAAGGGGGTTCATCCACATGTGATGGACTGATGGGTGGACTAACCTCTTGAGTTTGTGAAAGAGGTTGGTCAGGGATGAAGGGCGAGACCATATTGACTATTCGTATATTATGTTCGTGAGTGTTGTCAGTCATGGTCTAGACATTGTTTTGGGTCAAAGGATGATTGAGAAATGGTTGCTTAAAGATGTCAATGACCTGATTGGGTGGCACATTAGGATTATTGAGGATGAGGTCACCCTTTTCCAACATGTCTTGGATGATGTTTTTAAGGGTCTTATAGTTGCCCGTGTCATGGCCTTTAACACGATGGTAGTTGCAGAAGTCATTTTCCCTATACCACGCAGGGATGGCACATGAGGGATCAAATTATGGAGGTGGTCAAATTTGGGGGAGATTGAGAACCCCCTGTTTGACAAGTTTTTCCAGCACAGATGCATATGACTCTCCAAGTGGAGTATACTGTCACTGCACGTATCTCTGCTGGAATTGGTGGGTGATGTTTTGGGACGTGGATGGCTCAGGCTGGTTAGTTAAAGGTGAAGAGGATGAAAGTCTAATGACTACAGCGTTTGCTGATGCTTTAGACTTGGGGTTAGATGAAGAAGGCTTAGAAGAAGAGGAGTCATTAGTCTTGGAATTGGGATTCTTACTCTACAACTTGACTTTGTTCTCCACGATGGCACGTAATTCAAGCTTGCGGGCCATCATGAAGACTTCGTCAAAGGTGAAAAAGGTTTGAACCCACAAGGTAGAAGAAATATGCTTAGCACAGGCTTGAGAGAAAAGTTTGATAAGTTCGGGTTGGGGTAAGGAAAATGAGAGCTGATTGATGAGGCCTCTCCAACGAGCAATGAAATCGGCTATGGATTCATCCTCAAATTGCCAGGTAGAATAGAGGTCTGTGATTGAGATCTTTTTGGTGATGTTGATGGAGAAATGATTGAGGAAGAGTTGTGCCAGCTTGTTGAATGTGAAGAGAGAATGGATGGTGAGAGAGCTGTACCAGTCAAGGGTAGCACCAGAGAGTGACATAGGAAATGTGCATAAAAGTAATGCATCATCATGTGTAATGAGATAATAGGCATGTCTGAATGCCCGTAGGTGATGTTGCGGGTCTTCCTTGCTCTAGAAATGAGAAAATTTAGGAAGTTCCCACTGACTGGGATACAGCCTGATCAAGACGGAGGGATGGATGGGTTCGTTGCAAATTTGCTCATATGAGAGGGTATTACGTGAACCAAAAATAGAGGTCTTGAGACTGGACATCTTGTCCATCAACATTTTGATGATGTCTGCTGATGAATTGGTAGGTGGAGGGCCCCCTAGGTTATAAGGTGCTTGGAAGGTATTGAGAGGGGCATATGACGTGGTTGGTTGCACTTGTGTAGGTGCAACATATGGGTGGCTAGTCATCGGGGTGGAAGTTGAAGCCAAGGGCATTTATGTTATGGGGTTGGTAGGTACAAATTGGATAGGGTCTGTCAAAGATGGTTGAGGGGTGGCCCCACTTGTTGAAGGGTAGACAGTTACTCTTGTGTTGATAGGTGCAAGAGTAGGGGGGATAGAGACCACTAGGTTTTGGAAGGGTGTAGAATTTGGTTGAGTAGTCTGTGGTTGATAGGGGCGAAAACCCTAGTGGAAGTGGGCCCAGAGATGGAAGGAGAGGCCACACTTAGAAGGTTGGTCAAGGGCTGGTCATTGGTCGAGGTGATAGCCTAGGTGTCTACAAGTTGAACTATGAATGCTACTGATATGGCCGCAGTCTCGACTAAAGAGGTCGACATCCCATAAATCAGGTTGCCCAAGGAGTCTCGCGTTCAGCTTCACATGAGATAATGTTGAAGGGCTCTACCATTTAGGTCCAAGAATCTTTTGAAGTCTTGGTCCCCTTCAGGGATGATGGGAGTTTGATTCGGGGTCGGTCAAGTAGGAGTTCTTTCAGTCTCCGAGTGGAACTCCATTATGGGACTAGTTATGGATGGGGAAGATGGAAGCGGTTGATACCTCACATGGTCGACAAAAGCCTTGGTTTGAATGCGAGTCAGAACCATTCAAGGCAAGAAAGAACGTCCTCACAAGCTCAAACAAGTAGATAAGAATAGAAAAGATGAAGAACACAAGCAGACCCTAAATGTTAAATCCCTAGGAATAAATTATTAGGATCATGGTGGCTTATGCCTTAGAATGTGTGTAGGAAGATTGGCTTTTGAGATAGGTCTTAGAAGAAGTAGTCTATGGATGGTTTTAGGTTTGTTTAGGTGCTCAAAAGTCTATGTTAGGTTCCGTATTTGGCCTGGTGCTAAGGAGCAAGCTCCCCTCACTTCACGAACCCAGTGATGAGCTGGGCCTGCTTAGCTAGTATATACTTCCCCTAGAGATTATCCTCTGCTAGAGAATAGAGTGGGAATTCCCCTTGGTGATGAAATCCAAGTGGGATTGCCAAGATGGGTAAGGTGTCTATTGGGGGATGAAATCCTAGTCGGGCCTTGTCTCAAGTGAGTTTTGATTTTTGATTTGTGTAAGTGATTTGGTTGTGTAACATAAAGTGGACTACGATTAATTCATGATGCGGTTTGTTAATTACTAGATGTGGACTAAGAAATGCAAGCAAGCAGAAATGAAATGTAATGTGTTTTAAGCCCAAGTCAAAATGTGAGTTCGAATGAAAACAAGTTGAGAAAGGGTTGAAGAATATGACTTTTGACTAGTCTAAGATGCAAGAAAAGAAAGAAGAGTTCTTTTTAATCCTTCTAATAGTGTCATTTAGAAGAGAAGAAAGAGGTGAAAAGGGAAAAACCTAATGCACCTATATGAAAAGAAAGAAAAGAACCCAAGGAAGACCCTAGCATCCCACCAGGCGTGCCAGAATGTTTCTATACAAGATTTTGCTTTCACATTCAAAGAGAGAATAAGAAACTAAAAGAAATGGTCTTAGGCTTGTATGTACCTAGATGAAGTCTATGCACCAGATTTAGATGATAGTAGGAAATCCTCTTTTGTTGTGGAGGATGACACCTAAAAGAGAAAGAGACTAAAACACAAAAAATGTTAGATGACAAGAAAGGGTGGGCTGCCAAGCAAAAGCTCGATCCCAGAAGTACAAAGACTTTCTTAAGGGATGTCAACCCACTGATTGATAAAAATAATGTCTGATAAAAAGCAGAATGATAAAATATTGAAATGATTAAAGACTGAAAAGGAAATGGAAGCAAATGCTTACCTGAATGTTGCTGTCAGCCTGGTCACAGTCGCTGGCGTCAGTTATTTTGCCGACATCGGTTGGTCAAGTCTATTGACGTCGGTTAGTCTGCCGATGTCAGTGGGGGAAATGACTGGCGTCAGTTGGGGCAGTAGTCTAAGGATGAGGTCTGGGCAATTTTTGGACTGGGTTCAGGGCTGAAGAATGGTCTAAAAGAGTTTAGGTCTATTTAATGGTCTGCGCAGGGGTCTGGGCAGATTGTATGTTCTGAAAAGGGAGGATAAAGGTGATAAAGATATGGGAAGGCTTTTCAGCATTTTCAGAGGAAGTCAAGTTTGGTTTATGGTTTGATAGTCTAAATCTAGGTGATGATATCACTTAAAAGCAATAACTAGAAAAAAAATGAAAGCACAAAAGAATTACTTACCTATTGCCTATTAAAGAGAGAGTATGAGACATGGTTGCAGATTGATTGCTGATGGTGTGCGAACTAGTTGCAGATGTTCGATGTAGAAGACCTCCAGCAAGGTGACTGAAATAGAGTACCTGTGCCTGAGAGAGAGAGAGAGAGATAGATTTTTTTGACTGGCTGAGTGAAGTCCTGACTAAGGTCTGATCCGAGAACCTCTTGAAAGAAGGTCAGATAACGGATTGAAAAACTGATTGGGAAATAGATTGGAAAACTAATTGGGAAATGGATAACGGATAATGGATTCTGCATTTTAAGGGTAATCAACGCTGGCAAAATTGCTGATGTCGACAGCTGCAGAATGGGGATAGAGGCTAATTTTAGCCTTCTGCCCATTCTTACACACTGTCGGGGTCAAGGTTCATGGGAAAATGGTCAGGAGGGGCTAAATAGGCATGGGAGAAAAAAATGGGGGTCATAAATGGGTCATAGGGTGAGAGAGAGCAGAATTATTAATGTAAAATAAGTGATTATTTTAAATTAATAAGACATAGGTTAGGTGTGTCGAAGTGGACGAAGGGGACCAAGGGGGAGAGAATGGGGAGAGAATGACCAAGGGAGTAGACACGATTTCAGTGTCTACAGTACACTTAGAAAATTTATGGATTTTCCACCTTCAAATTCAACATACCCTCTCCATGAAATTTATACTAGAGGGTCATCACCCAAAGTGATAAAGGACATTCTACAAGGCTCTAAGTCAAGAAACTCAACCTCTGATGAATTTATATGGTGTGAAGCACTAGAGTCTAAAACCTTTGATGAAGTAGATGTAGAAGCCACTAAAACTATGGCTTTGCCCTTAGGTTTTTCTTTCTCTTATTCATTTTACTGATAAATACTATTTGATGAACTCAGGGACCCCTATATTATTCTTCTCCAAGAGATGTGTAAGGTGGTCTATCTATTTCTTCATGCACTTATGGTCATCATGCCCATTCCTCTTGTAATAGGAGCACTTAACCTTATTTTTTTTAGGTTTCCCTTTAGAGGAAGAGGTTTTAGTGCTAGTTTTTGTAGTGGTTTTCCATTCTTTCTTCTTCTTTGGATCCTTAATCTTTTGTTTCTTATCCTTACTGCTAGAGGCTTTCTATTTCCCATTCCTGGTAATGAGGGCTAAAGGTTTGGAAGAATTTAGGGTTCCCATTTGGATCAACTTATCTTGTTCCTTAGTCAAATATATAATGAAGTAATCTAAGGATGGAATTTTATAGTTGGCTCCCATAGATCTCTTGGTAGCATAAAAGGTAGAGATAAACATAGATTAATCAGGTCCTAGTTTTGCAAGCATAGAAAGAACTAACTGCTTATTTGTCTTCATAGTTATAGATTCTTTTAACTAAAATCTAAGTGACTTAAGATTAGTGAATAAGTCCTCTAATGTGTCAAAGCTACTAGGGCTCAGACTAATTATCTCAATCTCAATCTCATGACCCCTCATGGTGTCAACTTTCCCAAACAAGTTTTCTAGAGTATCTCATACTTCTTTAAGAGATTTGGCTGAATCTATGTGGAATAAGAGTTCTGATGACATCAAAAGACATAACATTAAAAAAGATTAATCATATTTATTAAACCATTTTATCTTATTTGCCTCAATTGTGGGCTCAGTTTCTACCCCCATAGTTATGCAAAACAACCCTTTACTCCTAAGCACCAGTGTAATCTTACTTTCCCATTCTTGGTAGTTGAAGGGTGTGAGTGCTGTAACAATGCTAAGATCCATTTAAAAATTTAATATTAATATGTTGTTGTTGTTTCATAAATCAAATGTGCAAAAAAAAAAAAAAGAATTTGTAGAATAAAATCATAACCACAATGCAACCCCTACTAAAACTATGTCAACTATCCCACACCCCCCCTGGCAAATTTTGGCACTTTATAATTCAATGCATTTTATAATGAAAATTAGCTATCTATATGGGAAATTGAAAAATAAACACTTTTAAAAAATATGGCACTCAATTTTGAGCTACCATTTATAATATATTAATGAAATAAATTCCTGTCAATAGCCCATTTTTAATAAAAATTGCACTAAATGATTAAAAAAGTACCCTTGACTGAGGTAAAATGTACCTTACAACCACTCATTTGAACCATATTAGAGTCAATAATAAAGTGGTTTGGTGTTTTGAGGGGGATTTGGCCTCCTACTAATTTGGGCCTCAACTCATCTTCGTCAAGTGGAGATACAAGTTTTAAAAAGACTAAAGAAATAGCTCTCATTTAAATATTTAAAATGACTTGATTTTCAATCACACTAAATGAGGTAATAGAAAATTCTAAGTTAGTAACAACAAAAAAATTATGAACAACAAATACCAATGTGAGAAGGAGGCTGAGCATGGACCCACCAAGGAGGAAAGGTGTCAAAATGTGATGCCAAGGTGGAATATCCAAATTTATAGCATAATAATTCAAAAAATACATAGTTTTCCAAAAAAAAGAGGATGCTAAAGTGAAAATAATAGACCCTAATTTTCTTGGAATGAGCATATCCAATGCCAATAATAGAAGTATGGTGCCAAATTGTTAGAGAAACTACCAGGGTACTAGAAGAAAGTGACAAGTGGATGGAAAAGGGATGTTAAGTGTAGATAATCAGATTTTAATGCAAAGAGAAGCAAAACATTCAACACCTCCTTTCAAAAAATGTGATGCCAAGTGGCTGGAACTTATCCTCTTTTCCTTCAATGCTTCTCCACAAAGATGCAATGTAATAGATCTAGAAAAAACAATGAAGCACCAAAAAAAGAATATTCAACAAATTATTTCCAACACCTAGATTTTAATATTTTACTCAAAACACCTTGCTAGAGACCACAATGCCACTTTGTTTAGATTAGATCTGATAGAGCATATCAGAATGACCCTATTAGAAAAAACAATGTTATGCAAGAAGGAACTTGTTTTAGAGCAAGATGTAAAAAAAGATGTTTTAGCATAGTAGATCATAAAATCAATAGTAGATTAAATATCCCTTTTTTTATTATAGGTATATTTGGAAAATATAGGGATGCCACTATGATAAGAGATTAAATTTATTGAAAAAGAAAAAATCTCAAATTCAAAATTAATTGTAGTAATGAACTAGACACTAGCGATACCAACATGGATCTAATATCATATCAGGGATGCCATAGATCTACTAGTTCATGGAAGTGTACTGAAATGAAGTGAGACATGATTTTCATGAAGGCTAAATCTAGGCAAACTCAAAAAACTACAAATTATGAAAACATAAAGACCAATTTGCACACAACAAAGTTAAGCTCTAACTCAATACATTTGAATTAGATAATCTAAAGGAAATATAAGTAAAAATAGGAATGGAAGTAACTCCTCCATGAAAGGTGGTCAAGGATGCCTCAAAATAGAGTGCAACTCCTTGATCTAAGAATAACTAGTCAACAGAGTAACTCCCACAATGAATGAGGTGCAAGATAACCACTATGAAATATGAGAAGTCAAAGTAACTCCTATGACTACACACCTAAGTAAGACTATCCAAAAATATAATAAATTTAAATGACATAGAATATTAAAGTAGGAAAATATAATAAAATAAAAGAAAAAGTATCCTAAACTAACATAGTATTTGCATATCAAAGGGCAGTATTGATCAGGGCCTCACAAACCTAATCAAGTCTATAGGCTTGATTAGAATGTGAACTATGCTAAAATGATACATGAATACCTATGTAGAGATATATCTATGATTTTTATTATGCCTAAACTAATAAAAACCTTACTCAATCAATTAGACTTCAAGGCATGATTGGGTTTACAAGTAATCCATAATATTCACTTAGAATGAATCATTTTTACAAGTCTTGTTACAAAGGAAAAAACCAAAATTTAAATCTAAAGACCTAATTGAAAAGTTTAAGCTTGATTAGGTCTATTTTTTTTTGTAAATTTAACACGGCCTACAATAGACCTAATCAAGTCATTTAGTAATATTTTCAATGTCTAAACTACATTATCAAAAATCCATTTTAGACCAAGTTTTTTATATGAAATTTTCTTGTATGGACTTGTTATTTGTAACAAAGGGAGTTTTAGGATCTAGTTTTGTATATAAATTAATATGAACCTTGAGAGTGGCTTGAGAGAGCTAAGAAAGATATATTTTTAAAGGTAAGATAGACCAATAAATCCCTACTTTCAAACTAAGTTATTTATATGAAACTTTTTCACATAAACATGGTATTTACAATAGATATTGTTTTAGGACCTGGTTTAGCTCTCAAACCAAGGCATCCCACCAAAATAATCTAAGAGCTATGAGATTGATTAGCATTTGAGTGCAAGGAGTTAAAAAAAAGAGGGGCACCATGATTTTGGAGGAATTAGGGCATGTTATGAAAGTATCAACACATAGGTCATAAACCTCTCGGTCAAATCTTTTTCAAAGGTGAAAATTAAATTAAATATTTTAAAGCTTTGGTAAGGTAGGAATAAAAACTAGGGGCAAGGGAAAGTATTTTAAAACTCTAAGAAAAAAATATAATAAACAAGATATGGATTCAAAAATAGGAAGCAATGGATATTTTATTCTAGGGTTTTATTTGATAAATCACAAAGTGAGATAACTTGAGTAGAATATACAAAACATGAAAATGGATATGGATAGAAAAGGATAAGTGGAAAAAATAAAAGGAAAATTTAGTACAATCAAAGGTGTTATGAAAAACATCACTACATAGATTTTTAAGATCATGATGGATTTGAAAAATAATCATAAACACCAACCACCTATCACCATTTCATAACCTAACTAGGTTTAATCTTATAACTATCCCAATCCCAATCCAAATACATTACAATCATAGAACATGATATTAAAAGTGTAAATGCATAAGCTCAACGGGAAGGACTAGTCACCTGGATCAACCAAATGGATTTTTTTATGTATATTAGATTCCATGTAAATATAAGGTGGTAATGGCATCCTTGTATATGGAAGATGAAAAAATCATTTAGTATAAATGGTTATTTGCTCAAAATAAGAATAAGGCTCTCAGTGTCACTTGGTCAGTTTTTATAGAGGAGTTACAAGCACACTATATCATTAGTGTGGAAAAAAATTACTTTAACTAATTAGAAAATCTATGGAAAATATAACTTAGTTGAGGATTATATTCATCAATTTCATAATGTATCTTTGGATGTGGATATGATTACAAATGAGAAATTTAATGGCATATTTCTTGGTGGTCTCAAATTCCACATTCAATATGAGGTATGCATGTTTAATTTTATTAAGTTTTTTATTCTATTATCATGGTGCATAAGGCAGAGGAAAAATTATTATCCAATAAGAGGCTAAAATTCACTGAAATCAATTCTCAAAGACTATTGAAACCATCATTTCTTTAGCCTACCAAGTTGAAAACTAAAAAAATTAAATAAAAATGGGAAAAAGGGTTAAGTTTTAATTGTGATATAAAATATAGTTTGGGACATAAATGTGTTGAAATTATTTTTCTCTACATTGAGGGTCATGATGAATAATATGAGGATGAATAATGCACATTAGTAGTTGTTGATGATCTTGAGGATGAGTTAGGATATCCCAAACCAATAATATCTTTCCATGAAATTTTAGGTATTAACACGCTAAAAACCCTCAAGGTAGTGGGGTTATTGAAAAAATAGAAGGTGATAGTATTGATTGACTCAAGTAATAATCATAACTTCATCAACCATAGTTGGATGTGCATTTTAACTATTTTTCTTATCTATTTCCAAAATTTAAGATTATGATTACAAATGGAGGTACACTCAAATGAGGATGAATAAGGCACATTAGTAGTTGTCAATGATCTTGAGGATGAGTTATGATATCCCAAACTAATGATCTCTTTCCATGAAATTTTATGTATTATCACACCAAAAACACTCAAAGTAGTGGGTTTATTGAAAAAATAGAAGGTGATAATATTGATTGACTCAGGTAGTACTCATAACTTCATCAACCATAAGTTGGATGTGCATTGGAATTTATTTTCTTATCTAGCTCCAAAATTTTAGATTATGATTAAAAATGGAGGTACACTTAGTTACTTAGGGAAATGCCATAATATTAAACTCACCATGGGAGACTACAATCTGAATTTCCCTATGTTTTCCATTTACATTAGTGGAGTAAACATTGTATTTGGAGTCTAATGGATTACTACCTTGGTAACTATTGACGATGAACTTACATGAATTGTTTATGTGATTTCATTTAGAGTGTAGAAATTTTGAATTATTTAGGTTGTGTGAAATATATCCACATTTAGTGAGCTTTCTTCAGATGCAATATATGTTCAACAAGGAATAAAATGGGTTTGTGGCATAATTTTTCTCATTGGAGGAACAACAATCAAAGGTGTATACTATGCCAAATATTTAGGATATTATAAATATGAACTAATTTGATTTTGGTGATATTAAAAAAATATTTCCTCTCAAAATAGATCAATATATCATGATCATGCAATTCAACTAGTACTTGGGAGCCATCCATAAAAAAATGGACCTTATAGGTATCCACATGTGGAAAAGAGTAAGATTGAAAAGATGGTACAAGAGATGTTGAAAGACAATATTAATCATCATAGTTATTTTTTTTCTAATGGTGATGGTGTGTAATAAATATGGCACGTAGTGTATGTGTTTGGACTAAAAACAACTCAATAAGTACTCCATCAAAGACAAGTTTCCTATTTTTTGAAATGATGATTTTATAGATGAGTTACATTGTGATATTTAGTTTTATTTATTTTTGATAAATAGAGTTAATTTTTTTAAATAAATAGATTTAATTTTTTTTTAATAAATAGAGTTATTTTTTTAATAAATAGAGTTATTTTTTTAAATAAATAGAGTTATTATTATTTTTAATAGTTAGAGTTATTTTTTTAAATAAATAGAGTTAATTTTTTAAAAATAAATAGAGTTAATTTTTTTAATAAATAGAGTTATTTTTTAAAAAATAAATAGAGTTTAATTATTAGGTATAGGTTTTAAATTTCATAAAAAAACATTCAAGACACATGAGGGCCCTTGTGAATTTTTGGTGATGCATTTTGGCCTCACAAATGCAACATATACATTTCTAAGTTTGATTAATTTTAACTTTAGACCATTTTAGGGGAGTTTTATTTTAGTTTTATTTGATGATATATTAATTTATAGAAAAACATGGGAGGGGCACCTACATCATGTGAATTAGGGTTTGGAAATTCTTGAACAACATCATCTTTATCCCAAGACTTCAGGGTGAAATTTTGGAGTAAAGGAGGTGGAATCATTAGGTCACACTATCTATCATGAAGGTTTCAAAGTGGACCCTCATAGGATCAAGTCTGTGGTATAATTAAAAGTACATATAACCCTTAAGAACCTATGAGGCTTCTTAGGTATTACAAGATATTATCACCACTTTATAAATAATTATGGTAGCATAGTAGCACCATTATCAACCTTATTAAAGAAGGAATATTTTGATTGGACCAAGGTAGCCAGTAGAGCATTTGAAGATTTTAATGAGGCAATGTGCACCACTCCTATTCTAGATACCATAGATTTTTCCAAAATCTTCATTATTGAATGTGATGCACCAGGGTATGGTATGTGTGAAGTGCTCATGCAAGAGGAACATCCCATTGAATTTGAGAGTTACCAACTAAAATATAATAATCTATTGAATCCCATTTATGAGAAATAAATGATGTCCATAATTCATGCAGTCAAATAATGGAAGCCATATATAATAGGTAGACACTTCAAGGTGAAGACAAATCGTTATATTCTAAAAAAATCTTAGATAAATTATTTAATCTGAGGAACAACATAAATGGGTCACAAATATGTTATTTATGAATTTTAGATAATTTACAAGAAAGGTAAAGATAATTTAGTTGTTGATGGACTATAAAATAGGGTTGAGTCTATAGAGTCATTATTATGTGCCATATCCATATTATAACAGATTGGGTAGATGCAACAAGATTAGAATGAAAGAACACATATGCACAAAACCTCAATAAAAACCTAAAATAAGATTGGATCATGTAAAAAATTTTTGGAAAGGGGATGCTCTATGGTATAAAAATAGGTTATACCTATGCAATAAATCAAATCTTAAAAATAAAGTTATTTTAGAGATCCATACATATCTAGTGGGTGGGCATTATAGGTTATCGAAGACTTATCAATGTATAAAGAAGGATTTATTTTGAAACTTTTTGAAAGGAGATGTTCATATAATTTATGTAAAAATTCATGATTTGTCAGTAAAAGAAGGCTATGATAAATAAGACAACAAGTTCATTGCAACTTATATATATTCCTAGCCATAGGTGGAAGGAGGTTTCCATCAATTTCATCATAGGATTACCTAAATATGAAAGGAAAAATCTGATCATGGTGGTTGTGGATAGATGATCCAAATATGCTCATTTTTATGATTTTTCACATCCATTCGTAGCAAGTATAGTAGAAACATATTTTATGGGTATAATTGATAAGTAACATGGGACACCAAATATTATTATACTTGGCCATGATCCTATATTTATTATCAATTTTTGGATTGATTTATTCTCATGCTTGGGTACTTAGATAAATTATAACACATCATATCATCCCCAATATGATGGTAAAATTAAGGTGGTAAATAATTGATTATAGGGTTATCTTTGATTTTCTTCATATAAACAAGAGATATGGGTTCAATGGTTGCCACTTGTATAATGGTGGTATACCACTTCTTCCCATACCTTATCCAAAATTTATTCATTTTTTACATTGTATGGGTACCATACACCATCTATCACCTCATTATTTATGATCCAACCAAATGTTTGAGTATTTTAAAAACACATTCAACATGAGTAAGAGGTAATTTATAGTCTAAAAATAACTTGATAATGGTGTAAAACTACATGAAATAATAAGCTAGCTATCACTATGGTGAATTAAAATTTGAAGTTGGAGATTGGGTTATTATGAAATTACAATGTATTTTAAAAACATAATCATAAAATCCTTTCACTTAAGTATTATGTCCCTTATCAAATATTGCAAAAGGTTGGTGGTGTAGCATATAAATTGGAGTTAACTCAATTATAAAAAATAAATCCAATCTTCCATGTTTCCTTATTGAATAAGGTCTTTAGACACAAGGTTTCCACTTAGAAAATATTACTAGAGCTTGATTAGGAGGGTAGAGTCACTTTTGAATATGAATAGATCCTTAAAATGTACCTTAACAGGTTGATGATAAGGGTAATTACTAAGTATCTAATCAAGTGGATATTTATATAGACATTGACCAAGTGACATAAGAGAATGAATCATTTATGTATCACCATGTAGAGCTTGTATTTTTTGGGGATATTTTTTTTTAATGGGATGGGCATGATAATCCATTAACTTATAACATAAATGGGGATATGTGTGTCCAACTTGTGGCTATCATAACCCTTAATTAAGTCATATGATCATTTTTATAGTTTTATATTGGTACTAGGGTCAGTATAGGGTGTGTCCATAACATAATTAGGCTATATATATGAGGTACTAGTTGGTATTTGATCATCATATTGAAAACTCTATTCTTATTTTATGGTTGTGGAGGTCACCCCTTGAAGTGACTCATCATTTATTCATATAGTCTTCTCTATTTTAGTCATATTTTTTTTTATCTATTTAAAAGATCATAACTTATTTATGAAGTAATTTAATTTCATTATTTTATTGACTTGGGAGTGAAAATCAGTGATTATAGCTAGAGAAATAGTTTATTTAGGATAGTGGAAGGGTTTAACATAGACTAGGGTGATCCCAAATATTTGTGTTCATAAAATTGGCCAGCCAAGACAATGGGTGGTATATGTATAGGATAAAGTATGCACAATATTAAAATGTGTACACAAAGTCCAATTACGACAAAATGTGCAAAAGGATATTTTAATAAAGTTTATAATGCCAAACTTTGGTGTCTAAAACTAGAATATAACCTAAAATAATTATTGTGATGTGTAAATGGATAAATCAAGTTAGAGATTTAGTCCCCCCTTCTTGGTGGAGATGTAGCTAAATGATAAAATTTCACATCCTCATTTTTCTATAAGAGGTAGACTTTATGAACAAAAATAAATATGTAGTGTGCCTAGACTAATTTTTCATGTGAAAATGATATAAATGATATGTAATACTTGGAAATTAGTGATAAAACTTGAAGATAAAACACCTCTAGGATTCTTGTATTATTTTACCTAAACTTTGAATTTGTGAATTTGAATTTGAATTTCATACTCCTATGTGTTATAAATAAGAGATGATAATTGTAAAATGGTTATTATTTATTTCAATCTCTTAGGTAAGAGATAGATATAAATTTGTGTGTGGGATATGTAATTTTATATATTTGAGAAATAAAATGTAAGAAAGCATGTGATATTAATAATTGGCTTCATGGATTTTGATTGTATTTGTTTGTGAATTTTGTACTTCTATTCATAGATAGAGAATCTATTAAAATTCTATACTTTTCTTGGTTGTGTGAAACTCATGGTGTTTCCAAAGTTTACATTGCAAACCCCATGTGTGAAATTTATACCATGTGTACCCAATCCAAGTTTTAAGAAGACTCTATACTTCTATTCAAGCCTTTAATTTAGATTAAATTTGCTAATTTTATATCCATTTTTGTGTGAGAGGAATTATTTATAGCTCTTTCATTTAATTATTAGTTATTATAATGATTATGTACATTCATTCTGATGTGGGTTTCTTTACTTCACCTTCATTCTCCTTTCTACTTCTACCATTTCCCAATTTTGTTTCCTTTTTGTGTTTTTTAGTTAAAATTACACAAAACTCCCAAAAATACACATCTTATGAGGGATTTTCCCCTTCAAAACATAGAGGGAAATCACTATCTCAATGGAAATTTCTATAATTATTGGTGAATTTATGTCACTTCTCATTAGGTGAGTCATAAAATGAACAAATACAAAAGTGACCTAAATTTCCACCAATAGTTTTTGGTGACTCTACTAGGGATCTAAATGTACCTTTGGTATTTACAATTTAAATTAAATCTTCCCCTTGTAAAATAAGATTGGTGACTTTGTTCAAAGGATACCTAAAAATTATGGAATGTAACCCATGCTTATGATTTTTTATATTTGTTATTCATGCCCATGGTTTGATGGTTTTTTCAAAAATTAATACATTTTGACTTAAAATATAATATGCATATCTTGGAAATATGGGGTGTAAAAAATAAGAAATAAATAATAAAAATGTTTTGAAAGACCCTAAATTAAGGGATGATTATATTTTTTAAAATGAAAAAATAGTGATAAATGTTTTTCTCTTCATATTATAGACACTATTTATAAATTATATAGCACCTCAATCTTGCACACTTGGAAAATACATATCATGGATGTACCTTTATCTTTTAGACCTTTCTTACTGCCAAAAGGATCACATACACTATTTCTATGTGCCTAATTGACTATCTCTTAGTGTGAACAATGTCATTCTAATGACCCAGACCTTCTATCTTGCCTATAGTGTTATAAACCTACTTATCTTCTATCTCTACATGTTATAGACCTAAACCTATTTTACAACTACCCAGACACTTGAATCCTGGTTAGATGCCTACATTGATATAAGTGTCCTATGCTAATGCAAGTGTCTAATGCCATCAAGTAACATATTATAAACATACCATTTTATTTTGGTTGATCTAAATAATTTATGTGATATATTCTCCAAAGGGGTTGGTATAAAAATAAGATTGATCTTCATCCATTCCTCACTCAAAAACCACCTAGCATATACCTAGAAACTCACAAGGTAACTTACCAAAAGCATTCTATCAAGCACTAAAGTCAATTTTTTTTTTCTTATTTTATCATATTTACATATCATTCATAGGGACAACACATTTATATGTTTGAAGTATTGAAGGAGAAACATAAGAATTATATTTACCAAATTACAATCTAGGTAATTTTTTTACTTGATTATCACAAATTGCATGATTCACACATAAGCTAACATGTAGGGGAGAGATATATAATTATGAGGTCTTCTTCAGTGTATTAGATATATAGGGAATGATATTAAATAGAGGGGTATTTTGGATATCTCAACACCATGTGCCTACTAATCAATTTTCCCATAGCCACTATAAAGATGAAGAACTAAGGTTTTGTTATTTGATAAGGAGTGATAGTACATGACGTAGATCTAAATGCACTAGAGTGAAGATGACACAAAACCTATAAGTATCTAGGTGGTTGAATCTAGTTTCAATCAGTATTTTATACTAGACACCTGCATCTGAACTAGATAGTAGCATAAACATAACCATCCTAGGTCGATGCAAGTGTCTGAAGCTACAAAGGTTAAATTTCTAGAATCAAGTGAATATTTGAAATATAAATCTTGCCCACTTTATACCTATTCTATATACAAATATATGTTAGCATCATAAAAAACTATCTTATTTTTTGTATCATTATAATAGTTAGCATAGTGTTACTTTCTATCTTTAGCAACTTAGTATAATAAATTTAGTATATGTTTTATCTCAGTTTAGAAAATAATTGGCTTGCCTTAGAGATATTCTAATATCCTTGTGTCTTAGGATATCTCTACCCATTTAATCCTAGATTACCTATATCTATATTTTAGGGTTAAACATTTGGTGAAACTAATTCATATGAATGCAAAAAAAAAAATGATTTTGAGGGTTTTAAGTTAGCTAGGGTTTTAGTTTGTTGTTCAATTTCTATAAGTTTTCATTTCTAAGAAATGTAAAATAGTAATAAAAAAATTATTTCAAATCAAAGATAAATAAGCATTGATCACTTATCTCAATAATAACAAGAGCTTAATATATGTATTTTTATATGTTATAAGAGATGAAATTAGTAAGCATGATAAGACTGAGGCTTCCTCACCTAGTGATGGTGAATCCTTAGAAGGTACTATAAATAATTACATACCAATCAATATACCTACATATAATGGGGGAATGGGGTATGTATTTAAACCTTTGTTTCTTGAAACTACTGTTTCTACATCTACTATGGGAAACCTAAGTCCTTTAACTCAAATACTAGTTTCAATACCTTTATAAACCTAACCTATGAGTACACTTCCTTTAGTGACTTCTCAAATGTCCAACCTAAAATACCAAGAGGTGTAAGCTCTTATCCAAACTATAAAACTTTTGAAAACTATGGTTACAAATATTTAACAAAATTTTATGAAATCTCCTTATGTTATTGGTTCACAAGAGGTGTTGCATAATCCTCTTACACCAAATATATCTTTTCATCCCTTGATATCTAGTTTTGTTTCACATAAGTTCACATTTTATGATTTTTTTGAGGTCAACATACCCCAATTTCTAAAAAATAGGGACCCTTGTGATTATTTTGAGCCTTAGTATTGAAGCTTGGTTTTTTGCTCTTTATTATGCTTTAAAGAT
The DNA here is from genome assembly GCA_037957365.1 of Torreya grandis. Taxonomy (NCBI): domain Eukaryota; kingdom Viridiplantae; phylum Streptophyta; class Pinopsida; order Cupressales; family Taxaceae; genus Torreya; species Torreya grandis. Next base: position 52,989 of record JARHVA010009166.1, read on the forward strand.
CATCCATTCTTGATGAAATTGACATAATTATTCATGGTTTTGTGTGAAACTTGCCTAATGTTTCTAATATTTGACTTTTAGTTCCTAAGTTGTAACTTTTGTGGATCTTCCTTTAATGGATCATGCTTGGGATATATAACCTATTCATATTCTAGCTTTTACTAGTCCTAAATTTATGGTGGCTTGTAGTTAGATTCATGTGATAAAACCCTCCTTTAGTAAACCCTAACTTGAACCCTTGGTTCAAATTCAAATATTAGTAGGAGAATATTTGGTGGGAACATTTAAAATTTACTTTGGACTTAAGCCTAGTTTTCATGTTAAGGCTTGGTCATATTTCTTAACATGACCAAACCTTAACCTAAAAATCCTACTTGGTCTCTTTTATTTTCCCCCTTTGTTCCTTATATTTATAATGTGGTCTGATGTTTATTTTAGTATGGGACCAATTGTTATATTCTTAGCATAATTTTAACCTAAGGCCCCATTTGTATTTTATCAACACAAATAAGACCTTAGTTTAAAAGCTTTATTCTAAGTTCTTATATTTATTACGCATCTTAACTTAAGTGCCTTGCTTATTTGAAGATCCAATGATATGCAATTAATTATGAGAAATGATTTGATGAAGTGAAGAAAACCTGATGAACTTAAATATTTAACCCATTAGATCAATCAAGTGTAAGCACCTAGATCAAGATCAATGATCCATGCTTAAGTGGGACTGAGGATCTGATGGCATGAAGTCATCCTTAAAGTTAAAGGGTCCCCTATATTAAATATAAATTTATCATAAGTTTTACCCTAAGGCCTCATTGTATTTATAAATACAATGAAACCTTATGATAAAACTTATGCTAAGTGTAAGTATCTATATCTTGATCGGATGGTCTATGCTTTATCATGAGGGATTGATCTAGTGGAGTAAATGAAATGATGAGAAGTCAAAAGCTTAGGAAGCCCCATAGACATACCAAGTGGCACTATCAAATTCAAAGCTTTATAAAAAAGGGTCCTTCACATTAAATTAAACTAATGACAAGCATCCACTTGGATTATGATCAATAGTCTATGCTTCATCATGGAGGTTGATCGGATGGAGTGTAGAAAGCCTGATGAGCTAATGATTGGGTCCATCTGGCTAATCTATTACATCTAATTGAATTATGATCAATGGTATGTGACTAATCATGAGGGGATGATCAGATGGAGTGTATCTACTAGAGACTTTTTAACAAACCCTCTAAGGCTTGTAGGAATGATATGTGGTAAACACACATCCACTAAACAAAACATAGAGCCTAAAAGGCCCAAAAAAGTGCCAAGTGGCACAACCATAAGGCCCAACATAAAGTAACAAATGATTCTTGAGCCTTGTGATCATGATTAATGGACTGAATTGGTCCATGAACAAAGATCTGATGGCCTAAAATAAATTTTGGATTTTTGAAAACAAACAGCTAGTCCCTTAGGGAATTTATGAAAAATAATACAAAAGTGGTTAAATGGATGCCGTGCAAGAAAAAAATGACAAAATTGGAGATTTTTTGTGCGAAAAAAGGCAAAGGTATAAAGGCTTGGGTTTTAATGAAATCTGAGACATGAATGAGCCTAAGTTTAGATTGCCATTACCATTAAAGCCTCATAAAAACCTTAACATCCTTAAAATCCTAAATTCAAGCTTAAATTAATCACAATCAAATAAAGAGATCTCAATAATGATCTAAATGAGAACAAAGTAATTCAATGATTATTTAAAATCTATTTGATAAGCAGTTATAACTTCCACATCTATGGCAGCTTATAGACAATAATAAAGGGATGGGATCAAGATGTACTCAACCTCAAATAATGAGGGGAAGGGTTTTCAAAGACATAGACTTGAACACTATAGTCTTGAATAATGGGAACATGATTTGGTCTAAACTCTTTTGGACCATCAAGGAGATGTAGTATTTGACCAAGGAGGAATAAAAGAATGCAACCATTCTAAGGAGATACAATGACCAAGTTTCTATTTAGATAGCTAGCATAAACTACATTGCCACCAAGCCTAATCTACTTCACTGCATTAATGTATTTTTTCCTCTTTTCCATGATTATAAAATTGAGAATGATTAGATTGTGAATGAATGTACATTTAAGAGAGTATCCTATATTTCTCCCCTATATTTTGAGAGATAATACAAACTATGTAAGCCAAAGATAGACCTACCCACCATCAAAAAATGAAATGGGGAGCATAATCTAAACACAATCCTTACCCCATGGATACTCATTGGAAACCAAGTTGTTCAAGACCCCATCGATAAAATACCAATTATCTAATTTAGGGAGGGAATTAGGATAATAATGACTTTATTGAATAGGTTATGCAGAGACCCCTCTACCACACACATTGACAAAATCTAGGTATCATATGTTTACTTCATGGTGGAGAAAGGACTCATTGCTTTACTAGATGAGATGATTAACATATATTTGAATTCCCAATTTACAACAATAAAAAAGAAAACAAGCAAGAAATTTTATATGATTTCCTATCTATTAGATGCCCTTGTAGCCTTCACCTAGATCCCAAATATCAATAATTGGTCCCCTGATGGAAGACCCACTATCTGCCATCATTATTACAAGCTCCAAGTTTTCAAATATAGTCATAACATACATTTCATCTATGATTGTGTCTACCTAGCCTTAGTAGAATCCATCACAAATACACTATGATTAGCGTCAACCTAGTGATTACGAAGAATGTGGAGTTGATAGGGGATATTTGGTTCTACCCTGATTACACCATCATAAGGATTGAAGGGAATTTGACACAACCCTTTAGGGTACCCATCTATTTACCAACCAAGATTGTAGAGAAAGAAGTGGCTTACAAAATTCTTCATAATATAGGTGGATTTTGAAAGGAAAAGAGGAAAGGACTTCCACATCCCTTTCCATTAACAATCAATAACATTATTTTGCAAAATTAGGAGCACGTGAATATAATTGCAAGACACAGGGACTCCTTTACCCTATATAAAGATGATTTGAGGCAATGGGATTTGAATGGGGTGATCACCCAAAATTTGAATTCCAAAATCATAAATAAGACATATGATCATTATCCTAGTGTCCATGACCCATTCTACATTAAGGCCTCTAGTTTCCTAGAGGTATTTAGCAAGATTGAAAAAACATAACATCAAGATAAAGCCTAGATTGGTTAAGGGAGATGACAAAACACTTGGTGAGATTTGGAAAATGGGGCCCATTTAGTATCATTTTTTGGATGGACCCTCTTAAAGGCCTCAACCATAAGTAAATATTCAAAAACCCCAAGTATAAATAACATAAGGACCTGGAAAATAAAAATTAGAAGAAAAACCTGAAGAAGGATCATCTTTAGCCCCACCTGAGAGGCTAGAGTCCCTAGTTGAATACCTAGATATTATTGCATTAGAACTGGATGAGATGGTAGAGGATGTACTTATATTTATAGATAAAGCATATGGGTTAGAGGATGAGGAAGAATAAAAGGAATAACCCCAAGCTCAGGTAGAGGAGGTTGAACAAGATAAAGGAAAAGAAGTTGATTTGGACTTGGTTCTCATAGCACCCCCATAGAAAAGAAAATAAGAATTAGCATTGGTCCCAATTGGGAGAAAGAAGCTAAAGTTGACCTTCACCCACCCCATGAGTGAGGTCAACTTGTTTAGTGAGGAATATCCCATTCATGGACCCATTATCCTTGAATGGTTTATCTATGAGAAAATGTAGAAGATTCCTAGTTTGTATCACTCTTGGGCCTTGACCCAATCCATTAAAATTGGCATTCATGAAGAAATAAATCCATGGATATTGGCCTTGATGAAGGAGGAAGAAGAGAAAAGGATAGCTACCACAACAAGATCAAGTGGAACACAAATGGACACTTTAGGTGCCTTAAGTACCATAAGGATGGAGGTCTTAGGACCTCCGAAGGTTACATAGTCATCCACCATAGTGAAATTCAACCCTAAGATAGAAGGATTAGAAAGAGTAAGAACCAAGAAGACCATGGTTGGGGGTGAGGAATTCAAATTTTAGAAGGTTGAGCCATTTGTAGGTTTAACTCCAGTTGGAGGACAATAGCTTGGTGAACACCCCATCCATAAGGAGGATATAGAAAGCCTAGTTGAGGCTCATTCAACTCAGATCAAAGAAAAAAGCAAGGGAATGAAGCAAATGATATATAACTTGGATAATCAAAAGGAAAATTTAGAGACCTAGATGGTGTTATAAGTTCTAGAGGCAATGATCACAATGCTTGATAAATCTTTTATGACATGTTTAATGATTTAAAATCAATGAAGCTGAGGCAAAGTGCATTAGCACAATAAAATATAGTGGATAAGGGTCTAATATCCTAATGGTAAGATTTAGAGGATAAAATAATAGGGCTAATCAACATATAGGTTGGAAGGTAGATTCCTGGGTTTAAAACAATTAGTTTAGGACATTTGAATGCAGTTTTAGGAATAGTTATTGATAAAGTCTAGAGTTTGTGTGTTTGGTCATAAGATATAGAGAGAATCATGAAGGATGATGAGGAGTTAGTAGAAAGGATTAAAAAACTCCTTGGGACCATGCTCACTAACCCTGTACAACCCACTGTCTTAGGCATCATAATAGATGATGAGTTCAAGCATAGGGCTACATTGGTGATGTAAGAAATAATAAGTAAAAGTCAAGGCCAATATAGGATAGACAATAGTAGGATCCTAGACATGATATTTAATGCAAGATAAATTATAACTGAGGCTAAGAGCATTAAGGAAGCCATGGCCAAAAATGTCAGAGAATCAAATGATCTAGCTGACAAGGAGGAAGAGTGTCTCCTAAAGCCAGCTGTTGACTTTAAGCTAATCAATGAGAAACACAAAAAGGCCATGAACATCATTCAATAGTATAAAGTGAGTTCTTAGGCATAAGACCCACCAACCAACTAAATAATATTCCATTTTGTAAATCTTTTTAACATTTTGAAAGTGGAATATTCTTTTATAAAGGCATATGCTTGTTTGTTAGCATATTTACCTCTAGGTCTGTCCACTTTAGAAAATCAATTATATTCTAGAATTGTAAAGAAGGAAAACTATCCTTATCTTTATACATTTGTATCTTATAGCTAACTAGTATACTACCTGGATCTTCTATAAAAGGAAATATTACCATTTTGTAAATATAGAATTTTGAGCAAAACTTGTGTACTTTGGAGTAATAAATATAGACAAAGAATATTGAAAAGTTTGTCCAAGTTTGTTTGTCTCAATTATTCCATGAATTATCTCTCAATTTCTTGTTCTTAGACTTTAATTTTAATGGTTTAATGAATTTTAAATTTTCATATTTGATACAGGGTTGATAATTTGTGTTTATGTTAGATTAGTTGAATGATCTTGAATTTGCTTCATTTCATTTGTTTTGCATTAGGTTGTGCAAATGTTATTTAAATGCAGTAACAAATATTTAAAGTAAATTTGGTTCTTACTTGTATTTATTCAAATTATCTTTATAAGTTTTTTAGGTGTATAGTAAGATATGATCTTATGCTATTTTGCATTATATACTGGTTAAATGCATGTTCAGTTGTAATTGAAACTTTGTCATAATGTTTAATTAAAGGATCAACAATCATACATTCTCTTTATACCTTACCTTTCTCTTTTGATTATTTTTTAACCAAATCACTTTAGTTTAAATCTCATTCTGAATACTTAGATTAGTCTTTAGTATAGATCTTTGGTCATAATTCACTAAGATCATCATAGGTACTTCAAAATTCACAAGGACCATGGTGGCTCCCAACCACCAATCAATATAAATTTGTGGAACAATTTGATTTGATCTACCTCTATTTGAATATAGGTAACTAGGTTACCAAAAACCTTCTACTCATGCCATGAATTCCTAGAATTGTAAAATGAGAAGTGTTCTTAAACACTAAGAGCACCTATGATACACATAGAGGAATCAATAGGAATAACTTTCACTAATGTTAGAAGGAGGGCCCATTTGTTGAATCTTTGTTAGTCTTAGTTTTTTTTGATCAAAGGTTGGTGTCATCTTTGAAATTTTGCATAATTATTTGCTTAGATGCATAAAGATCACTATCTTTGTGAACTTTGACCCATCTTTGTGATTCCTTTAGATAGATCAAAGATCTTTGAGGTCAGATGCTTAATTTTGGTAAAGATAACTTTAGATCTAATAATCAAAAATATTTAATGTTAGAATAACTTGTTTTGATCAAATATAGGTGTATCTTTCATAGATATAAGTTCATTTGAGCTTAGATTTGCAAATATAGGCCATATTTGCATAATTGGACACATCGTTTATCTATCTTAGTTAAAATTTGATGCCCATTATTGTTCTTTACATATAACTTTGAAAAATTAGCTAAATGTGCAAATATGAGTCATGTTCTTTGTAAAGGTTGGTTTGACACATTGTATTTCAAATAGGAGCCAAAGTTCTCAAGTTAAAATTTTCAATAATTTGAACAAGATCACATTCAGAGATAAGAGAACCTTTACTTGAGTTGGAAGTCAAGAGGATAACCAAACAAGACAAAGGTAGACATAGGCATTAAAAGTATTTTCCAACTTTACAGCTCCAAAGTACTCTTGCATTCAACCTTCATCTAAGTATGGATTGGTTGGGAAGCTCTCCTATCAACATATAAGGTGAAATTCATGATCTCCCTCATAATATTAAGTAGTATTTGCCAATTTTTAATCATAGTAGTATTGTGATAAAATAACATGTTAAATCATTTAAGGTTGCATTAAGATTGCTGAATGTAACTCATGAGGATGTAGAATGTAAGTTTTTCCCTTTTACATTTAAATATGTTACATATGAGTGGTTCCTAAACCTATCTGATGATTTCATCACCACTTGGGATGAGTTTAATAACATCTTCATTGACCAATTTGGTAAGATCATTAGCCCCTGTGTCTTGTACCAATAATTTACCACCCTAAAAAGGGATGAAAATAAACCTATAATATATTTAAATGCTAGGTTTAAGAATATTTATAGCAAGACCATTGACCCTTATAAACCTGATCAGGCCTTGGCCTTAGAAATCTATAAACATGCTCTTTATTCTATGACCATTGTATTCATAAAGAGAGTCATAGGTCCAATGAACACACTAGCTTTAGCTTATATTGGGGCTATGATCATTAATGACCAAATGCAACCTCAAGGATAGATGGCCTATTCTATTCCCAATGTCAACCCACATATGCCTACCTTGAATGTCTTTCCCAATAATAACTAGAATGTGCCTTCTCTCAACTATCTCCTAAATCTAAATCAATTACCTCTTAGACATGTTACTCCTAACTAGAACTTGGGGTTCTTGAGTCACTTAGCTAATAATATATTTAATGAAAATGATCAAAGGACCTTGGTACCATCCACTAGTGCTAATGATAACCAAGTCCATAATTCAGAAACTCATAAAAGTGAGAATGAGTCCATTATAAAAATGGTCTAAAAACTAAGCACTGACTTCTTGTAGCTACAAAAGTAAGTTGGAAATACTAGAGAAATTTTGGGAAGGAACTTCTCTTTCCAAAATTCAATAGAACCAACAATAGGTTCAATAATTATAAATTATACAAAAATAAGAATAATGAACCCTCTTTTGAAAAGAAGACTATGGATATTAATCTCATTAACATTACTTTTCCTGATTATTGTAGAGTCCATTGTACTACTAATCATGGTGAGATTGATTGCATTGAATTCTATAAATATTTTAAGGCATTTCAAGAAGAGTTAGACACTTTTGAGGTAGTACCTAATAAATACAATGGTGTAGACCCTTCAGGATCTAATCCTATTGACCAAACATTCATGGTGGAAACATTTGATTTCCCCTTCCAAGAAGACAATGAGATAGATGATGTTCCTAAAGAAGTCCATGGATTCCAGTAGTTCTTAAAGAAGACATATCCTCTCAAGAATAAAGAATAGAGGCAACCTTTGACTACTTCTACTCCTCCAAATAACTTTGGTACTCATTTGGATACCACTTCAAATAATAACCAAAGCTTCTAAATGGAAGTAATCCTAAACCTAGTGCTGATGCTTCCAATTATTCCAATAATATTGGTTATAACATTATATAAGACATGAAGAAAATTGAATCTAATATTACCTTGCATGAATCAACACAAATAAAAGAGCAAAGATATTTATTATTGTAGTCCTTATCCAATAAATCTAAGAAGATATCCTAGAATGATAATGCAAATGTAGCCATGTATAAAGCTAAAATAGAGTCCCCACCCTTATTACTTATAGTTAGAATATTTGGCAAGAACTGACATAACTATCTATTAAATTATGGTGCCTCTACAAATGTCATGCATGTAGGTGTTTGTAAGAATCTTGGTTTAACCCCCATTAAGTTTGATAGGTTTTTAACCTAATTGGATAAGTCTAGGGTTAAGGTGGTTGGAGAATTATTAAATTTCCACATGTAATTGGCTTTTGAGCCAAGGGTCCAACAATTTATAGACATCCAAGTAGTAGATATCCCTGATGCATATGGACTACTTTTGAATAAAGATTAGATAAAGGCTTTAAATGGATACATGTCCATAGATTTTTCACACCTATGGCTGCCTTAGAAGGCATTTCCCAACCAAATTACGGTGGAAAGAGAGCCAAAGATGAAGCATATGATCACTGAGTATAATGATGTCAATAGAAAGGTTACCATAATTGATTCTAATTTATGGGTTTTCATCCTAGAAATGACCAAGGTTTTTGATCCTAAAGCTTCTAATTTTGTACCTAGGCTATGAAAGTTGCATTTTTATGAGGCTAGATGTAAAGCTGGATATAGAGTAGGCATTGTTTTAATTGACCCTATTGGTGAGAAATGCCATCTTCTTATAGACTCTGGTTTCTTTGCACCAACAATCTTATATAATATGAAGCCCTCATCTTAGGTTTGTAATTTTCCATCAAAAATAAGGTCAAGGAATTATTAGTTTATGGTGTTTCAGAGCTAGTAGTGAACTAAGTGAGAAACACGTATCAATACAAGATGTCATACCTTAAGAGGTAAAAGTTTAAATTCTAGGATCTAGTGGAATATTTTGATGCCTTCAACATTATTTCTATCCCTAGAGAAGAAAATAATGTTGTTAATGATCTTGCCTCTACTGTAGCTAACCTCATGCCTAACCAAGATTCACCCAATTTTATTATTGATCTCATACCATGCCCTTCTATCCTAGACAATGTGAATCATCCATAGGTCTTTATTGATGACCAATAAATATTAAACTTCATGACTAATATAGGATAATTTAAGGCTCAAATCATTGATGAGGCTGATGAAAATGTGTTTAGGGAAGGTAAGTTTGATGGCAAAGTCATTCAACTAAATGAAAATAAGATTCTTAAAGGGATGGTTGCTTTAGAAAGATTGTTTGATCAAGATAAGCTAGTTGAAGCTTCTAAGGTTCCCAAAGTAAGTGGGAAGGACTACAATTATATTGATATTTTCCCCAAGGATCAACCTCAGTTGGTGAAAATTAGAAAATCCTACACTAATATTGAAAATAAGAGAGCTAGAGAGTTATTAACAAAGTACAAAGATTTCATAGCTTGGTCTTATGACGACTTAAAGATTTTTGATTCAAGAGTCATAACCCACACTATACCTCTTAAAGAGAGTTTCAAACCCTTCAAGAAAAAACAAAGACATATGAACCCTATCTTGGAACCCATGATCTTCAAAGAGGTCAAGAGACTATTAAATGTTAGGATTGTATTTCCCATTAGCACTCTACTTGGGTGGCCAATTTAGTGTCAGTTAGAAAGAAGAATGATGAAATTAGACTATGTATTGACTTTAGAAATTTAAATAAAGCATTTAAAATGGATAATTATCCTCTTCCCTCTCTAGACTAGGTAATACAAATTATTTTAGGTTTAGCCATGATGTCTTCTCTTGATGGTTTTTAAGGGTACAATCAAGTGCTGAATGTCAAGGAAAATAGGATGAAGACAACATTCACAACTAAGTGAGGTACCTTTTCATATAATAAGATGCATTTTGGACTGATAAATGAAAGATTCAACTTTCAAAGGGCCATGAATCATGCCTTCTAAGGCCTAATTGGTAAGTGTATCAAAATTTACATGGATGATCTAACTGTTTCTCTAAAAATAGGAAAGACCATTTCCTGCATCTACATCAAGTATTTGAAATGTGTAGAAGGTATGGGATCTACCTTAACGCTAAGAATATAATTTTTATGTCATTGAGGGTAAACTATTGGGCCATGTTATCACTAAAAGATAGAATTCCCATAGATCCTGAAAGGGTGGAAGCCATATCCAAGATAGAGCCTCATAATGGTAAAAAAGAATTAAAATCACTTTTTGGTAAGATAAAATTTATAAGGAAGTTCATTTCTGGATTTGTAGAGATTGTCAAACCATTGAATGATATGCTAAAGTCTCATGGAATGAAGGTTCCAAGATGGCCTTTTAAGACATCAAAAGTGTAATCAACCAAGCTCCAGTCTTGAATTTTTAAAGGATTTTTACCTTTACTCTTTCTCTCTAATCACACTATTGCTGCTATGTTAACTCATAAATTAGAAGTATCTAACCATCCAATTTATATTATGAGTATTGATTTAAAGAATACTAAGTTAAATTACCATTTGATTGATAAACAAACCTTTGTATTGGTTAAAGTTGTCAAGAAATTTAGGTACTACATTCTTAGGAACAAAGTGCATATTATTCTACTAGACCTAGCTACTAAGATAATGTTTAACCAATGTGAACTTGGAAAGTGAAGAGGTAAGTGGATGTTTATTTTCCAATAATATGACATAGAAATGAAAATTTTAAAATTGTTAAGGTGTCAAGGTTTGATTCAAATGATTGCCAATACCAGCCCTAAGCTAAGTATTATGCAAGTTGATCAACAAAGCTTTCAAGATGAGTGGTATGACTCCATCATTAATCTACTAATTAATGGAACTTGTCCTATAGGACTAACTAGGGAATAGATAAGAGATTTAAGGATCAAGGAAACTCATTACCTCATCAAGAATGGAGTCTTATACCAAAATAAATTTGAAGGTGTATACCTAAGATGTGTCTCCAAGGAAGAAGATATTGAGGTAATGAGAACTTTCCATGAGAAGTTGTGAAGTGGGAATCCATCATGAAGAAAAACAACCCACAAGATCCTCAATGATGGATATTATTAGACCACCATCTTCAAAGATGCTCATAAGCATGTCAGGGAATGCCATTCATGCCAGATATTCAACATTAAAGATCTAAAAGCAATAATGCCTTTACAACATGTCATTATTGATAAACCCTTTACCAAATAGGGATTAGAATTTTTAGGGGTAATCAACTGTAACTCATCATAAGGTCACAAATATGTTTTGATAGCCACTAACTATTACACAAGGTGGACTGACGTAGTATCCACCAAATAATACAAAAAAAAAATGATCAATTTTATATAAGAAAACATATGCACTAAATTTGGGACTCCAGTATCTTTGGTATGTGATAATGGGTCAACATTCAAATTCATAGAAATAAAAAATTGGGCATATGACAACAACATTATTCTCAAGTTTTTATCTAACCATTATCCTCAAGGTAATGGAGTATCTGAGTCAATAAATAAAAACTTGATGAAAGCCATTAAGAATTCTATTATAGATAAACCAAAAACATGGCATAAGATTCTCAAGCATGCCCTTTGGGTAGATAAAAAAAGAGTCAAGAAGGATCTTAAATCATCTCCTTTTTGTCTAGTATATGGCCATGAACCTATATTCCCCATCACACTCAAACTACCAACCTACAAGTTTATGCAAGAGTATATGAAGGAGGATCAAGAATTTGTAAACTCAAGGCTAATAGACATTATACAAATGGAGGATACATATGAGAAGGATTTTTATAACTTTATTAGGCATCAAAATATATTCAAAAGGTGGTTTGATAAAATATCAAAGATCAAGGTGTTTAGACAAGGAGACTTGGTTCTTCTTTGGGACAAAACATCTAAGCCCAAGGTCAAACATGACAAGTTCACACCTCTGTGGATTAGTCCCTATCAGATTATAGATATACTTATACATAACACCTTAAAACTCAAATATATATAGGAGTAAAGTTCACACTACCCACTAATGGGCAATATCTCAAGCACTATTTATCTACTACTACTTTTGGGGTCTTCATGGAAAAAAATGTAAGATTATTAGAGTTAGTGTAGGTACGCTAGTTAATTTCCTTCAACTCTTTCCTTCTTGTCCCTTGTTTGTACATAATTATGTATATATTTTTTTACTTCGCTTTTATTTTCTACTTTTCTATTTTCTATTCTGTGTTTGTTTCTTGTTGTTTTGTTCCTTATTTCTAATAAGTCCTTTTGGGCAACCCTCAGCTCAAAACTCCTTGGTATGCTTAAAACCCCAAAAATTTATAAATTTTGGTATGAACCTTATACATGTGCTGATGATGTATTGGAGATAGGATCTTGATGTTATGATTTTAATAAAATAGTAAGGACCTATGAATAGACTAGTCATTCCATAAGACCTTAAATGTTGTCTTGATCTAAACTTGATTTTAAGAAGAATTACACATGTATAATGAAAGATCAATCCTTTAAGGAATAGGCATGCTTAAACTTAATAAACATCCTTACCTAGGATAAAGGTTTCAATCATAGGTGATTATATTAGGATCAAAAACTTGACCAAATCATTAAACCTGAATACCCTAGTTCCCAACATTTGTTGAAAGCCTAAAAGACCCAAAAATACAAAAAAACAAAAACTTATTGTAGAGTAAAAATATTTTCATGAAAATGTGAATCTATTAATCTCCATTAGGGTTATGGACACCTAGATGATAGTGGATAAGGGCCATGAGTAGAGGCAAAGGAATCTCTATCAGGGCTATGGATGCCTGGCTAGTAGAAGAGCAATTCTTAAAACTTCCTTGAATTAGAAGCATGGTTCTAAATGAATATTTAAACATGCTCCAAGTCAATGTTAATGATTAAAGGTATGAAATATAGAATTTATCACATGAAACCCATGGAAAATAGTAAGTGGAATCAAATAACATACGCAACATGGCTATGTCTTGATGTTTGATCCTAATTATGCATGTGTAAGGTTTATTTCAACCATTAATTGAGCTTGATAATGGCATTGATCAAATATAATGAATGACCCAGTTTTTTGTATGAACTAGAGTCTCTAATTTCTAACTTATTGCTATGTTACCCTAGAAGTCACCATTTATTAAGGGTAACATACCCCCATTTCTAAAAAATAGGGACCCTTGTGATTATTTAGAGCCTTAGTATTAAAGCTTAGTTTTCTATTGTTTAGTATTCTTTAAAGATCATACATGCTTGATGAAATTGGAATATTTATTCAGGGTTTTATGTGAAAATTTCCTAATGTTTCTAAAAATTAAATTTTAGGTCTTAAGTTGTAAGTTTCATGGATATACCTTTAATGGATCATGCTTGGGATCTATAGATTAATCATATTTTAGCTTTAACTAGTCCTAAATTTATGGTGGCTCATATTTGGATTCATGTGATAAAAACCACCTTTAGTAAAACCTAACTTAAACCCCTAGTTCAAATTAAAATATTGGAGGGAGAATATAGGTGGGAGCACATTTGGAAAGAACATTTCAAATTTAATTTGGACTTAAGCCCAATTTTCATGTTAAGGCCTGGTCATGTTTCTTTACATGACCAAACCTTAACCTAAAAATCTTACTGGGTCCCTTTTATTTTCCCCCTTTGTTCATTATATTTCTAATGTGGTCCAATGTTTATCTTAGTAGGGTCCACTTTATTATATGCTTAGCCTAAATTTTTAACCCTAAGGCCCCATTCATATTTTATCAACATGAACAAGACCTTAGTTTTAAAGCTTTATCTTGAGTTCCTATATTTACTCACATCTTAACTTAAGTACCTTGATTCTTTGTAGATCTAACAGTCTACACTTCAGCATGAGAAATGCTTTGATGTAGTGAATAAATCTTGATGAAATTAAAGATTTAACCCATCATACCAATCAAGTGTAAGCACTTGGATCAAGATCAATGATCCGTGCTTAAGTAGGACCAAGGATCTGATGGTATGAAGTCATTATGAAAGTTAAAGGGACCCCTATATCAAATATAAATTTAGTTTAAGTTTTACCTAAGGTATCATTGTATTTATTAATATAATGAAACCTTATGATAAAATGTATGCTAAGTGTAAGTATCTAGATCTTGATCAAATGATATTTGTTGTATCATGAGGGATTGATATAGTGGAGTGAATACAATGATGAGAAGTCAAAAAATAAAGAATCCCCATGGAGCCTCCAAGTGGTACTCTCACATTTAAAGCTTTATGACAAAGGGTCCCACAAATTAAATTAAATAAATGGCAAATATCCATTGGATTGTGATCAATAGTCTACACTTCATCATGGAGGTTGATCGAATGGAATATAGGAAGCCTAATGAGCTAATTCTTGGGTCCATCTAGCCAATCACCAACATCTACTTGGATTATGATCAATGGTATACATTTGATCATGAGGGGGTGATTAGATAGAGTGTGTTTGTCAAATGTTTTTTCAATAAACCCTCTACGGCTTGTGGGAATGACACATGGAAAAGACACATCCACTAAATAGAATGCAAAGCCTAAAAGGCCTACAAAAGTGCCAAGTGGCACAACCATAAGGCCTGACATAAAAAAAAACAATGATTGTTAAGCCCTATGATCATCATCAATGGCCCATGTTGATACATGAACAAATATCTGACAACACAAAAGATAAAGTTGTATTTTTAAAATCCAACAACCATGTTTTATTATTTTTGGAATATTAAATTTATATTCCTAAATAATAAAAGGGCTAAGAAATGTAAATAGATAAATAAATACGTAAAAATTAACCTACTAATTTGTGTAAATAGATTATATTTTTACCTTTTTTGAATATTATAGGAAGTGAAAGAGATTAGAACTTAGCTTATTCTAGTTGATCTAGACTGAGACAAGGTCTAATGCTGGAGGAGTAAGGCTAAGAAATAGTCAAAAATAGGTCTCTAGACTTTTTTTTTGATTGGATAGGAGAATTGAAAATAGGATACCCTACTATCTAGCATTGTAGTCTTATTTTGGCACTATTTTCCTAAGGCTAAAATCTTTTTGAGTTCTATTCAAAATGCCTCTGTTAACTTGTCATTAAAATTTTTGGGTCTGGGACCTCATGGAGCTCACTATATGCCTATTTCAATCTTCAAAACCCTTAAGATCTCCTGATGCTTGAACTTGACTGAAAAACTAGGAAATATAGATAAGGGGTTATTATGTAAAGGATACATTAGATGCACTTCACACCCCATGCATGGGCATGGTACCTACATACCAATACTTTGAAAAGAGATCAAGGTAATTTAGTTCTCCCATTAAAGTGAGTGTAGTGTATGATCATTAAAAATAGAATGTAAAATTGGATGTGCTTCAACTACATATGGACTAGTGCAATGAATTGAGTAGGCTTGAAACAATGTTGGAAGGTTGTGCACAAAGAATAAGGAAGAGTGATCGAATGTACTTGTATTTTTATATCTCTCTTGTAAATGTGTGCCAACCCATATAAATGGGATTTGAATGGTATTTTATAGGGAAACTAATGGTCATGGATTAAATTAATTTACATGAGGTTGATAAGGAAAAAGATAAGGATCCAATTTATTTTGACTATTTGAGGTAAAGATGAGCTTGGATAATAGTGCAAAAAATAGGACACCCTAAATTTTGGTACTCTTATCCTATTTGGGCACTTTTGTCCTAAGAGGATAAGACTTGGGGGGATGGATATGGGCCTGAGAGGGTTTCCTAGGTCTTAAAAATCTAATTTTTGGAAGCTAAAAATGACTAAGAATTAGTGAAAGAAGGAGCCTAGAAGGGCTGTGTGAGCTGATAAGAGGACCTATAGATTAGGTGTCTTAGCCATACTAAAGTTGTATAATTTCACATTTTATATGAATACATTTCCCCCCCTTTATTTTAGTGATGCAACATAGTGAAATTTTAGGATAAAGGAAAAATATAAATCATACCTAAAATTACTTATAAGGGTGAAGCTCATGAAGCTGTGTGATGCTAGATATGTATAGAGAGAGCATACTATGAAGTGTGAATCTGAAAATGAAAACATAAATTAGATTAGTTCTTACTAGATATGTTATATACAAAATAAGAACATATAATTATGAGTAAGAGGAAGAGAAAGGAATGAATACACCTCACCGGGTATGTGAACCAATACAAAACCTATTGTGATGCTAGATCATGATGAGTATGTGTTGAATCAAGAGTAATATCATGAATGGAGTTGAATGCTCAATTCACCAAAATGTGGCTCAAGAATGCAAAGGCTATCCCTTTAGATCCATCATCTCCAACTATGTGAAGCTAAAAAATCATGCATGTGTTAATCGATGTCTGGACAGTGTGTCTAATCCCTCTAAATAGGTGGGTCAAGAATACAAATTTTAGCTAGGCCTTTGGCTCCATCATTGCCTAGTGAAGTGAAGATATGAAGTGATACCGATATAGAATAGATGTTATATGAGATGGATAATGGAGCCTATGGATGTGCTAGAAATTTAACAATGTGGTGTGGATAGCCTGAATGTGTGATATAAACTAGGCCACTCTTGGCCATTTTGAAAGATGGAGGTTGGGCTTGTATGAAAGCTAATCTAAAATTGATGAAAAATGCTTATGTGAAAGCCAAATTAGGAAATTTAGTAATCAAAAATCTAAACTTGTATGAAAATTTAAGTCAAAATGTGATGCCAACCACTTACAAGTGGAGTAAGACATGTAACTACTGAGAATACCTATAATAAACTAAACTTGGAAATAAAAGAAGATCAATGTGTTGTGCACATTTCCCCCAATCACTGATGTCTAGAACATGGATTCTAATTTCAAAGTTATGCCAACTACCTAATATGAATTAAAAGTGAGAACCATCATGTCATGCATGATAACCCATTGTATTTGAGAAAACTATATTGAAACTACTAAATTTGACTGATCTACAAGTGCAAACACTATCCCTGAACTAAATTTTTTGCCTATTTTTAGAAACCCTAAGTGTTTTCCTACCTAGATAGGAGCACCAAAATATGGTCATGCTTGTGTTTGGAACTACTATCCATTTTTGATGTTATTTTCTTTTGTAAAAATTGATTGTTGATATGAAACTATCACTATTTTTTTGCTTTGGTTTGATTGGTTTGACCTTTAAATTCTATATTGAGTGTTCTAAATTCTACTATTTCAACTATCAGGAGGTTTTATCTCTATGCCAAACCCCTATTTGATGCCCCCTCTTCTTAGGGTAGGAATGATGAACCTATAATGAATACCTTTAGAAGAGAAGAGTCCTACAAATGTGCTAAGCATGTATAGAGATGCAAGATATAACATTGAATATTGGAAAAGATATTTCAAAATATAACAATTTTTTAATTTATAGATTTTTAGATTAATAGGTGTATGCCTAGGTAGATATAACAATGTAAGAGCATGTGCATAATACCAAATTGAATTGGTAATGCTAGATATTAGTTGTTAGTTGTTAGTTTGTTAGTAAGCATGAAGGGATGGAACATGATGTCCATCATGGCATCCAAAAAGCAAGATAAATGCATGATTATAATTATGGAATTACACATAGTGAGGAGCAAACAAGCAAACAAACATATGAAGCAAGAAGAAAGAATCATACAAGGGTGACCAAGAGGCCATGAAAACAAGGGACATGGACATATGTCACTTAAATTGGAAGACAAACATGGAAGGCATATTCAAAATTCCACATACACTTACAAGTTAAACAAGAAATGTTGGCATGATTGCCACAAACACATGAAAGAGTACAAACAAAGGACATTGATAGATGTCCTGAGGCACAAATAGAAGACAAGCAGGAATTGGAAAGTGCAATCATATAAGCTATGCTAAGCAAGGAATGAAATAAAAATTAAGAACTAGAAGATACAAACACATCTAACTAATCAAAGAAAATGTGAGAGTATGCAAAACATGTATAGTACAAGACTAGGTATATGCTAAGAAATAAACAAATGCTAGATACTAGTGAAATATCGATATAGTATTATATGTAAGCTATAGAGTAATGTACATTAGAATGATAACTGAGAGTGTGTAGTATATGAATGACATAACCTAGATGGTGTAGTCATGCAGATGATGCCTCTAGTGGTTATGTATATCGATGTGTATCTTGAATGTAGAAGTAGAAATGCCCCCTCAATGGGTAGATTAAAACAATCAAAGAGCTAGATGTCACTACGCACACTTAAAAGAGATCAAGTGAAGCATGGTAATGTAGATAAATAAACATATATTAGCATGAAATAAAAAATGTAAGTCCTAAAATGATAGTACTAATGTAAACATGGATGATGCATACAATCAAAAAAATTCTTTTGGTGTTTTTACAATTTTTTGAATGTTTTTATATTTTTGACAATATTTATATTGTTTTTATATTTTTGAAAATATTTGAACTATGTATAATCAAGCAAGAGAGTTTATGTAAAATAAATGCTAAAATTAAGTGATACTAATGGATGAGTCTTGGATGAGACCCCTTATCATGGTGTCCTGTATCAAATAATGGGATCATGCATGATCGTGAGGTATGATGGAGTGTTTGAGATTATGTAGGTAAAATATATGTACGTTATAACTGATCTAAAATATATAAATTCAAAATTGAATGTGGGGTCCCCTTATGACTTTGATAATTGGATGCAACTATAGGGATCTTAGGGACCCATCTAAAAGTAGGAGAAAAATCTCTATGGATAGGTGCTCTCTATGTAGCTATATGAGATTACAAAATAACTACTCTAGGTGTGAACAATGTAATTGGAATCTATGTAGAATCCTAAAATTCTGGGGGCATATGAACCATCTATACCAGTGATGGATGTCATAACTATGTCTAAATCTAAACTAAAACTAGAATGGAAACTGAAATAGGTGAAAGAATTGGAAATGGTAACTATAAGCTGGTAGATGATTGTGAAGTGAGGAGGTGACTCATAAGGAAATTCAACAAATATAATAACTTGATTAGCATGGATGAATTTCATGCATTTTTGAATTGTAGAAAGTATTAACTTGAGTTTTTGAATCCATGGTCGACCAAGTAATATGTCAAAAACTCCTACACTAGGTACTATAGTGAATAGTGTGGTCACATATGTAAGACCAACCTATAATGGAAGTACACTGTTTCCCAATAAACTCTATATATGCCCATTGAAACCAATAATAACTATGTCTATCAAGGTTATATCCTACTCTCAATAACCTAAATGTTATATAAGTTTGAAAGTACACATATTAAGATTAGAACTATTGTCGATGAGAACACTATGAATAGGCTAATTTTAAATATGTGCTCTGATAAGTAGTGCATTATAACCTATATTATCCTCCACAATATCATAATCTAAAAAATATCTCAAAGGACTAGTTAGAACTCTAGACTTATACACCCCTATCATACCATTCAAAGGATTTGACTCAACTAAAGGTGCCTATTATGTATGGTGAACACCTGATGTGTCTCCTTGCTCTTGTTTAGAATGCTATGGAAATGGATCTAAAAAAAATTCAAAGCCTTATCTTATGTTGGTTTTTCCTTTTTATACTTAATTGAAATGCCTAAATCAAGTAGATTATCATAAATCAAATCATGTATCTTATGTCACGAACTGATGCATCTGTTAGTTGTATGGTTTGGTGTCTTGTGAAAATCATAAAATGCATGATGATCATATCCCTATGGAAGAGGTTTTACTAGATCTAATTCCCAAATAGGAGGGAGAGTGATTATGTTACATTATAATAACTACTATAAAACCCTAGCTAAAGAAACTGGTAGATTGGTAAATACATGATGAGGAGGTGATGATAGAACCACATGATGAGGGGGATTGGAAGCCACATTAACTATTGGTTAATTATGATTCTTTTTATCATTGGTTTTGACCTTGTATGGGATTTTTTTGTTACTCTTATTATTTATGTTTGGGATACTTGAATACTTAATTTTTCCCATTGAAATTAGCTTGACTTCTCTTCCTTTGAGTGTATGACACAATTTAGTGAAGGAAGAGAATATTTTGAACAAAATAGATTCATGCAGTGTTGGTAGAAGGCTCTATTTGAAGATGTCCTATAGCTCTTGATAATCCATGGGCCTATTTAACTTAGCTAGAATAGTCTTGTATCTTAGAACATAATCCATGAGGGGCTTATTTAAGCTTTGTTTCTATTGTGCAATATGTGCATATGAAACATTATCATCAATGTTGATACTGAAAGTGATAGAAACATGTCTGCTAAAGGATTGAATGCCATGACCAACTAATTTTGTAGATAATAAAACCATTGTAAGGCATAATAATTTAGGCTTCATGGAAATTTTTTGGTAAGTAGCTAGTCATTGGGTACATAATCTAAACATGATACATGAAAATATCTCAAATGTGTCTCTAGATCACCCTTGCCATCATAAAGAGTAAGATTGGGTTAAACAAATCCTTATGACAAGGGTGTAGAAGCAATGTGACATGCCAATGGTATATGTAGAAGATAAAAATAATCCAAAGCCTACGTAGGTCTAGTAGTACCTTGCTCAAGATGTTGCACCTTGTATTGAAGAGATCAGATCTCTTGCACAAGGGCTACCACATCAAGAGATAGGGATGTACTAGCTATAATTGGTGGCATAGAAGAAGGTTGGGCTACTATAGGGGGTGGTTAAGATATAGTTTCCCCCTTAGTTTCATTTGTAACTAGATACTCTATGGTTTAAGAAGATTTCCCATTGGTTACTTTTTGCTATTAATCTTGTAAAATTCTAAGCATGTCATCTTGCATATCCAGATGTTTGGTTAAGAGTTTTTGAAGTTCTCTTTTATTAATTTCATCAAAACTAGTATATTAGGCCATGGTAAAGTAGGAAAAAAATTTGGAATGTGTTTAAATGTTTTGTAATATGTTTTAATAGGAAACATGCTAGAAATGAAAAGTACTAAATATAAGAAACACAAAGTCAAGAAAATAGTGACTTAGGATTTGTGCAAAAAGGATATTGAGCTACCAAACATGTAAGGTGATACCTCAAAAGCAAGTAGGTGCTAGTATATGCAAATAAGGATTTTTAAAAAAACATGATTTGAAAAATACTATGATTTTTTGAATTTGAAATTGATATTTTGAATTAGATATGCAACTAAATTTTTAGAAAATGATGTGAAAAGTACAGACAAAATAATTTAGAATGTATTGGATGAAACTAGGGTTTTGAAAGATTTTTTTTAGAATTAGTATAATAATTTAAATAAAATTTCTATGAATTTGTAGAATTTAGCTCTAAAAATTTAGGAAAATTTTGAAAATATTTTTAAAATTAGCAATATATTTTTCCTAGTGGTTTGAAAGTGTTTGTATGAAAATAGGACCTAGTATGTGCAAACTAGGGTTTTGGGTGAATTTATTGAAAATATTTCAAATAATTTCTAGTTTTATGATTTTTAAATTCAATAAAAATCAAAAAAATATTGAAAAAAATTATAAATAATTAGCTCTAGGGTTTTTATGGTTTTTGTGCAAAAATTTGAAGTCAGGTTCACCAAATGTTTTATTATTTTTGGAATATTGGAGTTATATTCCTAAATAATAAAGGGGATACGTAATGTAAATTAGTTAATAAATATTAAATAATTAAACTAATTATTTGTGTAAATAGATTTTATTTTTACCTTTTCTAAATATAGTAGAAAGTGAGAGAGATTAGAACTTAGCTTATTCCAACTAATTTGGACTGAGACAAGGTCTGATACTAGAGGATCATGGCTGAGAAACATTAAGAAATAGGTATATAGAATTTGTTTTTTGATTGGATAGGAGCACCAAAGATAAGACACCCTACTATCTAGTGTTTTAGTCCTATTTTGACATTGTTGTCCTAAGGTTGAAAGCTTTTTTGGTTCTATTCAAACTACCTATGTTACCTTATCATTAAAATTTTAGGGTTTAAGACCTCATAGAGTTCATTGTATTCCTATTTTAGTATTCAAAACCCTTAGGAGATCCTAGTTCTTGAACCTGATTGCAAACTTGGGAAAGAGAGAGAAGGGGTTAGTGTGTAAAGGATATGTTGTATGTACTTCACACCTTGTGTGTGGGTATACTGCTTACATACCAATAATGTGAAGAGGGATCAAGCTAATGTAGTTATCCCATTGAAGTTCTTGATGAAATTTGTGTATGATCAATGTAACTAAAATGCAAAATTGGATATGCTTTATTTGGCTAGGGATTAGTGTAATTACTTGAGTAGGCTTGAAATAATGTTGAAAGGCTATATACAAAAAATAGGGAAGAATGCTCAAATATACTTGCTTGTATTCTTGCATCTCTCTTGTAAATGAGTGTCAAACCCTCTAAATGGAATTTTAATGGCCTTTTATATGGAATATAATGGTCATGGGTTAAATTAATTCACATGAGGCTGATAAGGAAAAAGATAAGGATCCAAGAAAATTTGATCATTTGAGGCAAAGATGAGCTTAGATAATAGTGCTAAAAATAAGGCACCGTAAATTTTGACACTCCTATCCTATTTTTCCATTATTTTCCTAAGGAGATGAGACCTAGGGGGATGGATTTGGGCTTTAAAGGGTAGCTTGGGTCTCAAAAAGCTAATTCTGAGAAGCTATGAATGACTAGGAATTAATGAAATATGTATCCTAGAAGGGTTGTGTGAGCCAATAGGAGGACCTATGGATTAGGTATCTTAGCCATAATAAATTTGTAAAATTTCACATTTTATATGACTACAGGCTAGTTCTTTAGGTCATTTATGAAAAATTCAATGAGAGTGGTCAAATAGATGCCACATGGGCACCACATAAGTACAAAATGACAAAATTGGAGATTTTATGCAATCAAAAAGGCAAAGGTATAAAGGCTTGGGTCTCAATCAAATATAAGACATGAATGAGCCTACATATATATTTACATCACCATTGAATCCTCAAAAAATCCCTAACATGCTTAAAATCCCCAATTCAAGCTCAGATTAATCATAATCAAATAAGGAGAGCTCAATTATGATCTAAGCAAGAATAAAATAATTTAATGATTCCTTGTAATCCATTTGATAATAAATTGTAACTTCCACAACCGTGGAAACTTGAAAAAAACAAAAAAGGGATGATATCAAGCTATAATTAACCTTAGATAATGAGGGAAAGGTTTTCAAAGACATGAACTTGGACACTACAACCTTGAACAATGGGACTAGGAATTGGTCTGAACTCTTTTGGACCATCGAGGAGATGTAGGATTTGACCAAGGAGGAAAAAAATAATGCAACCATTCTGAGGAGATACAATGACCTATTTTCTATTCAAATGGCTAGCCTACACTATGCTACCACCAAGCCTAAGGTACTTCAATGAATTGATACCATTTCTATTCTTTTTTAGGATTGTAAAATTGAGAATGATTGGATTGTGCATGAATGCACATTTAAGAGAGTAGCCTAAATTTCTCCCCTAGATTTTGAGAGATACTAAAAATTATGTAAGCCATAAATAGACTTACCCACCATCAAAAAATTGACTAGGGAGCAGAATCTAAACACAATCCTTACCCCATGGTTGCTCACTAGAAATCAAGTTGTCTAGGACCCCACCAATAAAATACCAATTTTCCAATTTAGGGAGGGAATCAAGATGATAATGACCTTATTGAATAGGTTATGTAGATCCCCCTCTATCACACAAATTGAAAAAATTTGGGTATCATATTTTTACTTCATGGTGGAGAAAGGACTCACTTCCCCACTAGGTGAGATGATTAACATCTGCTTAAACTCCCAATTCATAGCAGTCAAGAAGAAAACAAGAAAGAAATTTTATATGATGTTCTATTTATTGGATGCCCTTTTAGCCTCCACCCAAATCCCAAATATCAAGAATTGGTCCCCTGATGGAAGACCCACTATCTCCCATAATTAATCCAAACTCCAAATTTTCAATTATAGACATAACATGTAGTTCATCTATGATTATGTCTACCCAAACCTAGTAGAAGCCATCATAAGAATACCCATGAGTAGGGTTATTTGTTTCTACCATGATTTCACTAACATAAGAATTGAAGGGAATTTGACACAACCCTTTACGCTACCCATCTTGTGTCAACCAAGCTTGTAGAGAAAGAAGTGGCTTACCAACTTCTTCATGGTATAGATGGATTTTAAAAGGAAAAGAGGAAAGGCCTTCCCCATCCCTTTCCATTAACAATTAGTAGGACTGTTTTGCAAAATTGGGAACATGTGAATATAATTTCTAGACATAGGGACTCCTTCACCTGATAGAAATATGATTTTAGGTAATGGGATCCTAATGGGGTGATCACCCAACATCTAAAGACCAAAATCATTAAAAAGAAATATGATCATTAGCCTAGTGTCCATGACCCATTTTACATTAGGGCCTCTAGCTTCCCAGAGGTATGAGCCATATTGAAAAAGCATAACATCAAGTTGGAGCCTAGATTGGCTAGGGGAGATTACAAGACACTTGGTGAGATTTAATAAATGGGGCCCATGTAGTATAATTTTTTTCTTATACCCTCTTCAAGTCCTCAACCATAAGTCAACATGAAAAAAACCTAGACACAAATAACATAGGGACCTAGAAAAGAAAAGCTAGCAGAGAGACCTAGGGAAGGATCATCTTTAGGCCCACCTGAGAGGTTAGAGTCCCTAGTTAAATACTTAGATATGATTGCATTAGAACCAAATGATATCGTAGAGTTTTATTTGAGTTATATGGGTCAGAGGATGATGAATAAGAAAAGGAAGAACCCTAAGCTTATGTAGAGGAGGTTGAACAAGATAGAGGAAAGGAAGTTGCTTTGGACTTGGTTCTTATAACACCCCTATAGAAAAGAAAAGTAGAATTAACATTGTTCCTAGTTAGGAGAAAGAAACCCAATTTGAACTTCACCCAATCCATGAGTGAGGTGAACTTGTTTAGTGAGGAATACCCCATTCATGGACCCATTATCCTAGAATGATTTGTCTATGGGAAAGTGTAGAAGATTCCCACTTTATCTCACTCTTGGGCCTTGACCCAAAATATTAACATTGATGTTCATGAAGAAATCAATCCATGGATATTAGATTTGATGGAGGAAGAAGAGTGAAGGATAGTTTCCATAACATGATCAAGTGGCACATAAATAGACACTCTAGGTACCTCAAGTAATATAAGGATGGAGGTCCCAGGACCTCTTAAGGTTATAGAGTCATCCACCATGGTGAAATTAAACCCTGATACAATAGGCTTGGAAAGAGTAAGCATAAAGAAAACCATGGTTGGGGGTAAGGAATTCACCTTTCAGAAGGTTGAGCCATTTGTAAACTTAACTCCAATTAGAGGACAACAACTTGATGAACACCCCATCCATGAGGAGGACATAGAAAGCTTGGATGAGGCTAATTCATCTTAGATAAAAAAAGGAATAAAGGGAATGAATAAAAGGATATATAAATTAGAGAAGGAAAAGGAAAATCTAGAGACCTAGGTGGTGCCATCAATCCCAAAGGTAATGGTCAAAATGCTCGATGAGTCCTTCTATGACATGTTTGATGCCTTAAAATCAATGAAGCTGAGGCAAAGTTCATTGGAACAAAAGAATATAGTGGCTAAGGGTATAATATCCCAATGGCAAGATTTAGAGGATAAAATAATAGGGATAATCAACATAAAGGTTGGAAGGAAAATTTTTGGGTTCTAAAAAATTAGTTTGGGACATTTGAATGAAATTTTGGGAATAATTATTGACAAAGTCCAAAGTTTGTGTGCTTGGTAAAAAGATATGGAGAGACTCTTGAAGGATGATGAGGAGCTAGTAGAAATTATTGAATATCTCCTTGGGACCATGTTCACTAACCCTACATAGTTCACTATCCTAGGCATCATGAAATATTATGAGTTCAAACATAGGGCTACTTTGGTGATACAAGAAATAAGAGGTAAAAGTCAAGGCCAATCTGGGGAAGATAATAGTAAGATCATGGACATGATTTTTAATGCAAGATAGAGGATAACTATGGCCAAAAGAATCAAGGAAGCCATGGCTACAAATGATAGAGAATTGAATGATCTAGCTGATAAGGAGGAAGAGTGTCTCCTAAAGTTAGTTGTTGACTTGGAGCTAATCAATGAATAACACCAAAATTCCATGAACATCCTTCAATATCAATAATTGAGTTATCAAGCATAGGGCCCACCAACTAACTGAATAAAATGCCATTTTATAAAGTTTTGTAACATTTTGAAAGTGGAATACTATTTTTTAAAGGCATATGCTTATTTGTTAGCATATTTTCCTCTAGGTTAGTCCACTTTAGAAAAGTTAAGTGTATTCTAGAACTATAAAGGACAACTATCCTTATCTTTGTAAATTTGTATCTTAGAGATGATCGATATACTACCTGAATCTTCTATAAAAGGTAGTATTACCATTTTTTAAAGAGAATTTTTTTGGAGCTAAACATGTATACTTTGGAGCAATTAATATAGATAAAGAATACTAAAAAGTTTGTCTAAGTTTGTTTGTGTCAATTTTTCCATGACTTCTCTCTCAATTGCTTGTTCTTAGTCTTGAATTTGAATGGTTTCATGAATTATAAATTTTCATATTTGAAAAATGGTTTCTAATTTTTGCTTATGCTAGATTAGTTGAATGATCTTGAATTTGATTTGTTTCATTTTTTCTACATTAGGATGTGCAAATGCTATTTAAATGCAGTAACAAAACTTTAAAGTAAATTCAGTTCTTACTTGTATTTCTTCATATTATCCTTAAAAATTTTTCGAGTGTATAGTGAGATTTGAGCTTATGCTATTTTAAATTATATACTAGTTAAATTCATTTTCAATTGTAATTGAAACTTTGTCATAATGTTTAATTCAAGGATCAATAATCACATATTCTCTTTCTTCCTTACCCTTCTCTTTTTCTTATTTTTTAACCAAATCACTTGAGTTAAATTTTGATTATAAATACTCACATAGATTATAGAGATTTTGTCATAATTCACTAAAATTAACATAGTTACTTCAAAATTAAAAAGGACCATAGTGTCTCCCAACCACCAATCAATATAAATTTGTGCAATAGTTTGATTTGCTCTACCTCTATTTCACCATAGGTAATTAGATTACCAAAAACCTACTACTCATATCATGAATTCCTAGAATTCTAAAATGAAAAGTGTTATTAAACACTAAGGGCACTTTTGATACACATAGAGGCATTAACAAATGTCAAGGGTGATCCTAAATAATAAATTCAATTTTTTTATGTAGCATGCCTTGATTATGCTTCTAATGATAAAGTTTTGACCAAATTTTTTCCAAGGAGATTAAAAGGCTATTATTTCAGATGGTTATATAATTTACCAACTCAATCATTAAACTCCTTCAAACCCCTTGCTAATTAATTTTTGGCACACTTTTCTATTAACATTACTAAAAAGGTTTCTTGTGCCCAAAATTCAAAAATAAAAAAAAGAACCAATGAAACTATTAATGAATATATCTTAAGATACAAAATATTGTTAGCTAAAATGACCAACCTTATAGCAAATAAATAACTTCAAGATATTTTCAACTAAAGTTTGCTTGTTCCTTTACGTGACTCCATCGTGTTACAAAATTTCAAATCTTTAGATGAATTATGCCACATTGTTCTAATTATGAAATGAAACTTACCTCATTGAATAAATTTAAGTATGTAAAAAATACACCAACTACATCTACATTTAATACTAAGTTTACTATCAAACCAAGTTATAAGGTCAAACCTCTTGAGCCTAAAAATAAATAACCACCATTGTTAATGTGGTGTCATAACAACCTAATCATCTTGTCTTATCCAATGCTCCATGGAGATAATTTACACATTTACCTAATTCTCCCACTTCATTATTATTGCATCTTGTAGAGTGTCATCTTATATCTCTCCCTCATCCTATAGAAGTTGATATGAGTAGACCTCTACCCAAAGGGTATGATGTGAATGCTTATTATGAGTATGACCAAGGACCTGGGCATTATAAAAAATATTTATTGCCTTAAAGAAAAATATCCAAAACCTCATCAATGAAAAAATAATTAAATTTAATGATCCTCTAAATGAAATAGGTTCACAGCTATAAAATATTTAAAAATCCTTTTATACATCATTAAAATAAGAATAAAAAAGTATAAATTACATATAATATGAACCCCCCCACATCTCATCATGAACACCCATTGGATGGGTTTATTGGTACCTACATGTAGCATACACCTCCTATGGTTTAGAGACCCTTCATTACTTTCGATGATAATGAGATTAGGGATGATGAATTATATATTATTTCCTTATGCATTTAAGCATACCTTATCAAAACACACGCACACACACACACACACACACACACACACACACACACACACACACAGAGAGAGAGAGAGAGAGAGAGAGAGAGAGAGAGAGAGAGAGAGAGAGAGAGAGAGAGAGAGAGAGAGAGAGAGAGAGAGAGAGAGAGAGAGAGAGAGAGAGAGAGAGAGAGAGAGAGAGAGAGAGAGAGAGTTATGATTTACAATGGTGAAAGTGATAAATTTTTTACCATGACATTACTTACATATTTGTGTTATACAAATCATGATTTAAATCCTTCAACCATATTAGTTAGAGCATTTGATGGGACCTCACAATATATTCTTGGTGAAATTGACTTTCCTTTATAAGTGGGTCCCACACATATGGTTACTACCTTATTAGTTATACATTCTATGTGTGTCTTTGATATGTTATTGGGATGACTTTGGATACATACAATTCAAGAAGTACCTTATATAATGCATGGGTGTGTTAAATACATTAAAGTCAATTAGTTAATTATAGGTTATAGAATTATATATGAATATCCTCTTGAAAAAGAGAAATTTATACCTAGATAGTTACTTATGAAACCTCCTATAGTCAATCATTTGTAAATGGATACACAATAGGAAATTCCCTTTAATAGGTGACCAATACTTTAGAGACCATTACATCATAGATCCACATAGTTTACACAAAATCCTTACATATTATGCACCATATTTAGATATATAGATCAACTACACATGTTCCTATTACTACTTTTCAAAAAAAAGCACATACCATTCAATGATGGGTTCCATGAACCCCTACTACTATTTATGATTCATGACCACAAAGTCATATTATACATACATAAATCATAATAGATCATTAAATGCCAAATATTAAACATATGCAAACTCCTCAATGGCATCACTAGTTCATGGTGGGGAGATATTTATGAACATCATTTGGATGTGATCATAAGATAGTATTTATCTTTTTCATATTCTAAAACTGCCAAAAAATCATTAAGAATTCAAAAATCCAATTTTTTTTTAGGATTTACATGTTATATTATCTCCTTGGCATATATGTTGTCAGTTCCATATTGATAGATGTAATATCAATATGTGTGTGTGTGTGTGTGTGTGTGTGTGTGTGTGTGTGTGTGTGTGTGTGTGTGTGTGTGTGTGTGTGTGTGTGTGTGTGTGTGTGTGTGTGTGTGTGTGTGTGTGTGTGTGTGTGTGTGTGTGTGTGTGTGTGTGTGTGTGTGTGTGTGTGTGTTTCATGCATATTTTGAGTGTGATTTAGGATACACATATGCATGATCCATGCACTTTTGGATGTTGGGTTTTCCATCTTCTCATATTACTAAGATGTTGGGGGCATACACCTATATGATCGTGATACACAAAGGTTATATCATTCTATAGAAATTTTATGTTATCATGTTTGAGATTATGTACTTACACATGATTTTTTACATGATTATATCTTTAAAAATGTACTTGATATGATATATAATTAACATTTTTTTCTAACACATATATCTAGGGATTAGTATGATATGTTTATGTTGGTTACGTATGATTTCATTTATGCACTTCCTTGAGTGTCTTGTCTTACTATTATCCTAATTTTTTGATCATTTAAATATGATCCATTTTTTTACAACCCATGTTAATTTATTTACCTTTTTGAAATTTAAATATGTCATTACTTGTTGTATGTTGACTTTTAAATATGTCATTTTTATTTTATGGACATTTGACTAAGTCATGTCCCTTCAATTGTGAATCACTTGAACATGCCTCTTATTTTAAGTCTCCTTAGACCATTGTCTTTTGATTTGATTTTGAATGATCTTGTGCATGTGTTTGATTTGTTTTTGATATTATATTACTACTATCTATATTTTTACATGTTCTACATCATGAATCGTAGGACTTAGTGTGATCACATTCTTCATGCTTCAATGATATATATACCTAGACATGTTCCCTCTATATGATACATGGTACATTCATAGTTTACATGGTTATCTTATCATTTTAAGGTTATGTAAGTACTAGTTGATACTTTCCATCACCTCAAAAGGGTGGAATATCAGTAGGGGCATTCCATATATGCATGAATTTCATATTAATTCATAAATTTATATTGTATTGGGGGTGTGGTTTAGAAACATGTTCTCCACATTGGTCATAATTTCAAATTCATTGGGGGCATGTTTTGGAAACATGTTCTCCACACTTATTAAATATTCAACATACCTATATTATAATGGGGGAATGTTTTTGAAACATGTCCTCCATTTTTGCAATTACATAATTTTTTATATTATAGTGGGGGATTGTTTTAAAAACATGTTATCCACACTTACATAGTTTCAAATTGGCCAAATTGCATAGTTATATGATTTAGATACACATTTATGGCATAATTATATACATTGGTACCATCATTATACATAGTTTAACAATGAGACATATCTAAGATGCATATTCTATGAAATGTGTGCCTAATATTACAAAATAAAATCAATTTCATATTTCAAAAACTTTTAGGGACTATCACCACCCACTAGGTTGGACTGTTATGGACTATATTGAGCCAATATATTGTAGTAGTTGGTTCAATTTTTGGTATGGTTGAGGTGACTAAATCACTCAATATTTACAAGTTTATAAGTTGGACTTAATTACATAATCTAACCTCACCATATTTATAGTGTGATTTGATTTGGTTCACTCACATTCACCATGTTATAAGTATGATTGGATTGCATGTTTGATTTAATCTCAATTGTTAGGTTGAAACTCATATTTTCCCCAAGATTGGGGGCATGTATCTTATAATATCTATCTATATTTATTTATATAAAATTTACATAGTATATTTTTATTAATCTCAATTTTAGTGATTCATAATGATGCATATTTCAAATCAAATTTCCAAAAGGTGAGATGGTTGTATCAATACACATGTGTACTCCTAAACCTTACTCTCTTTGAATTTAAATAATTTAAATGCTTTGAATTTCATTATTATATACACTAATTATATATTATAACATTCTCTTAGTTTTAGGTTAGTCACCAAAAAATTACTCAAATTTGACTCAAGTAAAGACAAGGTGTGTTATACACACCTAGGTACCCATTTCTTCTCCTTTAGCTAACAATTTCATTACTAGATTAAAGGGGTAAATGTAGAAACTATTTATGAATTATATAACATCTCAGTCTTATACACTTGGAAAATACATATCATGGATGTACCTTCAAATTCTATACCTTTTTCACTATGAAAAGGCTCACATACACTATCTCTGAGAGGATCCTTCCAGAACAAGTTAGCAGATAATTGTAAATATATGAAATAAATTATGAAAATTAGAAATATATTAACTAAAATAAGTAGAATTGAATTACAATGTATGAATTGTAGAATCACAGGCCTCTTCGAGAGGGTAAACTCTTTTGAGCAAGCTCAATATAATAAATTCATGGATTCCTTCATTAGCCTCAACACATACTTATATACTAAGTCTAATCTAAGCAACCACTACTTCCCATGAATGTGGGATAAAACAAAATGCCCATGGGATGAATTAAAAATCATATTCATACATATAAACTATTATACTAATAAAGTAAATAGAATGAGTAGAATGGGTTCCTAACATCCCCTCCCTCTTAGAAAAATATTTGTCCTCAAAGCTTCAGATGTGAGAATTGGTGACGAATCTAAAATAGTGGTTCCCATATGACATCCTTAGGTTGCATTATATGTCATTGAATTAAAACCTTAGTGATGGAGTGGGGGTGAAGTTTACATATGTGCCTATTTAGGATTTCCTCTATCTTAAGAAGGATGGATACTTCATTATAAATCTTTAGTAAAGTATTCTACACTCTGATGTTTGTGCCAATAACATTTTTTAGATAAGAGACATGAAATACTGGGTGAACTTGGGAAGAAGGTGGGAGCTCCAACTTATAAGCAATTGACCCAATATTTTAGAGAACCTTATAAGGCCCATATAACTTGAGAGCTAGCTTATGATGCCATTTAAGTTTTAGGGAGGATTAATTTAATGGCTGTAATCAAAGAAAAACCATATCACCTACTTGAAAAGTGTGCTTGAAATGGTGCTAGTAAGGTTATTGTTTCATTCAATTTTGTGCCATATGAAGATTATCCTACATGGTGCTGAGGATCTAATCCTAGGTTTAGATAGCCGTGTCGATTGTTTGAACTAATAAACTATTGGGGGTGTATGGAAGGATTACTAATGGTTCTTAACCATATATTGCTTCATATGGAGTCATTTTAGTTAAAGTATGGTAGGAGGTATTGTACCACCATTCGTGAGGGTTACCACTTTTCCAACTGATGTTTTTATTTTGAGGTGAAGCAATGAAGGAAAGTTTTTAAGCATTTTTTGACAATTTCAATTTGGCCATCCATTTTTGGATGATACCCAAAACTCATCTTTAGTTAGGTGTCAGTGCATTAAAATAGTTCTATCTAAAAATGGCTAGTGAAGGTTGCATCATGATCTAAGACAATGGATGAAAGAAGGCCATGAAGATGAAAAATCTAGTCCAAGAAAATTTGTGCAACCATGGAGGCAGTATAGGGATGGTTGAGGGCACAAAAATAACTATATTTGGAGAGGTGATCAGCCACAACCAAGATCACTATTTTCCCATTAGATTAAAGGATCCACTAAATGAAATTGATATAAATATCTATCCAAATCTTGGTAGGGATGGGCAATGGTTTGAGCAAATCAGGGATGAGTGTGGTTTCACCCTTGTTGCATTGGAAGGTATCACATTTAACCACCATCTATTGAATTGCATTTTTCATTCCCTTCCAAAAGAAGTTATCTCATGCCCACTCATAAGTTTTGAGAAACCATGAGTTCCCTATGGAAATAGAAGCATGAAGTTCATAGAGTATAACCTACTAAAGATCTATGCTCTGAGGAAGCACCAAATGACCCTTGTATCAGAAAAAGGACCATCCCAAGAATAATGCAGTATAATAGAGGGGTTAGTGGACACATATTGAATGATTTGAGATAATTAAGAGACATTGACATATCCCTATTGTATAATGTCTAAGTAATTTGGAATAGGCATGGAAATAGCTAAAAGGGAAGCTTGGTCTATAAATGTGAGAGATAGAGTATCAACCAAAATATTGTCCTTACCCTTATTATAAGTGATCTCATACTCATAAACCATGTGTTTGCTAACCCATTTATATTTTGATGGGGTATATAGCCATTATTATAATAAATATTTTAGACTCTAGTAAAAATGATTCTCCAATAGGTATGGCCACCACTTCTATACTACATTTAAAATGTCCATCATTTCATTCTCATAAGTAGATAGTACTAAATTCTTGCTAGAAAGAGCATTGCTGGTGAATGAAATGGGGTATCATTCTTAGAGGAAAACAACACCAAGTCCATTACCATAAGCATCACTCTTGATAGTGAAGGTCTTGGAAAAATTTGGCATAGCTAGAATAGGTGTAGTACACATATCTTGTTTCAATTATTCAAATGTACACTCAATAACTTGTGTCCATGTAAAAACATCCTTTTTAAACATAGTTATTAATAGAACTACAATATTCCCATAATCTTTGACAAACTTGTGATAGTATCTAATTAACCCTAAAAAACTATAAAGGCTCTTAAGTGTCTAAGGATGAGGCCAATTTGTCATGGAAGCTATTTTTTTAGTATCCAGTTGAACCCCTTGGGATGAAACAATATGCCTAAGATACTCCATTTTGTCCTAGAAAAAATCACATTTAAACTATTTTTCACAAAGATGATGGTTAGAGAGAAGTTTCAATACAAGCTCCAGATGTTGGAAATGCTCAGACCATGTTTTACTATAGATGAAGATGTCATAGAAGAAGACTAGAATGAATTTTTGTAGGTAGGGATAGAAGATTTTATTCATCAATTCATAGAATTTTGAAGGATCATTAGTGAGGCCAAAGGGCATGAACAAAAACTCATAGTGTCCATCATGCATGAAAAAAGTTTTCTTAGGGATATCATCCTCATAAATCTAGATCTGATGATATCCAGAGTAAAAATCTAACTTGGAGAAAAAATTAGCACCATGAAGCTCATCAAGAAGATTATCAATAATAGGGATCAAGAAATTATACTTGATTGTGATGTGACTAAGTGCATGGAAGTAAATGAAAAGATTCCATGACCAATATTTTTTCTAAACAAGTTGAACTAGGGAAGAATATGGGCTGGTATTGGGGTGAATAATGCCTTACTTTAGTAAGTCTTGAATGAGCATCTTGATCTCAATATTTTGATGAAATGGGTAGTGGTAGGGCTTGATGTTAAGAGGAATATTATAGGAAGGAGATGAATATGGTGGTCCTCTAGTCTTGAAGGTGGAAATCCTATTGATTTGGTAAAGACATATGCATACCTATGTAGAATGGTTTGTAGACCAGAAGGAGTGGAGACTGTTGATGGTTGCATTTGAAAGGAATACATCATTTCAATTTTTATTAATAAGATTTTCCATGTTATGTGAACCGATGATGTTGAGAGACCCAAATTTTAATCCTATTAATGTGTGTTTTTTCCCATTATATGAAAATTACATCCAAAGTTTAGCAAAATACCATAAGACAGTCCAAGTGTGTATAAACATTGGGATCCTAAAATAACATCATATCCACATAAAGGCAAGGAAAACATGTTAGATCACAAGTTAAAATATTTAATAGAGATACACATATTGTGACACTTCCCTTTTCAAGGTAATGTACCCCCATTAGTAATCATGACTTCAAATTTAGAGTAAGGATAGACAAAATAATCATTTTGTTTGGTGATTTGAGGGTCAATGAATTTATGAGTGCTACCAAAACCAATGAGTATTGTGAGAGGGAAATTCTTGAATTAAACCCTATTTCACATGGTTTTTAGGGTGGTGACTCTTGCTAAGGAATGGAGAGAGATCTCTAATTGGTCTTCTCAAGAAATAAGTTCTACAATCGATTGAGCTTCTTCTAAATCATCTATTGTATCCTAAATAGCTTCCCAATATTTAGTTTTGGGTGGAGAGTACATCTAATATGTAGATATTTTACTTAGCACATCTATGTAATTGAGTGAATTTGTCATCACAATTATAACATAGTCTTTTTTCTCTATGGGATCTCATCTCTACTTTAGTCAAATACCTGATATGAGTGGTTTTGGGGGCTAACATTATTTGAGATCATCCAGAGTTGTATTTCTGAATGGAGTAAAATTGGATTTGAATCATTACTGCGCTGTGATCTTGTCCTCTACCAACTTAGCCAACCCTAAGGCTTCCATCATCATGTTGGGCTAGAACATTTTAACCTCAGATCAAATTGTATCCTTCAATCTACTGACATAACAACTCTATAAGAATTCATTAGATAATCCCTTTATGTGATTAACTAGTTTTTCAAATTATGTTTGATATTCTCTCATGATTATTATTTGAAGTTTAGTGAGTGATCCCATGAAGTCATAAAAAACACTAAGGTCAAACCATTATAAAATGAGGGTGTAAAAATTGGTCCATCTTGGCTAATCATGAGCCTTGGTATTGTCAGGGGATCTAGCTCTACCAATTAGAGCACAATTGATTACTTTCTTATATGCAATTAAACATGAAATTATACCAGAATGATAAAGTAGCTAGAAACTTGATACAACAAAGAACTTGAGAGACAATACA
Organism: Torreya grandis; assembly: GCA_037957365.1. Taxonomy (NCBI): domain Eukaryota; kingdom Viridiplantae; phylum Streptophyta; class Pinopsida; order Cupressales; family Taxaceae; genus Torreya; species Torreya grandis. The sequence goes on from JARHVA010009166.1 coordinate 89,427, forward strand.
CACTCTTGTATTAAATACTACTAGAAGAAAATACAATAAGGAAGATGCCACTTCTTCCTCCACCTCAAAGGCTTGCCACACCTCAAGACCTTCTTCCCTCTCTCTCTTGCTCAACACAACAACTCTAAAGCCTGAGTTGTTATCCCTCCTTGAATGCTTCAGCTGATCTCCTTGACCTTACACCTGTAGATCTCCTTGACCTTGCTAGCTTCAATGCTTTTACTTGCCTTCTTGCTTGGTTATAATACATGCCTTATGGGTCTATAAATAAGATCCCATGCTTACAAAAATAGAACTCTAGTTACAATAATTAGACACGTAGCTCGTGACTATAATTAGTCACTTAACATGCAAACACTCACTTCACTTAACTAACTGTTCATCAACAGCAGTTCTAAAAATACACAGGCGACCGACACCGATCCCTGCTTGTCTGGTGCTGCCGACGTCAGTCAACTGTCTGCCGTCACTGGTCTCCTTCTCCACTGTCTGTGACTGACATTAGTTATACTACCGACGCTGGTTCCTCTGGTTCTTCAACATCCTCTCTTGTGTTTGCAAATAGTTGAAGCTTTTAGCTCCACACCTTAACAATCTCCCACTTGGAGATAAATAGCTGCAACTTGTACCTGTACTTGTACACCATCTATTTTGTTCCTTAGGCTCTGTATCCCTCTTCAATGTCACTCTTGAAGACCAACCACCACGTAAACCTGTGATGCAATACCTATATCTATGCCACAAGAATTTTGCTGCTCCCAAATTCTCCATGACATACTTCCGAACCAACTCTACCCTTAGCTCAGAAAACTCCCTGTATATGAAACCCTGCAACAAGTAACACAATATAGTAACAGGATAATGTAGCTAATATTGTCCAACCTGGTAAAGATAAAATACAATGGTCAAACCTCCATTGTTCTACAGCGTACTCAAGACCATATACCATAGCCTTTTGTCTCATGTGTCCATCCACTCTCTTCTCTAAAATAGGAGTCCATCTCTCTATCCAGTGCTTTCTTCCAGCTGACAACACTACCAACAAATACCTATTTGGTTCTCCAAGGACTCACACTCCTCATCCATGCCAAGCTCCCACTGTTTCTGGATTCTACCTGCATTGCTTCTTCCATCTTCCTAGTTCATGACTATCAGTAAGCAATATAAAGAAGGTGAACAATGAATATGAGGTTCACTTACCATTTTTGACCTCCACATGGGTGTTTGAGACTTATTAATTCACCCAACATCCGTTCCAGTGACCGATCTAGGCCATCTCCCAGTCTGCTCCTGACCGATGTCGGTTCCCTGCACTAACCCTGACTACTGATGTCATTTCCCTGGCTAATGCCGATGTCCCTCTTGTCGACGTCGATCCTTATGACCGACGTCAGACTTCTCCTATCTGACCTACCGACCCTGCTGGTCTGTACATGACCGATGTCGGTATCTGGATGACTGACGTCAGTGCCAAGCGACTGACATTGGTGTTTGTGTGTTCCTATAAGTGATGAAATTTTCATCTGCGAGGTCTTCTTGGATCAAACCTCTGTCCATGCTACCTTGCTCAGATTTATTTAGCCCTTGTGACTGATCTCTGTCCTTCATCTCCTCCATAAACACTAAGGCTTCTTTGTTCTTGTCAAAAGCATCAAATTTCCTCTTTCTGCAATGAACTGTATCTATGCTTTCCAAATTTGAACACATACCTTTTGAATCAAGAACTTCCATTCCCTTCCTATTCTTGTGACCAAGCCTATTAGGCCACATCTTTGAATCTACACTAGAAGTAGAATCAGTAATACAAGTAGACAGATAAAGAGTATCTACTTTCTTACCTCTTGCTAGAACAAGTGCTCCCTTGGTGACCTTCCAAGAATCTGCTGTGAGGGTTATTGTGCATCCCTCATCTCCCAACCTTCCTATAGAAATCAGACTCTACTTCAAAATTGGAACATGCATGACCTCTTTCAACACCCATGTGTTGTCAATCTGTAATCTCAGCTGCACTTTCTCTTTGCCAACTATCTGACAAGGCGTACCATCCCCTAAATAGAGCACTCCAAAATCTCCCTGTTCATACTCATAGAACAAATCTCTATTTGGGGATGCATGAAAAGATGAACTAGAATCTAAAATCCATGATCCTACCTGACTATCTGAAGAAAGTATGAGAGCATCCTGCATCACAAGATTTGCATCCTTTGCTTCTTCCATACCTGCATGTTGATTCTCTTTATCTCTTAACCAACACTCCTTCGTATGTCCTTTCTTTCCACAAAACCAGTAGGTAATACCTTTGGACTCAGATCTCCTTCCTGACCTTGATTTCCCTTGCTCAACCTTCTCCCTTTGCCTTTCCCTACTTTCTACACTTATAGCATTCCCTGATGATTCAACTGTGCTTCTCCTACGTATTTCTTCATTCAAGATCACACTCACAACATCATCAACTTTTAAGATTTTAGAAGCAGATGCAAAATTACTTACTACCATAACCATACCATCCCAACTTTTAGGCAAAGAACATAAAATCAAGAGAGCCTTTACCTCAACATCAAAAACAATATTGACTGAAGCTAGTTGGTTTACCAAACCATGGAAATCACTGAGATGAGTATGTACCGATCCACCTTCCTGCATTTGCAAAGTAAATAGCTGCTTCATAAGATATACCTTATTAGAAGCTGAGGGCTTTTCGTATAAATTCACCAAGGATTTTATCAACTCTTCCGTTGTCTTGCACTGTGATAAGCTGGAAATCACAGACGATGCAAGGCTCAACCTTATGGAACTGAGAGCCTTCCGATCAAGAACGTTCCATTCTTCATCCTTCATATCTGTGGGCTTGCATGCAACCCCACCCAATGGTAAGCACAAATCCTTTTGATACAGATAGTCCTCAATCTGCATCCTCCAATGTTGATAATTCTTGCCGTTAAACTTCTCTATTTGTAGCCTGCTTTCTTCTTCCATTGCTAAATTCCCACTCAATCAGAAAACCCTGTGAATGACCTATAATAAAAAACAATACCCTGCTTCCTGCAAACTGTAGCTCTGATACCACTTGTTAGGGGATCTAGCTCTACCAATTAAAGCATAATTGATTACTTTCTTATATGCAATTAAACATGGAATTATACCAGAATGATAAAGTAGCTAGAAACTTGATACAAAAAAGAACTTGAGAGACAATACACACTCTTGTATTAAATACTACTAGAAGAAAATACAATAAGGAAGATGCCACTTCTTCCTCCACCTCAAAGGCTTGCCACACCTCAAGACCTTCTTCCCTCTCTCTCTTGCTCAACACAACAAATCTAAAGCCTAAGTTATTATCCCTCCTTGAATGCTTCAGCTGATCTCCTTGACCTTACACCTGTAGATCTCCTTGACCTTGCTAGCTTCAATGCTTTTACTTGCCTTCTTGCTTGGTTACAATACATGCCTTATGGGTCTATAAATAAGATCCCATGCTTAAAAAAATAGAACTCTAGTTACAATAATTAGACACACAGCTCATGACTATAATTAGTCGTTTAACATGCAAACACTCGCTTCACTTAATTGACTGTTCGTCAACAGTAGTTCCAAAAATACACAGACGATCGATGCCGGTCCCTGCTTGTCTGGTGCTACCAACGTCAGTCGACTATCTGCCATCACTGGTCTCCTTCTCCACTATCTGTGACCGACGTCAGTTATACTGTCGACACTGGTTCCTCTAGTTCTTCAGCATCCTCTCTTGTGTTTGCATCCTCTCAAGAAATAAGTTCTACAATCGATTGAGCTTCTTCTAAATCATCTATTGTATCCTAAATAGCTTCCCAATATTTAGTTTTGGGTGGAGAGTACATCTAATACGTAGAGATTTTACTCAACACATCTATGTAATTGAGTGAATTTGTCATCACAATTATAACATAGTCTTTTTTCTCTATGGGATCTCATCTCTACTTTAGTCAAATACCTGATATGAGTGGTTTTGGGGGCTAACATTATTTGAGATCATCCAGAGTTGTATTTTTGAATGGAGTAAAATTGGATTTGAATCATTACTGAGCTGTGATCTTGTCCTCTACCAACTTAGCCAACCCTAAGGCTTCCATCATCATGTTGGGCTAGAACATTTTAACCTCAGATCAAATTGTATCCTTCAATCTACTGACATAAAAACTCTATAAGAATTCATTAGATAATCCCTTTATGTGATTAACTAGTTTTTCAAATTATGTTTGATATTCTCTCATGATTATTATTTGAAGTTTAGTGAGTGATCCCATGAAGTCATAAAAAACACTAAGGTCAAACCATTATAAAATGAGGGTGTAAAAATTGGTCCATCTTGGCTAATCATGAGCCTTGGTATACCAAAGATACCATTAAAGGGATTCAAGTTCCAAGTGAAAGGATGCAATTGGAACCTTGTTGGCATCAAAATTATTATGCAGACTAAAATATTATTTTGCTCGATAAATCCATCCAATCAAATCTGCACCATAGAATTGATGAAAATCAAGATTTGGCCCACAAAAATTTCTAGAAGAAGAAAGTACACTGTCAGAAGAGGACTCTAGATGTCATCTATTGTTCAAAGTGGTAGGTTGAAGACTAAGGCCAAATTTTTTTCATCAAGATCTTTGATGTGTGTCTTGAGGGTAGTAATTTCATCCTCCATGGTTTTTACTTCTATTCAGGTTACTACTATTACCCAAATAAGAGATTTTTATTGAAATGGGTAGGAAAAATAGAGCTAAGACACATTTAGTAAAGGAAGTTTATGATTTGGGAAAAAATGGAAGGGGTAAATGTACTTTTACTAATTTTTTTGCATAGTGGGAGTATGATTGATGAAGGCAAGGGCAATTTCAGGAGTGAAAATGGAAAAACTATAAAATTTATCAAAGAGGGACAAAGGAGTAGAAATGGAATATGAACACTATGGAAATTTTTTGAGGCAAATGGACAAAAATAGAAGTTATGGTAAAACTCAAAAAAAAAGGAAAATTGAGATTTGTGGGAATTAGGAGTAGAATCGAGATATGGGACCTCAAGGAAGAAAACATGGAGAATAAAATTTTAGGTGTCTGGATAAAGTTTAAGGATCAACAAGGCTACAAATGGAGAGATATGGAAAAAAATGAAAACAACATTACTCTAGATTTTGTTTTCTATTTTTTGTTTGGCTATAAGTCCTATAATAGTTGTTTGATACTCTATAGATATTTTTATGAAACTGATAGGATGAAGATTTTATGGTTTCTAGTTTCTATCAAATGTATAGCTACAAGTCCTCTGACAGTCTTTAGATACTCTACTACTAGTTGATTTTTGTGATAGTCTATTGGAAATATTCTAAAATTGTTAGAAATGGGCCCCAAGTTTTAATGGATGCCTAAGGGTTTAAGGATATCTCTTTGGCCACCAATGCTATCTGAGCAGGAACCACTCTCTAAAAAAAATTTGGCCATGGGTTTACCTCTAATGATAGCTATTAGTTTTCCTCATGGATGAGAACTAATCAATCAAGATGGGGATGTTGCCCATTTTACTGGCAGGTCCTCTTAATGGGTCAAATAATTTGGGGTTCCTATGGTACTCTTCACAATGAGTTTTAGGGATTTTACCCTAGAACTTCTCATAGTTATGAGAATAAGTTTTTACTCTAGTCTGAAATAGATTATTATGATATAAACAAATACTTAAATGAATTATGTAGTGAAATATAAAAACACTTTTTAGAAAAAAATTTAGCTCTGGAAAGCACTCTTATATGAGATGAGAGGATCCTTCCTAAACAAGTTAACAAATAATTATAAATAAATGAAATAAACTATAAAAATTAGAAATATATTAACCCAAATAAGCATAACTAAATTAAAATGGCTGAGTTATAGAATCATTGGCCTCTTCAAGGGGTCAGCCTCCTTTGAGCAAGCTCAATATAATAAATTTGTGTATGCCTTCATTGGCCTCAACACTTACTTATATACCAAGTCTAATCTAAACAACTAATAATTCACATGAATGTGGGGTAAAAAAAAAATGCTCATGGGATGACTTACAAAGCATATGCTTCAATAAAAACTATTATACTAACAGAGTAAAGAGAAGGGGTAGCATGGGTTCCTAACAATCTCTATGTGCCTAATTACTTATCTCTTAGTTTGAGTAATACCATTATGATAATCAATGAATTTTATATTGATCATAATGTTATAAACCTAATTATATTATATCTTTACAAATTCTATACTTACACATATTTTCTAACTACCTAGACACTTACATCTTAGTCATATGTCAACATCAATGTAAGTGTCCTATTGTATTGCAAATGTTGAGTGCCCAAAAGACACCTAATATGAAAAAGAAACATTTTCCTATGGATGGATTAAGTAATTTAATGCAATATATTATCCAAAATAATTGGTATAAATATAAGATCAACCCTTATTCATTCATCAACTAAAAAACACCTCGCATAGACTTGCCAACTCACAAGTCAACTTACCAAAAGCATTCTAACAAACACTCAAATGAGAAAATATTCTTTATTTTATCCTATTTACATATAAATATTAGGAATAACATATCTACATGTCAAAATTATTTAAGGATCATCCCAATATCTATATTTTATAAGTTACAAGTTAGGTCACTATTTTACTTACTTATCACACATTACATAATTCACACATAAAATAACACATATGGGATAAATACATAATTATGAGTCACTCTTAAAATTATTAGATATGTAGGCAACACTTATCAATAGAGGGTTCTTTGGGCTACCTTGACACCATGTGCACACTAACCCATTTTTCCCACAACCACTATGAAGATGAATAATTAGGGTTTTATTATTTGACAAGGAGTGATAGCCTATGACCCAAATTTAAATGCACTAAAATGAAGGGGACATATAACATAAAATAATGTGGTCACATATAGTTTCAATATGTATTTCATATTAGACATATACTTCTAAGCTAGATATTAGTATCGATGTAACTATCTTTGGTCAATGCAAGTGTCTATAGATACAAAGATCAAATTTCTAGAATCATTGACTTTTACAAAATCTAGATCTACTCCAATTTTTGCTTGTTCCAAATCTAGATCTATATTAGAATTAAAACCAAATAAATATCTTATTTTCTTTATCATTGTAATATCTAACATAACTATACTTTCTATCTCTAGCATCTCAACATAATTAATTTAGTATATGTTTTATCTAAGTTTTGTAAGCAATTAGCCTGCTTTAGATATAGTCTACCATATTTATGCCAAAGGATATCTCTACCCATTTACCATAGATTCCACCATGTATATATTTTAGGGTTAAACACATATACAAATTCAAATAAATATGATTCACAAACTTTTGATGATCCAAAAAGAGTAATTTTTTTTAAATATGTCTATGGAGTTGTATAAATTAAAATAAGATAAGTTTTCTCACTTGAAAACTTGCTTAAGGTGGAACATTATTTTTAGAAATTTATTATTTTTTGGATGAAAGTGATTGTTTTAATTTTACCATGGTGAATAATCCAATATAAGAATCAAATTATTTAATTCGGTACTCTAAATAAAATCTTGAAAATTTAGCCCAAGAGAAAGAAGTCATAGGAGAACACAATGTAAATTAAAATTTGGCCTACTTCCAAGAAAACAAGATAAGTCATGAAAATAGTGAGATTCACATTGAAGAGAAAGAGGTATGTGAATATGATGAACAAAATCACAAAGTATATTTTGAATAAGAGATAAGAATAAATTAGGAAGATATTTATAGTCATTTTGAGTGCCTTGAGGTTTTGGTCCCAAGATCACCTTTGGAGGTTCCTAAATGAGATTTTAATCAAACATTCCTAGATAAATATGCACAAGATAAACCATAAAGTAAATAATTAAGAGGTATGATTCATGTTTTTGTTATTCCAAACAATAATTTAAGACATATTCCTTCTCTTTATGAGAAAAGCATGGTCAAGTATTTGATTCCATATTTGTCTTTGCACCCACACCTCATGTTTATCCCATATATATAGTTAAATGCATGTTGTTATGGTTTCTCATGGTCTTATAAAAAATTTCCTCATCTTTCCAAAAATTAATCTTCAAGGGATCATATTTATATTAACTCATGAATCTTGTTTAGTCAAGTTATCCCACCTTCTCCCTTATAAATAGTTTATTTTTCTACACAATTTTGGTTTGTGTTTTTCCCATTTATTTTTGTATTGTCAGTGTGTTTGTGTTTAATAAACATAGATTGTGCATTATGGTGTTTCAAATTCTTCATGTTGGAGATGATTGAAATACATAAACCCTTGATAGGATACTTCCATGTTAAAACCTTATAGCATGAGCACACCCCTTATTATATGATCTTAGATATCATGAGCTCTACCAAGATAAGTCCTAGGTAAAATTACTTCCAAAGGTGTTAAATATATCAAATTTTATATTAAAACACAAAGGAAATTTGTCATTATATATCCTTAAAAGAATATTAAATGCCTAGAATTTCAACTTAGACAAATAAGTGGAGTTTTGAAGACAATGATTTAGCCCAACCTTACATGTTCATTTCCCATAAAATTAGGATAGGTAAATTGGCTACCAATTGGTAAAATTAAGATAGAGTGCATGTTATACATCATCTATTATAGGTTATAATATAAAAATATGCGAACCTTATAAATAAATAATATGTCCCAAAAATTCATGTTGATTTCCCATATAATTGGGATAGGTGAACTAGTTACTAGTTATTTGGATAAAAATATTCATGTGAACTACATAATATCCATAAGGTGGATAAGGCACTCATCACCAAAATAATATGGAGTCATCCTACATTCCTCCAAGGAGTGTGGTTACATAATTAGATCTACTATTATAACTAGAATTTAAATCCATGAAATTTTTGAAATGTTGGTTTCCACTTGAAGAAACAAAATTTTTTGCACTAGATCATTATGCCTCATGAGTGTACTAGGTATTCTACATGTTTCATTTAAGTAAATTTAATTTTGGAGAATATGGAGAAATCAAGTATTGTTCACACTACAATTGCACAATAATTGAAATTATTCTATTTTATCATATCTTCAACAATTAGACTCTAATTTTATTCTCATTTAATGGATTGGATAGATATTTTCCCAAGGGTCTCTTTTATTTAGACATTAAAGTTTCAAATTTTATATAATTTCCATATCAGAGATCTAGAATTTTGGAGCCCAAAAGGAATAAAGGGATATAGATGTAAATTATTATTTATGGTATATATTTCACATATGAAATTTTATTTGGTTCTCATTTGATGTGTTATAAATATATTATCCTAAGGATCATGTTTGATTCAAACATCAAAGACCCAAACTTCATATTTTTTTTCATATTGGAGATCTATAACTTCAGATCCAAAGGGAACCAAGGGCCAACTAAGTATAATTTTTTTTCATATATTTCACATCCAAAATTTGATTTGGTTATAATTTGATGAGTTATAAATATGTTTTCCTAAGGATCATCTTTTATTCATATATCAAAGTCCAAACTTCATATATTTTTCATTTTGGTATCTAGAACTTTAGCGCCAACATGAACCAAGGGCCAATTAGGTGAAAATTATACATTTTATTATATATTTCACACCCAAACTCTATTTGGGTTCTCATTTAATGTGTTGTAAATTTGTTTTCATAATTATCATATTTTTTTTAGATCTTAGAATCCTAAACTTCATATATAGTTCATACCATAGATTTGAAACTTCAAACTCAATAGGAACCAAGGGCCAACCAAGTGAAAATTATCTATTTTGGAATATATTTCACATATAGCTTCACTTTTTTTCTCTTTTAATTTTTTGGAAATATATTTTCTAAAGTATCATCTTTTCTTGAGACATTAAAATCCCAAACTTCATAGGTTTTCTATAAAATTTAGCTAGAGATCTAAAACTTTCAAAGTCATTCAACCCAACCACATGGGTGCATTGGTTGGTTATATGCACCAAGGTCATAAATCCTAACCCATAAACACATTGTATACTAGAAACATAAAGGACATTTGACCTGACCTCTTGGGGGCATTAGATGCATCAACACATAAAGAAAAAAGTGAGACTCATATTTTTTCCATAAATTTTGCATCTGGACTCTGTTTTGGATCTCGTTTGAAGAATTGGAAAGGTATTGAAATTATTTATCCAATGATGTAAAATAATGTATCCTTATATGAGTATTTCTCAAAAATAAATGGGTATAATTTTTATCCTAACATTACATCATGGGTGCACTAAGCACAAATTATCAGTTGGGCCATATATTTCACATATTGAATCCATTTTGGATCCTATTTGATGTGTTAAGAGGTATTTATATAATAAATCCAACTATGGAAACAATTTTATCCTCAAATACCCTTTTATGTGTTAAATTCATATATTTTTTCCATATTCCCCTTTGTAGGTATTGATTTTTATATGTTAGGGTGTGGTACATACTATTTTCAAAATCTATCACCCAATGGACAAGGCTTAGTGGGCATGATTGGTGATTTATTTGAGTAAATTTATTAAAATTTTAAAAAATAAATGTAAAATAGAATTAAAAAAAAAAAGAGAATACAAAAGGTCAAAGTGATAATAGGAAAGGTCATTTCATCCTCCCATGTGTTATAAATAGGAGAGATGACAATTGTAAAATGGTTCTTCTTTATTTCAATCTCTTAGGGAAGATCAAGCTATAAATTTGTGTGTGGGATATATAATTTTCCAAATTTTAGTAATCAAATGAAATCAAACATGTTATATCAATAATTAGCTTTGTGGGTTTTGATGCTCTTTTTTTTAAATTTTTTTTTAATACTTATATTCCTAGATGAGAATCCATTAAAATTATGTACTTTTATTGGTTGTGTGAAAGTCATGGTGTTTATAGAATTTGCATTATAAACCACGTTTATGGGATTTTAACCAAGTGTACCCGAGCCAAGTTTTGAGGAGGATTTGTGATTCTAATAAATACTTTCATTCCCATCACATCTACTAATCTTATATTAATTTTTGTATAAGAAGAATAATTTCCAACTCTTTCATTTCATTTTATATTATTTTGGTAGTTTTATGAATTCATTCCACCCTAGGTTTCTCTCCTTTGCCTCTATCCCAATTATTTCTCCTTCCATATTTTCTTATTTTTTTTTCTTTTTTTTAATTTCTAGTTAAAATTACATAAAAACCCAAATAATACACATAACTTATGAGGGATTTTCCCCTCTCAAACATAGAGGAAAATTGCCATCTCAATGGTGATTTATCCAATTTTTGGAGAATTTGTGTCTCTTCTCATTCGATGAGTCATATAGATAATAAATACAAAATTGGCATAAATTTACACCAACTTATATATGTATCCTTCTCATGTTTGAATTAGGGACCTATCATCAAAAAATATTTAGGGGTGAAAACTAAATAAACAAAAAAGTCCTAGAAAAGTGAATGAAGAGGGAGGAATGGTGAAGGTCCTATAAAAACACAAAGGAAAGGATCAACAAACTCATGATATAACCCAATAAAGGATTATTGGATTGAAAATACCATCTTAGAGACAAAATAAATACCAGAAGAGTGAAGAAAGGATAAATAAGAGAGATAAATATAAAGTAGGGGAATCACAAAGCCAAATATCACATAAAATATGTAAAATTAAAGAACAAGGAATAAGTATAGCACCATAGAGAAGAAAGAGAAACATAAACATGGAAAATGTGGTAGTAAGACACTAAATTAACTTGATGGACCATTTTCACAATATAACATAAGATTACCACAACAAAAATACTTATACTAAAAATAATTATCTACAATAGCTGAATATTACATGGATATTAGCCATGACATACTAATATTTATCATTCTCCTTATCCTTCCATCCAATCTAATTATTGAATGATATATATTCATAAAATGATGAATGGGGAAATGAATAGTGAAGCATATCTATTTCATTAGTTTTTATGGTGAAATGTAATTTTGAGGTGAAAATTTGCATCGATGTGTTTCATTTATAGATTTTTAATTTGTTTTTGAGTCATTGAAGATAAATCAAAGTTATTTAATGTAAGCACAATAATGGATTTAAGGTGAAACAATTTTTTTGTCCTCACAATATAATGACATTTCTCTATATTGGAAGTGTATATATTTGAAAAGTGTCAATGAACATGGCTATAAACCTTAAACAATTATACTAGTGTCCATTAATTTGTATACCTCATGTTTTTGGAATAAAACACCATTTGAATTTCCATAATGCTTAGGACTAGGGGTGAGTTTCCATAATGCTTATAACCAACATTTGAATTTCTTTCCCCATGTTAGAACTAGGGGTGAATGTTAGGAAGTAGATCTAACATTAGTTTTTACATGTTGTAAATGACTAGTTACTATCTACCGTATGTTAGTTATCATGGTTATAAGTAAAGTTATTATGGGTTTATTAGTTAAATTAATATATTTTTTTAATAATATATTTAATATTTGGGTTGTTTAGTTTAGTGAGTTATTACTTGGATCATAACATCTCCACTTATAGGTAATAACTCTCTATATATTGTAATGATCTCGAATAAATAAAATGAGTTGTTGAGATTGACAAAGTTATGTATTTGAGATGGCACTTCCCTCACTAAGTGTATTTTTAAAAAATTATGTAGGGAATATTCATTCACTATAGGCATATTTTTTCAAAGTATGAATTTTAAATGTATATAAAGTGCTACTAGTAGTTTGGTAGATGCACATGAATTATTTTTAAAAAAACCCTAAAAAATGTAATTTCATAAAATTTTATGATTTTAGGATATGAAAAACATGGTTTATTGATTAGGATTTAAATCCTTTAAAATAAATGATTCAAAGATATGTGGTCTCCTAGATTGAGAATAATCCATGATATGCACAAAATAGGTTCATTTATAATATATAAAAAAAATTGCCTAGTAAAAAATATGGATCCCAACTTATAACTTGTGCAATAAATTAAGATTTAGAATAGTGTAAGGACAACCATAAAATCATAATTTAAGGTGTATTTTTCTTATATGTCATTATTTTAATATGGAAGCATAGACACTACACATGAACTCTTTAGAAAAAATACTCAAAGAGATAGGGGCTCTTTTAATTCTATGATGTAATATATGAAAAAATGGTGTTATTTAAAAGTATTTAATAAATTTTAGATAAATGTGATCTCATTGATATTTAAGATATGAAAAAATGGTCTTATTGAAAAGGCATTGAAGCATTTCAAGAAAATTCAATTAGTGGGTGAAAATTCAATTTCCACAACCTTTACTAATATCCTCCCTATGTGTGCCAAATTGCAAACTCTTTGACATCATATGGCCATGCATAAAAACATACTTGAAAGCATTTTTTTTTAGATGTATTTTCAAGTGCCCTTGTACACATGTATGAAAAATGTGGAAACATATAGACAAATGTGAATTATTTTAAAAAATACCTCAAGATCCATTAAAAATCTCAATCTATTGCAAAGCCTTTAAATTCCATTAAAAAGGTTTTGAAAGAGTATTGACATCCATAAAAAAGAATAAAAATTAGATATTTTTTTAGATGTTGGATTTGGAAATTCCTTACTAGATTTTTAAAAAAAAAAAGAGGAATTATATAGTATACACAAGAATTGATTAAACACATGTCTATTAAGGCATTAAAAACTAAATAATTTTCTCCATTAATGGGTCAAATGTGTTGATTAAAGAATTTAGATGGGTAGATAATTAGGATTAGTGTCCCCCATCGTTACGAATGTTTAAGTTAAATTTGGATGGGGCAATGAGGGGAATCTAGGGGCCTTGAATGTCAAGTGTTATTCAAGATCCCTGATCAAAGATGATTATATGAAGCTTATGGATGTGACTAATAAAAAGGAAAAGGCATAGGCTCTGATGTTGGGGTTAAGATTATTATCTTTGTGTAATTTAATAATTTGGTCATTTAAGGGGAATAAATGGTTGTGATATGCACTATATAGAGTCAAAATGAAAGAACATGTAATATTGATAACATCTTGTATAAATGTTGGGGGCAATTGATTCCTTATCTATTTTGAAGGCCTCCCATTGATTTAGGGAGGCTACTAGTGTTGCATATTTCTTGGATAATTATGGAATTGATCATTAGGATGATATAATAATGGATAATCCTTGGTGGGCTTGGTGTAATGTTCATATTGGGGAGATATACCCTTAAAATTCAAATTGAAGATTTAAATTTTGGATTCAATCAAGTTTATTTCTTGTATTGGTTTGGGATTTGGTGGTCATGTCATTTGGTTAGTGATGGGTGGCTTGCATGCACATAAGAGGAATAATTAGAGAGGGGCATGCCAAATTATTATTATTATAAATTATTATAGCATTGATTATTGTTGGTTGGGTGTTAAGGTGAGTGAGACAGGTGACCAATGAGGTTAACTATAGGTGTGATGTGTTGTGATGGACAAAATGTTGTAGTGCATCTTAAGAATGCCTATTATTTAGATACTACCTTTAAACATAAAATGGAATTCAAAGGGATATTTACTAATTCTCATATTAATATGGCATTTCTCATCAAGTCAAGAGTGGTGATCAAAATAGTCAGGGAGCTCATAGGTATGTTGTAGTTTAAGACATCATGCTAGACAAAGGTTAATTATGAAATAACATCCATATTTTTGGGTAGTATTTTTCTATACCTAAAGGATAAAGTTTTGGTTCATGAGATTATTGAGTGTTTGGTGAAATCATGGTTTTAGGGAGGGATGGAAAGAGTTGTGGAGGATGTTCATGGAACTTCTCCAATTTCATTGATGTTTTCACATAATAATTACTTAGGGATAGTTCCCCTATCATCCTTATGTGAGATAAATAAATGCTACAGGATGGTGTTATGATTTAAAAAATATATTTAATTATAATTGTGTTAAACATATATCATGGGGTTTTTATTTTGGTATCAGATGTTCAAGTTTACAAGGCTCTTATGGCATCACTGGCTTCTCTTCTAGACCTTTAATGGTTTAATAGGGTAACCTAAAAAAAAAGGATTTTAGGGTGTATTTTTGGAAAATTAGCTACTAATTTTCCTCCTAAGGAAGTAGTGGAAGAGATAAGGTTTGTAAAATGTGATCAAGTGACATGGCAACTTGAACTGACTAATGCTATGTGAGGACTCCAACCTTTTATTCCCTTGGTTTGGGTGGATGGATGTTGGAGAGGAGTGATCATGTAAGGCTAGTTGGTCTTCATGTTCATCATGTCCAAAGTGGTATAATGAGTAGGTTGATTGTAATGTATGAGGTAATGAAGGTGGTCATGATTGAGTGTCTAAAGGATCTTAGGGAATTGATATTGGGTGGTCTAATTGTTAGTGGTGATGGATTATATGGGTGGCATACATGTTAACCAAGATCAATAACTATGATGGGGAAAATTTGTTTCATGGGTTATGAGATGTACTAGTTAATATGGATCTAGGTACTATGTTGTGTATTTTTGGTAGGCTTTTTCTTGGGCCTTCTATTATGGTTTGTTGTTTGTTGGCTTGGTTTGTTGTTGGTAGCTTTGGCTAGTTTATTGTTTTTTGTGTTATGGTTTGGTTTTAGTTTTTACTTAGCTCTTAAGGATTTTTTTAATCATTTGTTTCAATTAATATATAAGAGAGGGACCTCATAACCTTCATTATCGAGCAAAAAAAACTAAATAATTTGAAAAATGTACACTTTGATTTATTATTTGTTTAATGTTTATACTCTTAATGCAAGTAGAATTATTGCATCCCAATTACTTCATGATTATAATGTTGTTGTAATTAATATGGTTTTACCTCCTATAAGAGTGTTGGGTATTCTTGATTTTGCATTTTAACATAGGTTCACTATGAATAGGTACTTATTGGGTTATGTTATTCAACTCACTATATAGTATGTACCTATTAAGTTCTAATACTTTACCATAACCATATTTACGTGTATGATATCTAATCTGTACATGATTATTTCCCATGAAATTAAATAAAATAAGATTAAAATATAGTTTTAGTTTGGATATTATAACCCCTTCGACTTAATGTTTTTATTTTTTATTAGCTATTTTTAATAAAATATTAGATACATATGCTTTGTAATTCAATAATTAGCTAGTTTTTGTTATGCCATGTGTATAGTAAGTATTATTTATCTTGAATATATTAGTTTAAATAGAGATCATGTGTAAGAATAAAATTTATCCATTGAATATTTTATATTTACCATTGTTCAAAGTAGGTTTCCCCCTCAAAGAGGACCGTGATACTTTTTAAAGGGATTCTATGATTTCAATATAATACTTATCTATTTATTTCAATTGAAATGAATATCATATATATTTATATCATTAAATTAATAATTTTAGGAAGGATCATATCATCTAGTATTAGACATATTTCCAAGGCTATGTTCCATAACAACTTTATTATTTTATGTCTATTTACCATATTTTCTCACCTTTTCCAAATATAGATCTTGGTGATATAAAATGGTAAGAAAAGTGTCAAAACTAAGAGTTTTCCCCAAATATTCCAAAATTTCCCTACAACTAGTTAATGTTTTTAGGTTAGAAACCATATGGCAAAGGTTTTTAAATATCCTCAATAAATCTATTATTTTTGGCCAAGCATGTAGACACATGTGTTAATTGAGATGTGATTTGAACCATCACCATGTCATGTCCCTAAAAAAATTATCTTGAGATTCCACATACCCTCATGTATATAAGAAGACCCCATAGATTTTTTTTTTAAAACCTAGTTCTTAACATACTTTAGATATGTGTAATATGTCATCTATCAGTAATAATTTAGCCCTAGTAATTTACTCACATCTTAATTTAGAGATAGGATAATGGTCTAAGATACTATTAAATCCTCCATAGATATATCTCTAAAATATTTGGCTAATACTATTTATGAATATGATAAGTATAATTCAAGTTTAAGGACCAGACACACCCTATAGTAACTTTCACTATGATAACCCTATAATTATTGGAGTTGGAGGATATTGTCACTAGTTTATATTCTTTTTGCACATAATAATGATAGAGGATGGTAGGATTAAATATATAAATCATATATAATAATAATTAAAATGTAAGACAAAGGGTTCAAAATATTTTAGAGCAGTTATGTTGGAAATATTATAAGATACATAATTTCTAACTAAAAATTATCCCATAGGGTATCTAGTAATCTAAAAAAATATTTTTTTGCATTTGGGGCACCTATATCATTGTGATCATCTTATCAAGCTGATTATTTTTTATATACAACTCCATTCAAATTTTAGGTCGACCCCAAGAACCCAAAATATGATGTCAGTGACTTATAAAATGAAACAAAGAAAAAATATTGAAGAATTATATGCCATGAAGATTTAAATCCAAACCCAAATAACTAACATCAACACTAAAAAATAAAAAATTATGGAAACCATCTTATACCTAAGTAACTATGATTCTAGGACTAATTTGAACAATGGTCTTAAATACAAATTCAACTCAAAGATAATGTCACATGGCCCCAAATTGATTTTTTCCTCAAATATATGATAGGGATCCCACCGATTGGCTATATAAATTAAAGTAGTGTTTTGACTAAAAAATACCCCATCTAGATAAATGGTATTTATATCTTCTTTCAATATAAATAAGGAATCCTTCCATTGATACTAATGGTATCAAAATTATAATGTCGAGCTACCATAAAATTGTTTTTTCAAAATCCTATTAATTGAAGTTGGCCTGAGTATGTATGTAGATTTCATATGACCATAAACCAAATCATAGTGTATTGGTTCAATTAATGAATATAATATAAAATTTAAAAAATAATCTAACAAAACAAAATGGTTGACATATGAATTCTTAAAAAAATGTTTCATAAGTGTCTTAAAATAAGATATTAGAGACAAGGTCAAAATCATTGGATATGATGGAAACCAATGGTTTGGATAAGTTAGAAAAATAAAAATTCACTATGAAAATATTTAAATCATCCCCACTAAATAATTCAATGTCCACATAATTAGTAACATTCCTAAACCCTAAAAAAATAATAATCAAATGGCTAACTAAGGTTGAGATATAGACCCATGGATAAAAGTGGTTTTGTTATAACTACAATTACAAGTATATAGTGGGTCACTAATGTGTGGAATACAAACTATACTTTTTACATGTAGATTCAAATCTAAAATCTAAAAAATGGGAATATGTAAGGGAAACCTAAGAATAATATAAATAATAAGAACATGATTCTATGCAAGGACCTAATGCTAGTATTGGATAATATCACTAATCCTAAAATAATGAATGTTAATGGGTCCTTTAAAAACATCTTCTTATCATTCTCTTTGATTTTGGTACCATAATAAATTCATTGACCCTAAGCTTGCCAAGAAAGGTGTTTGTTATATGTATCCATGTTTAAATTTTGAAGTCATGTTAGTAAATGTGGGAACCTTACCTTGTAAGGGAAAATGTTGAAATTTTAAAATCATATTGGGGGACTATAATATCAAATCATACATGTATTTTATACCTCTAATGTGTTTTGATGTAATTTTAGGAGCATAGTGGCTACAAATACTATGACCTATACTATAGGACTTTTCTAAGAAATAGATGTAATTCACACATAAGTGATAATAACACACATTAAAAGGACATACTCCAAGGCCAACAAATATTATTATCTCTCATTACATGGAGAAGTTTATTTAAAAGGTATGTCTTGGGATTGTTGCCTAAATTTTCACTATCTATATCAATGAATAATTTAAATTAAACTAGTCATTATAATTGTATGAACTATTATCTAAGCATGAAAATATATTTGTGAAGCCTAAGGGATAACCTATAAAATTGTTAGAGGATCATATCATTCAACTTATCCTAAGAAGTGTACCTCAAAATATTCATATTTATAGATACCCATTTATAAAAAATACTTATATATAAAAAATGTAGAAATTTTTGTAATAATAAGTCCTTTGACTAAGCATAAGTCCTTATTAATCCTTAGTACTACTAGTCAGGAAACATTTTTGGTCCTAGTGACTCTATATTTATTTCCAAGAGATGGTGTTTAACCCTAAAATGAATTGCGGGGGTATTTGTTTCACTTTAAGATTAGGTTTAATAATATATAAATTAAATCTCACAAGGTTGATAATAAGATATATAGTAGGTCAATTAAAATCTAAACTCAGATATAATCATATAGTGAATTTATAATGTGTAGATAGTCTAAATATGGAAAGTATAACTAGGATAGATATATAAATGATAGATAAGTGAAGAATTGAGTTTTATTTGATGCTAATTTAAGCTTTGATTTAGAACAAGCTAAAATTAGGTGAGAAGATAGTTCTAGAATAGTTGTTAGATTCTAGATTTGGTGCCTCTACCTATCTAGATAATTGCATCAACCATGAATTGTTATATTGACATTATTATCTAAGTTTTATGATAGTTTCATGTACAAATTTTTTGGTTAAATAGGATGTGACCACCTAGATGCTTCTAGGTTTTGCTTTTCATTCACTCTGGTGTACTTAGATATGGGTGATGGAAAATCACTCCCTATGAAATGGAAAACCCCTAGATTTCTATATTTAATGTGACCTTGGGTAAAAATAGGTTAGTTTGCATATATTTTCAAGTTGACCCTAATGACCCTAATGTCAAAAGACACTACCTACATATAAAATACTCCAAAGAGGGCCTTAGACTAATGTAGCTCTCTCCAATATGTTGGCTTGTGTGTGAATCATGCAATGTGTATAAATCAAGTACAATAATGACCCAGCTTATAACTTGGAAAATTAAGCTCTTGGACTACTCCTTTAGTACTTCAGACCTGTAGATGTGTTTTACCTAGGATTAGTATTAAAATAAGGAAACTTTGATCAATTCAATGCTTGATAGAGTGATTTTTGATAAATGCCTTAATCTCTTTGGTATTTTCTAGGTTTTGTAGGTTAGGAATAAATGAGGATTGGTCTTGTATTTATACAAGTTCTATCATGAGATAACTCACATTAAATCACTTAGGCCAATCATTATAATATTTTTAATTTAAAAATTAGATGACCTTAGGGAATTGGACACTTGCATCAGGGTAGGACAATAACATCGATACTACTATTTATCCTAGATGTTAGTGTTTAGGAAATAAAAAAATAAGCACATAATCATAACTTGTATAGGTGTAAGATACATACATTTTAATAATTCTACAAAAGATAAAATGTCTATGTCATCAATATAAGATTAGTTATACTAAGAGATAGGCCAAGGGGTACAAGATAAAGAAGATGAAAGGCTTATAAAAGCAAGTAAAGTGTATAAATAAGAGGAAAAACCAAGTTCTAAGTTTTATAAGTTTATAATATTGAGGTGATACATAATCATAAAATATCATCTATATTTTCCCCCTTTAATATAGTAATGAAATTACTAATGTAAAGGAAAGGAATAAGTACATGTGCATGTATGCACACATTGTCTTTGATTGAATTGAATTTGAGTGATTTGCTAGTGACTAACCTATAACCAAGAGCATGTTATAGTGTAAAATCAATTCATATAATATGGGCTAAAAGTAATTTAAATAGATTTAAATTGATAGAGTAAGGTTTATGAGTACACATGTATGTCTATGTAACTAACTTACCTATTGACAAGTTATTTTGCAAAATATATATCATTATAAAGATCTTAAACTGAGATTAAGATATATATATATATATATATATATATATATATATATATATATATAGAGAGAGAGAGAGAGAGAGAGAGGCACATGCCCCCAACTTTGGAACAAAAGTGAGTTGACACCTAGTAGTTAATATTAGATCAACCATGATACCCAATGATACTTATAACGTAGTGAGTAGGGAAAATTTTAGAGGCTATTTATATCTAAAAGGCTATTACTAGGTTTTTTCAATTTTAAAAATGGATAATGCCATGAAAATATACATATGTCAAATAACCTTAATTTTATACAATTTCATAGTTTGAGACATAGATTCACCTTATAGATTCTACTCAATCCTATTTCAGGACATAGGTTCACTAGAGTTACTATACATGTATGGGTCTAATTCACTAGGAAATTATACAAGACATGTATAGGTTAGTCTAGAATTATTGGGTATATATATGTATGTAAATAAATAATAAGGACCACCTATAACATAATAAGATTAAGGTAATAATTATATTTTATTAAGAAAATGTTTTGAATATTATTTGGTGCCACATGTTCTTCCTTATATATGGTTTTTAATAACTAAAAAACTTAATAATAAATAATTTTCAAACCTGACATTTGTTTTATTTCTAGCATTGAATGCACAGTATAGGTGGAATTAAAGCTATGGGGATCAAGGTTCAGATTTTCACCCATTTTTTAGTGAATTAGTGCTGACATATTGAGGGGCCCCAAGAAAATATTAAATGTTGGTCCAACACATCACCCATAGGATTAATGGAAGTTGCTCGAATACATATGTGATGGTTTCTCAAATTTTCTTGTCATTTATGTAATCTCTTGGAAAATGTGAAGCTTTGGTAGTTGGAAGTGAATATCTTATATTTAGAATATTGGGATAAGATATTAGAAAAAAAAAACATAAACAATTTCTAAGCTGGGTTCCTTGTGATTGAAAGGTATGAAATTATGTTGTTTTTAGTTTTAAAGATTGAGAGAATTTGTTTTCATGCATAGTTGTCTGTCTTAAAAAGAATAAATATAATAATTTCCCTAAAAAACATTTGTTTAAAGATATTTTCTAAAAACATTGTGCATTTTGGTTTTCTTGGAAATTTAATGTATATCTACAAATATTTTCCTTAATCTCAAAATCTTTGAAATGGGTATTTTTAGGTTAGTCAAAAATATGGTTCAAAAGATCATGAGGTTCTATTGTGTTTATTCATTTTGTTTAAAATATTTTGCATGACATTGTTTCACAAAAGAAATGAGTTTCTTTCTTGTTTAAAATAAGTATGTGGTAAATACCAAACACATAATATAATTCATTTTTTATTTGTGCATTGTTTAAAATAAATATCTTGTATGCCATTATTTGTAAGAGGAAATTAGTTTCTTCTTTGTTTAAAAGAAGTATGTAATAAATACCAACCACATAGTATAATTCATTTTGTTCTTTGTGCATTGTTGAAAAGAAGTATCTTATATTTCATTATTTCTCAGAGGAAATCAATTTCTTGTTTATTTGGGGTTTAGGGTGGTAAAACTAAAGACCAACTAAATAATATATTAAACTTAGTAAGAAAATATGATAAAAAAATCATGGTATAGAGTATAAATAATAAACTGACTAAGTGACCATATGGAAAGATAACTATGAAAAATGAAGATGATATAACTAAAAAATATAATTATCACCTTAAGCTTATTATTTCTTAAGTGGTATATATATATATATATATATATATATATATATATATATATATATATATATATATATATATATATATATATATATATATATATATATATATATATATATATATATATATATTCTTGCCCTATAGTCCCATAGTCAATTTATTATTTATACTCTATACCCTAATTTTTTGTCACAATTTTTCATATACTCAGTTTAATATATTATTTGGTTGGTACTTACCACATACTTTTTAAAAACAAACAAGAAAATAATTTTCTCTAAGAAATAATGGCTTGTAAAATACTTATATGAAAATCAAGGATGACACTACTATAAAATATAATTATTACCTTAAGTCTATTGTGTCCTAAGTGGTCCTTATATATATATGAAAATTGAATATTAGGGTTTTGAAAATTGAGAAAGCTTGTTGAAGATAATTTAAAGTATATAAATGATCAATTTTTACATTGCGATTTGTCTTTATTAAACATTTTTCTTAAATGTTTGAGGAACTTTTGTTCAAAATAAGTATTTGATTATTTGGCATGGTCAAAATTGGAAATATTGATTTTAGTTTTTTGAAAATACATTTACATATATTTTTATAAATATACATATATAAAACTCATAGGGTCAGAAATTTGTATGGATTTGAGTTTCATGTATTTTATTATGGCCTATTTACCATTTTATTTAGTGGCATGAGGATTGTGAAATAAAAAATGGGGAAAGATCTCCACCTCGATTCCCATAGCTTTAATTTCACCTACACCACATTTAATGCTATAAATAAAATAAACATTAGGTTTGAAAATTACTTATTATTAATTTTTTTAGTTGCTAAAACTATATATAATGAAGATCATGTGGTGCCAAAGAATATTCAAAACATTTTCATAGTTTCAAAATTACAAACTATATAATAAGGTCTACTAAAATATTTTAAGTGTTAGATGTGGTTTGTACTCAATTTATACTTAGTATTTCACATAATCTTACCATATGTCCTAAAAAAAAAGAGTCCTAGAGCCTCATTATCATACCATATTTTGTTTTTAAATGTTTAAGGTAATAATTATATTTTGGTTGGTATTGTTTGTTATTTAAAATAAAAATATATTTGAAAGGCCAATATGGATGTGGTTAGGACATTTTGTCACACCTTATTATATTATTTATAATTTTAAAACTATGAAAATGTTTTGAATATTTTTTTCATTTATGTCATCCTTACTTTTCATAGTTGTCAAAGAGTATAAACCGACTATGCCAAAAAATATTTAAAACATTTTCATAGTTTTAAAATTATAAACTATATAATAAGGTCTGGCAAAATGCCTTAACCATATCCATATTGGCCTTCCAAATTTTTTATTTATTTTAATTTTAAAAATCTAAACCAAAATATAATTATTAACTTAAGTTGATTGTTCCCTAAGTGTTCCTTATCTCTCTCTCTCTCTCTCTCTCTCTCTCACACACACACACACACACACACACGCACACGCACACGCACACGCACACGCACACGCACACGCACACGCACACGCACACGCACACGCACACGCACACGCACACGCACACGCACACGCACACGCACACGCACACGCACACGCACACGCACACGCACACGCACACGCACACGCACACGCACACATGAAAATTTAACATCATGGGTTTCATGTATTTTATTATTGCCTATTTACCATTTTATTAAAAATGGCATGAAGATTATGAAAGAATAATGCATGATTTTCTTAGGATGGTAGTTGTTATTTTAGTATGGTTGTAAAGAGGATGAAATGATTATTTTTTATGAAAAATTATGGTTATATAAGTATTATATACATTTTGTTTCAAACTGAATAATTTGATGCATTGCATATTTAAGATCATGAAAATTTGGAAGTATTTGAGCTTAGTTGTATAAAATGCTTATTTTAGCATACTTTATTAGATGTCAAGATAGAATCCAAGTTCAAATGATTTAGGTAGATATATTTTACGTTGTGATTACAGTCCTTATAACTCTTTGAATTTACATGGAAATAGAGGATGGAGGGGAACACATTGGAGGAATCATCCTCATGGATGAGGCATTCCAAATGAGCCCCCTTAACACATGAATGCTATGATTTAGCCTAATGTTCCATTACCTAAGCCACCTCAACATGAAAATATTCTTAAATTTACTACAAAATTGTATCCCAATGAAATTGTTCCACTTAACACTAATATTTTGGCCCTTAAGAACTTGCTTCTTCTAGTAGAAAACATGCTAGCATATCTATAGCATAACCTATGGAGGTGATAATGTTAAAAAAGGTTAAGTTGGAGTTAAATGATTTTAAAGGGGCCTTGACCCACTTGATGGAACTTACTACTAATTCTATGGAGTATACAGAGTAATTTACTGATAAGGGTGCTCCTTTAATAGATTTGGTTTCAGATATAGACTCTGATTAAACCTTAAATTCTTGTGTTAAAATTTATATTGATACTTGGTATTAAATACTAGCTTGATATTTTTAAGTATGTTGATATTGTTTTTGGTAGTTTTAATATATACATGGTAGTATTTTATTTCCTATAGAGTAATATGATTGAATGGTTTACTATATACTAAATAATTATGAAAACACACATGGATTTTAATATTTTATAATAATTTTTTTATGTTTTTTCTACATATTGATCATGTTTTAGCCTTGCCACAATTAGTAAATAAATGTATGTAACATGATCAAGATTCAAAATGAGCTTGAAGGAGAGGTTGAAATCAACATTTTTTGGTTATCCTTTATGTCCCAAAATTATGGTTCTCTAGGGCTCTTTTTGTGCAATACATATGGTAAGATCATGTGCAGTACGTAGTATACAATGAGTAAAGACCTCTATAATTATATCAAAAGACTAATCTAAGATACAAAAGGGATATCAGGAGATTGATATATAAGAGACTAATCTATAAATATACATTGAGTACATTGAGTCTTTTTCTCTCTTGGTTTCTTTCATTTCATTTCTTTTTCCCTCTTTTTAGATATAGAGATATAAAAGGAATATCAAGAGATTCATAAAAAACTTTGATAGAATCGAAAATATTTCCTTCAAGAGATTACCTTTTATATAGTCTTTACTCTGTTAGATAGGTTAGACTATATTATTTGAAATCTAATCACATATACATATATTTGATAACTAGGATATAAACTATAAAATAAGGTATGCTGAAATGTCATAACCATATCCATAATCAATAATGACCTTCCACATATTTTTTTATTTCAATTAACGAACCATGGTAACCAAAATATTATTATTACCTAAAACCAGCTATGGGGACATATGGAAAGATAACTATGAAAAATGAGATTGGTAAGCTAATATATTTAAATAAATGGTTTTTAGAGAAATTATCATTAAATTTATTAATTTAAATATAGATGACCATGCATGCAAATAACTTCTCTCAGTATTCTATTTGATTAAGAGAACATGTCTATAATAGTTATAAACTCTACTATAGATATGCATATGTATTTGATCATAATTTACTCAAATACATATGTGATGGTTTATTTATTTTTATAGTCATTGATGCAAGATATTAACATAATCAAAAAACTAGTATGTTAGGTTGTGGAGCTAAAGGCTTCACTGATGCAAATAAGGAGGAGGTTGCTAGAGAAGGTTGCTAAGTGTCACAGACACTAGCGTCGGTCAGGCCAACCGACATCGGCAGGATTAGACAAGAAAGGCAAATAATGATGGTCAAAAGTTAGCCGGCGTCAGCACCCCCAGGCAGATAGGGACCAATGTCGATCACCTGTGCATTTTGAGCTACGAGTGTTAAGGGTAGTTAGTTAATGAAACAAGTGTTTACATGTCAAGAGCCAAATTTAGACTGGAAGCTATGGATTTAATTATTGTAATTAGATGTCTAATTATTGTTTGCATAAGATCTATTTAATAGACTCATAGGCTGTATTGTAAAGTGTTCTAGTTTGAGTTGAGCAAAGTTAGCTCCTTCTATGTGTGAGGTGAGCAAGGGTGTTCCTCCTAGTTCCACAGTAGTACCAAGGTGGGTGCTGGTTTTAGAGAGTCAGTAGGATTCTTCAAGGGTGTAGGATCTTAGTCAATAGGTGTGCATGGATTCTTTAGGAGATTTACATGGTAAGTAAGATCATTGATCTGCAAGTGTATGGTGTGCATGATCCAGGTTTGCAGGTGTGTAGAACCAGATTGATTTGCATGTGTGCAAGATTAGGGAGGACAACAACACAATAGGGAGCAAGATTAGGTAGGATCTACTTGGAGTACAGTGTGTACTCAAAAAGAGAGCAAAGAGGAAGGCAAGGAAGATCCTTCCATAAGTAAGATCAAATTGGGTTGTAGGGTGTTGCAGTTTAGGGGAGATCTACTTGAATTATGATTGTGTACTTGGAGTGCGTGGAGCACTTGTGGTGTGCGTGGAGCACTGGAGTACTGGAAGTAGTGGATACTGACTAGTTGGAGGTGAACACCAACTCTATGTTTGAGTTGTGTGTTGGGACCATAAGAGAGAGAGCTTCGAGGGAAGATTTACTATTTATGCCCTAGAGGTGTGGGATCCCTAGAGGTGTGTAAGGAAGAAGAACTGTGGCAATCTTCTTTGTTGTATTTCCTTCTGGAAGAGTTTTAATACAAGTTGTGTATTGTCTCTCATATTCTATGTTATTTCTAAATTCTAGTTACTTGTGTATTCTGGTTAATTTCCACATGTTAAGTTGCTTGATAATCAATTTTGTGCTTCCATATTTCCCAACAAGTGGTATCAGAGCTAAGGTTGCAGGGAGCAAGTTTTGTGTTTGGTTACAGGTCACTCTCAAGGGTTTCTGATTGAGTGGGAGTAGAGCAATGGCAAAAGAAAGTAAGCTAAGAATGGAGGAATTGAAACGCATGAATGGTTACTTACGGTCCTATGGAAAGAAAGAGCAGGTAAAGAAAAATTGTTGGTTTGTGGAAGATCAACATGAAGGAATTGAAGATGCAGATATTGCAGGTGTTGTTGCACAAGATGCTCTGGGAGGTTTCTTGGATAAAGTAGAATCTTAGTTTATAGATTTTGTTGCCTCTTTCCATGTAGCCCCAAGGAGAGGCACTGGTGAGCCTTGTCAAAGAATTGGCAAAGGGGAAGTGAAGCTGAAATTGTAGGGAGCCAACACATGGGTGTTGAAGGAGGTCATGCAGGTTCCAGGCTTGGAGATGTGGCTAATTTCTTCAAGAAAGTTGGGTGATGAGAGATGCACAAGAACTCTCACAGTGGATACACTTGAATTAGCTGGTGGTAAGAAAGCAGGTACTCTTTATCTACTTGATTATATTACTGATTCTTCTTCTATTACAGAGACATGGCTTTGTAGGCTTAGTCACATGAGCAAGAAGGAGATGCATGTTCTTAAGTGGAAGACTAATATATTTGATAGGCTTAAGAACTAGAAAGCCTTGGTGTTTATGGAGGAGATGGCAGACAGAGACCAGTGGATGGGGTTGGATACTTCTGAGCAGGACAGTTTGGACATGGGTTTTGATTCAAAGGAGCTCATGGGTAAAAATTCATCACTCACAGGTGAACACAGGTACCGACATCGGTCAGGGGGAGCTAGCATCGAACAGATAGGTGCTAATGTCAGTCATGTGTAGACTGAAGCTGATGGTGTCAGGTAGATTAAGACTGACATCGATCAGGAGGACTGATGTCGGTAATAGGTAAGACCAACATCGATCAAAAGGACTGATTTTAGCAACAGTGGAAACCAATGTCGATAGAGTTGATAGTCAGGACAGGTGCATGGAAACCAATGTCGGTCAGATGTAAACTGTGTAGTGATCAAGGTCAGTCACTATAACAGATTTTGGGTGGATAGCAAGCTGTCAAAGAGTCTCAAATGCCCATATAGAGGATTGAAGGTGGTAAGTAAGCCTCAAATTCATGGTTCCTCTTCTTTATACTAGTTGCTAACTATAGAGCAGGAAGGATCCATGAAATAGTGAGAGCATGGTAGGAATATGATACATAACCAAATGAGAGATTTGGTAGGGTTGCCAGCCAGTATGAAAGCACAGAGATGAATGGATACCTTAGTTGAAGAATAGAGTGAATGGACACGTGAGATGGAAGACCAGGTCATATGGTCTTGAGGTAGCTACAGGATAGTGGTACAATGCTGACAGGTGGTACCAGGTGGATGACAAAGCATGACTTTAGTCAATGTTAGTAGAACCATTGTGTTTATCTTACCAGGTGGATGATGGTCACAACATTATCCTATTGTTGTATGTGGAGGATGAGCTTGGTGCAGGTTTAGACATATAGGGCTTTGCTGAGCTAAGGGTAAGGTTAGTTCAGTGGCATGTCATGAGGAATTTGGAGCAGCAAAATTCTTTGGCATGAGAGACATGGAAGATCATAGGGTGATTTTGTCTCCAGTGGGAGCTGATGTGAATTAGGTGTTGGCAAGGTTTAGGATGCAGAGCTAGAGCACACTAAGGGCTGGACAGTTTAGTGTCTGAAATCACATGAGGTCTGGTATAGACCTAAGTTTTCCCAAGCAGTGGGAGCTGTTAGAGAGTTAGGAGCCAATTCGGGGAAGTGGGTTCTCAGGGATTTGAGAGGGACCAGTAGCAGGTATACATGCTATGCAGGGTCAGGACTTCACTACATAGGTTTGTAGGTTTGGATGTGGTAGGGTACTTAGATGATAGGAGGTGCACCATAGGTTGTGTGGTGGTTGGTCTTCAGGATTGATCTTGAAGAGGGATACAAGCCAAGAAACAAATTAGATGGGGTACAGGTATAGGTACAGTACAACTGTTTATCTCCAAGTGAGAGATTGTTAGGTTGTGGAGCTAAAAGCTTCACTAATGCAAATAGGGAGGAGGTTGCTAGAGAAGGTTGCTGAGTGTCATAGACACTAGCGTCAGTCAGGCCAACCGACATTGGCAGGATTAGACAGGAAAGGCAACTGATGTCGGTTAGAAGTCAGCCGGCGTCAGCACCCCCAGGCAGACAGGGACTGATGTCGGTCACCTGTGTGGTTCGAGCTGTGAGTGTTACAGGTAGTTTGTTAATGAACCAAGTGTTTGCATGTCAAGATCCAAATTTAGACTGGAAGTTGTGGATCTAATTATTGTAATCAGATGTCTAATTATTATTTGCATGAGATCTATTTAATAGACTCATAGGCTGTATTGTAAAGTGTTCTAGTTTGAGTTGAGCAAAGTTAGCTCCTTCTATGTGTGAGGTGAGCAAGGGTGTTCCTCCTAGTTCCATAGCAGTACCAAGGTGGGTGCTAGTTTTGGAGAGTCAACAGGATTCTTTAGGGGTGTAGGATCTTGGTCAACAGGTGTGCATGGCTTCTTTAGGAGATCTACATGGTAAGTAAGATCATTGATCTGTAGGTGTATGTGTGTGCATGATCCAGGTTTATAGGTGTGCAAAACCAAATTGATTTTTAGGTGTGCAAGATCAGGGAGGACAATAACACAATAAAGAGCAAGATTAGGCAGGATCTACTTGGAGTACAGTGTGTACTTAGAAAGAGAGCAAAGAGGAAGGCAAGGAAGATCCTTCCATAAGTAAGATCAGATTGGGTTGTAGGGTGTTGCAGTTCAGGGGAGATCTACTTGAAGTATGATTGTGTACTTGGAGTGAGTGGATCACTTGTGGTGTGCATGGAGCACTGGAGTAATGGCAGTAGTGGATACTGACTGGTTGGGGGTGAACACCAACTCTGTGTTTGAGTTGTGTGTTGGGACCGTAAGAGAGAGAGCTTTGAGGGAATATTTACTATTTATTCCCTAGAGGTGTGGGAACCCTAGAGGTGTGTAAGGAAGAAGAACTGTGGCAATCTTCTTTGTTGTATTTCCTTCTGGAAGAGTTTTAATACAAGTTGTGTATTCTCTCATATTCTGTGTTATTTTTGAATTCTAGTTACTTGTGTATTTTGGTTAATTTTCGCATGTTAATTTGCTTGGTAATCAATTGTGTGCTTCCATATTTCCCAACATAGTAGTCAAAATATTGGGATGAGAGGTTGGAAATAGAGGTTCAAACAATTTCTAAGTTGGTTTACTTGTGATTGTAACGTATGGATTTGTGTTTCTTTTATTTTAAAGATTGAGATTAGTTGTTTTCATGAAAAATCATTTATTTTAAAAAAAATACATATAATGATAATGTCTTAACCATATCCATAATGAATAATGATATGGTCTGCCAAAATTTATAACCATATCCATAATCCATAATGGCCTTTTAAAGATTTTTTATTTCAATTAACAAACCATGCCAACCAAAATATAATTATTACCTTAAGATTATTGTGTCCTAAGTCACAAGTGGTCCTTAACATATATATAAAACTTAATAAAACAAACATGATCTTCCTTATACATTGTTGTAATGACTTAAAAACATAACAATAAATAATTTTCAATCTCATGTTTATTTTATTTCTAACATTAAATATGGTGAAGTTGGAATTAAAGCTATAGGTATTGAGGTTTATATTTTATACTATTTTTTAGTGAATTGGTGTTGTTATATTGAGGTTCCCTAAGGATAAAGTTAATGTTGGTCCAACACATCACCCGTGGGATTAATGAAAGTTTTTCAAATACATATGTGATGCTTTTCTCTATTTTTCTAGTCATTTATGCAAGCTATTGGTAGAAGTGAAGTTGTTGGTCCAATATAGATACTTATAATTAATTAAAATATATATACTTCAAATAATTTTGGTATAAAATAATAAGATAACAAAATAATATACTTATATATCTCTATAATAGAATTTACAACTATTATAGACATGCTTTCATAATTAAACAGAACACAAAAATACACCTATTTGGTATAAAATAATAAGTGAACACCAAAAGATACTTATGCTTCTATATAATAGAGTTTACAACTATTATATACATGTTATCTTAATCAAACAAAAAAATACACAAATTGCCTCGTAATCATTTGTATATTTTGCATTATCTTCAAAAAGCTTTCTCAAAAACCTAATAAAATAAATCCCAAAATTGATCATAAAATTTTTTTTCCTTCCTCAACCAACCTTATATTTTAGATGCCTAAATTTAAAACTTCAACATGCCAATTTTCTTCATTTTTTTCTTGATAATTGTTATTTGCATTCTCTTCAAAAGTTGTTGGACTTGGATCTAATATTGTAGAATTGTAGTGTGTTTGAAGAATCATTAATTAATCCTCTTCTTTCAGATGTTGACTAACAAATTGATATATAAATATCAAATTTAAAATCAAGCGTATTGTATCTAGTTGTATAGATCCCAAAAAAATTCTCTAATTTTTGTCAGGCTTGTTTCTTAACTTTGAATTTAAAAATGATAACGCACTAAAAATTCTCTCATCTTCCACTGAGCCCAAAATCATTATTTGGCATAAAGTATCAAGATTAAAATATTTTAAGATACCATCACATTTTACTTCACTCAAATTTAGAGTAGTCTATATTCTAGTGATTGAGAAATATTCAAAAACATAGTCCAATTTTTTTTTTGTAAAATCAAACAGATCATTCCCTTAGCTTTGGCAAATCTAGAATGCCTTCAGTTTGTTCACCATTCAATTCTACACCCTTGTAGAAGTGTTGGGCCTAAGTTTTGATTTTATTTCAAAAATTTGATGAGATAACATTTTTCCAATATTGAGGGTACTTCATAGCCATGGATTTTAGTAGTTAATTTCAAGGAAAACAATATCTAATCTCTAAAGAAAAACATTATAAAATTTCCTTCAAGGTGTAACTTATAGAGAATACAACCTCAAGGAATTGATCTTCTATAACAAGAATGTATTTTAGTCTATTAGATCGACCAACTATGTTAAAAGTGTGATTTGTGATCTATCATCAATCTATACTAAGTACTACATATGATCATACCATATGTACTACACAAAAAGAGTCCTAGAGCCTCATGATCATACTATATTTTATTTTTAATGTTTAAGGTAGTAATTATATTTTAGCTGGCATGGTTTGTTAATTAAAATAAAAAAATATTTGAAGACCAATATGGATGTGGTTAAGACATTTTGGTAGACCTTATTATATAGTTTATAATTTTAAAACTATAAAAGTGTTTTGAACATATTTTTTTAGTTATGTCATCCTCATTTTTTATAGTTATCTTTCCCTATGGCCCCATAGTTGGTTTATACTCTATACTCTAATTTTTTGTCGCTATTTTTACTATACTTAGTTTATTATATTATTTGGTTGGTCTTTACCACATACTTATTTTAAGCATACAAGAAATTGATTTCCTTTGGGAAATAATGACATGCATGATACTTCTTTTAAACAATACACAAAGAACAAACTGAATAAATGCAATAGAGCCTCATGATTATACTATATTTTGCTCTTAAATATTTAAGATAATAATTATATTTTGATTAGCATGGGTTGTTAATTGAAATAAAAAATATTTGAAAGACCATTATTGATTATGGATATGGCTAAGACATTTTGGCATACCTTAACTTTATTGATTATAAAGTGGTTAAGACATTTGAAAGATAATGTTTTGATCAAATATCTTAAAGTAACTACTTTTCAATGAACTTATCATTATGTTTATTCATTAAATTATTATATTGTTTCTATACTCAGTATATTATATTATCTAGTTTGTCTTTACCACATACTTATTTTAAAAAAACAAGAAATTGAGTTCCTCTAAGAAATAATGACATGCAAGATACTTCTTTTAAATAATGCACAAAGAATAAACTAATTAAACACAATAGAGCCTCATGATCATACTGTATTTTATTTTTAAACGTTTAAGACAATAATTATATTTTGGTTGGCATGGTTTGTTAATTGAAATTAAGAAAAATTTAAAAGGCCAATATGGATGTGGTTAAGACATTTTGGCAGACCTTATTATATAATTTATAATTTTAAAACTATGAAAATGTTTTGAATATTTTTTCAATTATGTCATCCTCACTTTTCATAGTTGTCTTGCCTATGGCCCCATAATTGGTTTATACTTTATACTCTAATTTTTTGTCACAATCTTTGCTACACTAAGTTTATTATATTATATAGTTGGTATTTTGAGATACTTAATGAGATTTGTACTCAATTTACATTTAGTCATATGGCCATCAAATTTAACACTTAAAAAGGACAAATGCAATATTTAAAAGAATGACAAATTTAATTGTTAAAAAGAAGGAACTATAAATAAGATCTTGAATTTAGACTTCTCATCCTCTAACCTCTTTCTCCATTGGTTTTTTCACCATTATTTATTGATTTGAATATGATGCTTGATTCACCATCTATTTATAATTTTTTTGAAAGAGCTAATAGAAATCACCAGTCAAATTATACCGATGTGAAAGTTTTTCCAAAGATTCATCAATGGAATTATACCTAAAATATAGGATTCACCAAGATTTTATAATAATATTCTAGGGATTCCTTATTAAAATTATCCCTAAAGGAAAATAAAATATTAGAAACTCAAAGATATGAATTAAATATTTCTCCTACTTAGAGTTGTTATTGCACAACCTTATTCAGAAGATTATATCTCAAATCAAATAGGTATCTAAGGTAGATATTGATCACTCCTAAAAAACTATATCATGGTAGATATTTTTACACATTTAGAGAAATGAAACAATCAACCTAATTGCATAAAATCAATTATATTTGTTAATCATCTAATAGTTATTTCACATCTTATATTAGCATACACCAATAATAATAAGGAATTATCTATAGCTTTTGCATATTTGAATTACTAAATCAACGAACAAAGAAA
Organism: Torreya grandis; assembly: GCA_037957365.1. Classification (NCBI taxonomy): domain Eukaryota; kingdom Viridiplantae; phylum Streptophyta; class Pinopsida; order Cupressales; family Taxaceae; genus Torreya; species Torreya grandis. The sequence goes on from JARHVA010009166.1 coordinate 123,857, forward strand.
AAAAACACAACTAATTACATAAAATTGAAAGATAAAGACAGTAACACAGTTGCATGACAATCAAAAATATTTCTTCATGTATTATTAAAATTTCCAATCAGCCTCCTCTCCCTTTGAAAATGAGAGGATTATAATATAAATAGATTTAGGGAGGCATCGACTCATCCTAAAAATCCATGATAAACTCTAAAATTACATGCTAATTATAATTAAAGAAAGGTTTCTACTTAATGCAAATTTTGAATCCATATTTAAACTAGTCAAAACTAAATCTTTGAAATAAGATTTATTCCTAAAAAAATAATGTAAGCATGTTGACAAGATTATTTAGTCAAATATTACATGTCCTAGTTCCATTTATAATTTATATGAAAAATACATATAAAATTTAACCAAAGAAAACTAAAGTTTACTAAATGTTAGGGCTTGTGTGGTTGACCTAGTAGTCTTTAGAGGGATTTAATAAAAGGTGGAGTTAAACTAGATGATCTGGCCATAGCTTATTTATTCACTTCTAGCTATTGATAGTGTTTGTATCTTATTTTATGTTACAACCTTATTATATCCATATTAAAAATAGAGGGCCTATGTATCCTGGTGACTTTATCTAGTAAGTGTACATGCTTAGTCTTAGTGGCTATGAATTCCACCCAAAATATCTCCACCTCTATAACCTTCTTCTTACAAAATCCTAATTCTTATTCAATCTCCTCTAGTGTGCACCCCTTAAGACTTTGATTAAAAGTGGTAGACACATTCTAGAGTAGTTAGTAAAAATTGGCCTTGCATATTTATTTACCCAAGGGATCTAGGTCCTAGGATAACTTTAACTCATCCAAAATTTGTAAGATCTATTTTCATGTTCTACTAATTTCAAAATTAAGGCTTGCATGTTTGATACCTAGTCTCAAATTTTTTATGTCTTGATGTCCATAAGATTGAGAGTATTCATTGATTCTAATGGTGTCATAAATTTCAAGTGGCTAAAATTCTTATTGGTGGTGTTTAATACAAGTAAATTAAATTTCTTCTCATTTTATTTTGAATAATTAAATAATTTATAAGTTTGAACAATGTGAGGAGATAATTTAACTCTCATAAAACTTATAGTTTCTAAGATATTGTAAAACCTAAGTGAACACCACTTGAATGGATCCAAGAACTTGCACTATTTTATTTTTTATCGTACTTGATCAAGATCCTACTTTAGATCTTGTCTAGCCTTTTTAATGCCCTCATGAAGTTCTAACAAGGCCTATATTTTTCTTGAAGATAAGCTTTGAAATCCTAATTATATGGATACTTCCCACATAAATGAATTGAGGTATTGGATGGATAATATATGTAGTTTTCTTTTTCTTAGTTTTAGTAGAGGGGACAATATTAGTATATGTTGTAGTGGATGAAGTCATGAGAAATCCCGACTAAGTGGAAGACACATGTAATTGAGTGCTAGCAAGGGCTCCCATAGTCTTTTTAAAATTAACCTTTTAAGACATAAGAGCATGGACAATAGTAACTAAAGTAGTAATAGGGAAATTAGAAACCATAAGAGTTAAAGAAACAACCTGAAATCTAGAAACAAAAAGAGTTGTAGAAACAACATGACTAAGAGGAATAATGGGAACACTGGGAACAATATGGACTATAGTAACCATTAAAACTGAAGAAATAATAAGACCTAAAGGAAGTGAAGTAGTAATGGTAAAATTAGTGGTGTTGTGATTTGATTTTATTCCTCCATTGGTGATTTTATTTTGACCCCCTTAAGACTTAAGATTTTAACTCTTTTCAGCTCTTCATCCTTATCCTTGGGATTACTTGATATCACCTCAATAGTTAAACTTGTACGAGACTATGATGATGAAAAAGGGTCCCTAGGGGCTCTTGATTTCCTCTTATAATAGATTATTTTCTTTCTAACCAAGGGAGGAGTCTCATTTGGGGTAGAAGGTGCAATGTCCACACTTGAATAAATATGACTAAGGAAGAAACAAGGAGACATATGTCCCATGAGTCATAAGAACCAATAAAAATTGGTTCTCATTTTCCTCCTAAATATTTTATAATAGTAGGCATTTCCCCCACCTCTTGCTCTTGATTTATATCATTCATTACAATTGGTGGTGAAACTTGTTGGGTAAATATTTTATCACCAGCTGACTGATGGCAAAATGGTTACATCAACCACAGCATAAGGAGATTTATGCGACAAAATGGGTGTGGTGACCATAGCCAAAATGAGATAAATCTCTCCTCTCAGAAAGGGGAGGTTCCCTATAAACTATATATATATAAGCTAAAAATACACACAGGGGTGAAATCATACCATCCATCTCTCTTTTTTCAGAGATGATGTTCACAAAATAGAGGAGAATTCTTGGGTAATTGCTGAAGGCATTTCTCTTCTTTCAGAAATGATGTTCAGAAAACCAGAGGAAGACTTCCTAGGTAGTAACTGTAACCACAAGAAACCCATGAAAGCACAAAATCTTTCATTACTTCTCTCACTTATTAGGATGAAGGACACCATATGATTAAGCATAGCCCAAAGTCTCCACCTAAAGCTACAACAAAGTAAAGGATTACGAAGGATAAAGAGAGCTCAAAGTCTCTATAGTATCCTTTACACAAAATATAGACTGAAGATAATTATGGTAGCACAAAGTATCCCACAGTCAGATTCAAGACATCTTCTATCTTATTTCCACTTATTCTACTTGTTTTATTAAATAGACAAGATTGTATTTATGAAATAGACATAAGAACAATTTCCTAGATGACACAAGCTTATTCCAACACAAAGTTTGAAAGGTCGCTTGCTTTCTCATTTATTTAAAAAAATATGATTAACAGTCTGAGCTCAAAGTCTCAAGAATGCCTTTCAATTTGGGTAGAGATTTGCTTCTAATAATAGAGAGATCTCCCTTATACAAAATGAGATATTATAATATATAGCATCACAAGAAAGACTTGGGCAGTTGTTTTCATGAAAATGACCCATGCTGAATTGAATGCATTGAATATCTATGAAAGGGACATGCTAGAATAGGTCATTGGCTTTGAATTTAACATTTTGAATCATCTCAAATGTATCCTCCTAATCATGGATTGTCTGGCCTTCTTTATGATTCTTACATAACTGTCTATTCACCTTTACTTAATGTAAAAAAATAGGCTGTGCCTTTGAATGTTTGCTCTTTTTGATGTCCACCTAGTGGACTATTCCACCTACTAGAATAACTCTCATGTAGATATTTCTAGACTTTTTGTAGTCATTCCCTCCTTCCTTGCCATGTTTTATCTCTTCCTGGTGATCTAAGATCTCGGGCTATCTTCTCCCTTTTAGCTGGCTTCTTCGGCTCTTTTCTTAGCTGGTCACTGAGTTTGTTCTCAAGATTTTTGAAAATCAATGGTTATTCCATCACCCTAAATTTGACATCCATAGGGACATCACCAGTTGCTTGAACCACTTTGAACCTTTGAACCTTGAACTCTTTTGGTTCAAAGGTTCAATGGTTCAATTAGTTTAATGGTTCAACAATTCAATGTTTTGTAAAAGGCCGCATTCACTTGGTTTTCTTCTTTGAGTTGAACCATTTCTTTGAACCATTTTGTTGAACCATTTTGTTGAACCTCTTTCTAGAATCTTCCACTTCATCTATTTTCTCAAAGCTTCCACTCAAACTTTGAACTCTTTGAACCCTTTGAACCTTTGAACCTTTGAACCTTTCAAAGTTCAAGGTTCAACAGTTCAACGGTTTAGATCTATTTCTTTGAATCCTTTGAAGCTTTGAACTCTTTAGATCCTTTCATTCTCTAAGTCTATTGAAATCATTAAACTCATTGAATCTTTGAACCTTTTGAAGTTCAAGGTTAAATGGTTCAATAGTTTAATCTTAACTCTTTGAATCCTTTTATTCTTTAAGTCCATAGAAGCTGTTGAACCTTTAAACTCATTAAACCTTTGAACCTTGCAAAGGTGGGGGTTTATTGGTTTAATGGTTCATTCTAATTGTTTGAATCCCATTGTTAAGTCTTTTGATTGAACCTTGGCATTGAACCATCCTCAAAACACTAAGGAAATGCCTTAAGCATTTTGAACTTCCCTTTGAGAAAGCCCTGCCTATTAAACTTGTGACTTCCTTAGCTAAAAAGGTTTGAATATTTGAAAAACTTAACTGCTCAAAACATTTTGAAAGAAATAAAGAGACCATTTTGGCCTGTAGGACCAAAAATGATTAACATGTTGTCCATAAAAACAAGTGATGGATTTTGGGAACAACAACTAGCTCCAATTGGGGAACTTTCATCGATTGAAATTTTGAAACAATCAAAGGGAGTAGAATCTAGAATCTCAGTGCCTTCATCTATGCCATTAGGCTACAGAGTCATGCTACCCAAAAATAAAGGTGCCAAAAACAAATGAACAACATAAAATAAAAAAAGACTGTACATATATACAAATGTACAATTGGACTTATTTGATACTTCAAGGATTGAAGTGCTTCAGATGTTACCCACTGTGAGATAGAAAAAATGGCTTTACATCTTGATATTTCAGCAAGAAACTATTTTCACCATTTAAATGATGAATGGAAAATGGGCCTTTCCACAAAGAATCTAATTTTCCATGCATTTCTTTTGGTTCTCTCCTCTTATCCCACAATAAGACTTGATCTCCAATCTAAAAATCATGGATCCTTGCTTTCTAGTCGAAGAGTCTCTTTACCAAACTTTGATGCACATTAATTCGGTCCACCACTATATTTCATTGCTCATTTAGTTCAGTCAAGCACATGATCCTTTTGTTGATGTAACTTTCAAAAGTTGAATCTTCTACTACCTTTGCTAATTTTAATGCTAGTAATTCCAAGGTGATTGGTATCTCTGCATTCAGACCATACAGAAGTTGGAATGGGGACATACCAATTGCCCTCTTGGGTGTAATTATGTCTACCCATAAAGCATCAAGCAATGCCTTATGCCAGATTCTCTAATTGTCATCTACCATTATTTTGATAATGGTCACCAAGTTCTTATTGCTTGATTATGCTTGACCATTTCCTTAAAGATAATAGTCAAAAGAGTGGGAGAGAATAATCCCATAATAGTAGTAGAACTGGGTAATCTTATGAGAAGGGAAATATGTTGCATTATCTATTATAACCTTGGTTGGGACCCCAAACCTGGAAATGATGTTTTCTTTGAGGAAATTACATACTACTTATGAAGTAACATGCTTGATTGGAATGGCCTCCACCCACTTGGTAAAGTAGTTTGTGGTTGTGAGGACATAATCATGTCCAACACTTGAGGATGGATTTATAGTGCCAATGAAATTAATTCCCCATTGTTGAAATGACTCTTCTATCACCATAGGTTTGAGAGGTAATGTAGCCAACGTAGGTTTGCCAATGAACTATTGACATAACTCACATATACGCACCTAAGTGTATGAATCTTGAAATAGAGTAGGCCAATAGTACCTAGCTCATAAAATCTTATGGGCAATCACAAGTGCAAAAAAATGTCCTCCATAAGCTAAATTATGGAAGGACTCCAAAATTTTGTTTTGCTGTGTTTTATCCACACAATGAAGGAATACCCCATCAAGGTTCCTCTTGTATAGACCATTGTCCCATAGGACAAAGTTGGTAGCTTTCAACTTAACAGTCCTCTTTTCTTTATGAGGTAGGTGAGTAGGACACTCACCATAGGTAAGAAAATGAGTAATATTCAAATACCACTCATTCATAGTGGTGACAAAGAGAACTATTGGCATGTCTTCAACTTCTATTTCTTCATACTCTACTTCTTCTGGTATGTTATCAACAAATAATTAGTATAGACTTCTTCCCTGCATAAGATTCATAAGTTTGATAACAAGATCAAACTCTTAGATTTTGGTAATCTAATTGCCCCTTTTAATTCCAAACTCTTATTGAGTTAGAATGGACTTGACTATTATATCAGGAACTAAGGCAACAATGTGTGAATTTAGGATGTAAAAATGGAAGTGCTTTACCACCTTTACCACAACATAAGCATGATTCTCCATGTTTGAATACTTTAACTCATGAGATTTGAGAGGATAACTCATGAAAGATATGGGAGATTCCACACCTTCTTTGTTTTGCTGAACCAAAATGGTTGAAAGCATGTGTTCAGAAGCATAACTATACATCATGAAGTCTTTGATGTAATTAGGACAAACTAGAATTGCGGCATGGGTGATAGCTTCTTTGATGTCTTGAAATGCTAACTTGCCTTCTTCAGTCCAGTTAAAAGTGGCTTTGCCCTTCATCATATTGACAATGTGGTGAGTCTTCTCTATAAATTTAGGAATGAACCTTTGCAAAAAATTCACCTTTCTAAAGAAAGAGTGGACTGTGGTCTTATTGGTAGGAAGAATAAGCTCTTGGTGGATTTGACTCTTTTTGGGTCAATATTTATGCCTTCTTAGGACACAGTGTGACTAAGAAGTTTACCTTTTGTAACCCCAAAAATTGACTTCTTGGGATTAAGAGAAATACCATTTTATTGACATCTTTCCAATGCTTGTTGTAGATGATGCACAAGATCAAGATGATTCTTAGAAAATACTATCAAGTCATCAAGGTATACCATAATGAATTTCCCTATTTCATTTCTAAAAGCAAGATCCATCGCTCTTTAGAAGGTAGTGCTAGCATTGATCAAGCCAAAAGGAATTCTATGATACACAAAGGTTCCCTAAGGTGTTGTGAAAGTGGTCTTATGTTGGTCTACTTCACCAAATTACACTTTATTATATCCCAAAAAACCATCTAGCATTGATAACATCTCAGTGCCAGTCACTGTCTGCAGCAACTGATCCATGATGGGCAGGGGATAGTTGTCCTTTAAAGATGACTGATTAAAAATTTTAAAATCAATACACAATTGGATTTCTCCATTATTCTTTCTCATTAGGGCTATGTTCACAATCTAGGTGGAATGATGGATTGGGAAAATAATTCTTGCATTCATCATTTTCTGTATCTTAGAAAGAATAGTACCTGATATCTTTGGGTTGTACTACTTTTGTTTCTGCTTGTGAGGCAATGACCCAATCTTGAGAGGAATTTCATGTTGAATTTATTCAAGCTTGAGAGATTTTAGATCATCAAAAGAGTATGCCAAAACATCAATGTAATGGAACATTAGGGTAATGAATCTGAGTTTTTCATCAGGAGTGCAACAATTCTTGATGTTGACCATTTTGGGATTATCTTGTGTACTCAACTTTATTTGATTAAAATACTTGGAGGATTTTGAGTCCATTTATGGCTTCTTAATACACCTATCATGCTTATCAAATATCTTCTCAAGAGAAACTAATCCTTTGGGAATTTTATTCCCTTTGAGCTGAAGGAACTCTTCATCAATTTCTAAATTTGTTTTTGGAGCTGATTCCTATAGTGGAGATTCACTGCCTTCAAAATAAAGCTTTTCAAAGTTGTCCATCTATTCCAAAAAAGCAATTATTTGATTTTCACCATTAAATACCTACCAATGGTTAGCATTATTAAGTACACTTGGTCAAAAGACTAACTTGATAGTGTACCTGTCTTCTTTGAAATATTGGTGAGGGATTAAGAGAGTTGTAGAGACGGTCAATGAATCTACTCAATTATTGAATTCTCTGGGCATGGAGAAAATACTAAAAGCATCAAAGCTTTCAATGCAGTCCTACACTAGATTGTGATAATGTCGCAATCTCTCATTCTTGGTTTGATATAGGTTCCTCACCTGACAAACCACTAGTTCAATGTCTCTTTTGGCATGAAGAAGTTTAACACCTTTATCTTGAGCAACTTTTAATCTGAGAAACAATGATTCATACTCAACAGTGTTGTTAGTGTTTCTGAACTACAACTTTTATGAATATGGAAAAATATCTCCTTGAGGAGATATCAAAACAACTCCAGCTCTAGAACTATTAGAAGAATTGTTGCCATCAAATTCAAGAATCCAGACCACATTAGAATTTGATCTTCTATCAGATTTTTCATTAGAGAGGGAAGATCCTTTTTCATCTGTACTGTGCCCTACCAATTCTTTTGATGTCTTATCTAATTTTTTTGGATTGTCACCTATGGAATTTTTGTCTACTAAAATAGGAACATCTTTAGTAGATAGAAAGTAATTACCCATTCCTGAAGACTCAAGCAAAATTTGAGCTTCAGGGGCTGATGTTTGGGTGACAATGTATTTCAATTCCTTCTTAGGAAGTAGCCTCTGCATGACACCCTTGGTAGGTATCCTCACCTTAGATAGGTCCATGCTCAATTCTCCACCAACATCCTTGCAAAAATTTTGGCCAAGCAGAATGCCATAGGAAGTTGGAATGTTGGCCACTAGGACTGTCATTTGGATCCTCTTATCTGGGAAGGCCACAAATGCAAATTGGGCATCTTCAATCTATCCCAAAAGTGGTAGTTGTTTATTTTCCATGGAGAAACATCTCCTAAAGGTTTTAGTCATTGTGAGACCAAGAGATTCTACTACCTTGGTAGGCATCACATTGTCAGAGGTGCCAGAGTCTATTATGTAGTTACTCAGCTTATGACCATTTATCAATAGGGAAACATAGAGGTTCTATTTTACTAGAGGAAACAAGAGGAGTAATGACAAGATTATTTTAGTTGGATGCCTTCTTTTGGGGATCATTAGTTACCTTTGAAACAATTTGTCCTATAGGGACAATTTTGTTTTTGATGCATTCAACTTACCTATCTAACTGCTCAGGGTTGGCTTGTAAGTATTCAAACTCAGAAATTTAGATCTTGGTATTCATTGTATGGTCAATTATATCAAATGAATAAAAAGAAATAGGAATAAAGGAAGGAAGTCCATCATTCTATGTTTTATTGGGTGTGGGACTGGTCTGAGAGATTGAAGCAGAAGGTAAAGAATTTCTTGAGGTACTTACTTTTTATTTCTCACCAAGTCCTTTGATTGGAAAGGTAGAGAAGTACCTCATTTAGCAATTGAAATTACTAGTCAAGATTCTTCCCCTATTTTTTCCTTATCATCTTGTTGAGTTGACTGGTTCTAAGACTTGGTAAATACAATGTATGATCCATCAAACACTTCCCCCTTACTTCTAGCTTCATCCTGGTAATTCAAGAAACTAATGTTAGAGTCACCAGTTGATTCTTCTTGGCCTTCTACAAAGAGATCAACATCATATTTTTGGTTCAAATCAAGTTGGAAATAAAAATCAAATTTAGTTTCAAGATAACCAACTGCTGAGTTAGCTAGTGTTGCTTCAATGGCAAGCTTCCTTGGTGGGGGAGGAAGGCAATTTGGTTGCCCTTGATTTTTGGCATCATTGCCCTGATACGATTGGTTGGGAAATGTCCTCCTTAGTATATCTTGATAAGGAGCAGCAGACATCCCTTGTGCCATTTGTTTTTTCAGGGCTAGCAATTCATTTTCTAGATTTTGCACCATAGGATCAGTGGTGCCTACAGATAAATTTTTAAAAGATGAAGAAGATTTATTTCTATTAAGATCTCTTCTTATCTTTCCTACCAAGATAAGATCATCTTCAACCTCAGTGGCCAAAATCTGAGCTGCAGCAAGATCTATGTGGCCAGCCCACCTCAATAGGAAACTCACTTTAGGAAGTTGAGAATTGATGAAGAAGCATTTTAGATTTTTAGGTGTCGGTTGAGCAATGGTAGGAATCATGTTCCTCAGCTTGTCAAATTTAACAATGAAGTCTCACATGGGTTCATGAGGCTCCTTCTTCATTTGCATAAGTTGAGCTAATAGGGCATGTGCATCTTCTATAGGTTTGAATCTAGCCTCAAAATTAGCTTTGAGAGTGTTCTAGTCAGTCACTATTTGTGCTTGCAGATGATAAAACTAGTCTGTGATAATGCCTTGCAATATTTCCACAAACAGTCTGACTGCTATGTCTTCATATTCAACACCTATCACACCACAAGCTATGCAAAATGCTGTAATATGTTCATTGAGATGAACTCTCCCATCACCATAGAACTTGGGAAAATTATTTCTTTAACTATGGGGTGGTTCATGTAAAGGTGGGGTTAGATTCAGAGGACCAAAAGTATTACCCCAGGGGCCTTGAGCTACCATGATGTGGCTATCAAAGGGAGGGATAATAAATATCTATGGGATATGAATAGATAAATCTCTGCTATTAGAGGAAAGAGAAGCTTTACCTGGTATTGGGGACCTAATGTTTATAGGAGGAAAACTCTTGGTTTGCTGAAGGTGAGATGGTGGAGGAAAAAGATCAAAATTACTTAGCTGCACTAACTCAAATATAGGGTCAACAATACTTTGAGCTCTCTAGCTTCATGTGTACAATGGATCTTTTAGAGTGTAAAATGAAAATGAAAAAGAACTAGTACTACTTCAATTTGAATCTTGAGGCTTCAAGCTACTTGTTCTTCCCCAGCTGAGTCACCAAAAATTGTTGGTATGGAGCTACTAGAAAAAGATCAAAATTACTCATTCATCCCTAGTGGAGTTACCAAAAACTATTGGGTGAATATTTTGTCACCAGCTGACGGATGGTAAAATGGTTACATCAACCACAACATAAGGAGATTTATGTAGCAAAATGGGTGTGGTGACCATAGCCAGAATGAGATAAATCTCTCCTCTCAGCAAGGGGAGGTTCCCTATAAACTATATATATATATATATATAAAAGCTAAAAATACACACAAGGGTGAAATCATACCATCCACCTCTCTTTTTTTAGAGATGATGTTCACAAAATAGAGGAGAATTCTTGGGTAATTATTGAAGGCAATTCTCTTCTTTCAGAAATGATGTTCAAAAAAATAGAGGAAGACTTCCTAGGTAGTAACTGTAACCACAAGAAACCCATGAAAGCACAAAGTCTTTTGTTGCTTCTCTCACTGATTAGGATGAAAGACACCATAGGATTAATAGTAGCCCAAAGTCTCCACCTAAAGCTATAGTAGAGTAAAGGATTACAAAGGATAAAGAGAGCTCAAAGTCTCTCTAGTATCCTTTACACAAAACATAGACTGAAGACAATTATGGTAGCACAAAGTCTCCCACAGTTAGATTTAGGACATCTTCCAGCTTATTTCCACTTATTCTACTTGTTTTATTAAATGGACAAGACTATATTTAGGAAATAGACATAAGAACAATTTCCTAGATGACACAAGCTTATTTTAACACAAAGTCTAAAAGGTCACTTGCTTTCTCATTTATTAAACAAAACATGATTAACAGTCTAAGCTCAAAGTCTCAGGAATGACTTTCAATTTGGGTAGATCTTTGATTCTAATAATAGAGAGATATGCCTTATAAAAAATGAGATATTACAATATATATCATCACAAGAAAGACTTGGGCACTTATTTTCATGAAAATGACCCATGATGAATTGAATGCATTGAATATATGTGAAAGGGACATGCTAGAATAGGTCATTAGCTTTGACTTTAGCATTATAAATCATCTCAAATGTCTCCTCCTAAGCATGGGTTATTTGGTCTTATTTATGACACTTACACAGTTGTCTATTCATCTTTACTTAATGCAAAAAAATAGGTTGTGCCTTTGAATGTTTGCTCTTTCTGATATCCAACTAGTGGACTATTCCACCTACTGGAATAACTCTTCTATAAATATTTCTAGACTTTCTGTATTTGTTCCCTCCTTCCTTGCCATGTTTTGTCTCTTACTGGTGATCTGAGCTCTTAGGGTTATCTTCTCGCTTTCAACTGGCTTCTTCGGCTCTTTTCTTGGCTAGTCATTGAGTTTGTTCTTAGGTATTTTCAAAATCAATGGTTATTCCATCACCCTAAATTTGACATCCATGGGGACATCACCGGTTGCTTGAACCACTTTGAACCTTGAACTCTTTTGGTTTAAAGGTTCAATGGTTTAATTGGTTCAATGGTTTAGTGATTTAAAGTTTTGTAAAGGGCCGCATTCACTTGGTTTTCTTATTTGGTTGAACCTCTTTTTGGAATCTTTCACTTCATCCATTCTCTCAAATATTTCACTGAAACTTTTAATTCTTTAAACCCTTTGAACCTTTGAACCTTTGAACCTTTGAACCTTTCAAAGTTCAAGGTTCAATAGTTCAATGGTTCAAATCTATTTCTTTGAATCCTTTAAAGCTTCAAACTCTATGGATCCTTTCATTCTCTAAGTCAATTGAACTTGTTAAAATAATTTAACCTTGGAACCTTTCAAAGTTCAAGGTTCAATGGTTTAATGGTTCAATCTTAACTCTTCAAATCCTTTTATTCTTTAAGTCCATCGAAGCTATTGAACCTTACAAAGGTGGGGTTCAATGGTTCAATGGCTCATTCCAATTGTTTGAAGCCCATCGTTAAGTATTTTGATTGAACCTCAGCATTGAACCATCCTCAAAATACTAAGGAAATGCCTTAAGTGTTTTAAACTTCCCTTTGAGAAAGCCCTCCTGTTGAACCTACAACGTTCTTATCTAAAAGGGCTTGAATATTTGAAAAACCTAACTACTCAGAACATTTTGAAAGAAATCAAGAGACCATTTTGTCTTGTAGGACCAAAAATGATCGGCATGTTGTCCACAAAAACAAGTGATAGATTTTGGGAACAACAAAGCTTAAGAAGGCCCTTCTTATGAGGAACTTCACATAATAGGTTCCTATTCCATACCATGCTTCTAATTCATAATTGTAATCATTGTGGGTTGTGGTCGGGAGTATATTCCTTGGTCTAATGGTTACTGGATAGGCTAAGAAGTATAATAGTTTGTAGTTTCCCATCCATCAGGAGGTGGAAGCCTAGTATGTTCCTATGTAAATATGATAGAGTGATTAATTTGTATAACTATTAGATGGTCCTATATCAACATATCCACTCTCACCCTTTCCAACACTTCAACATCATCCTTTACATTCAAGAATACAAAGTCATGATCATAAGGTTCATGCTAGTAGGGGATGCCTAGGCTAGGATATGCTTTTAGAAGAGACCATGAGGATCCCAATCCCTATGTGGAAAAGATTCAAATGATTAGAAATATTTGGTTTTATTAAATTCTATGAAATTCTTCCTATTTGTGTAACACATGTGACCAATCATTAGGGAAGACCCATGGAACACACCTTTGTGTTTATTTTTCATGTACTCATATATACTTCACCACAATTGGTATGTTATCTCCTACTCTACCAAATTTCCTGAGACATACATGGGGAGACATTAAGGGGTTACTTTGTATCCTACCACCATGATTATAATATAATTTGGGTATATCTAATATTCCCCCTTTGGCTAAAGAGTCTTCTTGATACTCTCTGATACTCAGTTTAGGGGTTATTAATGAATTAGTCTCCATACTTGGGGTTAGACATTCTCAATTATTCATATGATGTTCCTCATGTAAGAATAAATTTTGAGGAATGAATAAAAGTTACATACTAGATTCTTAATGTAGTGTGGTAAGGTATCCAAAATACTCTATTATGAACATAGACGGTGGCCATGACTACATCTAAGAGATAGGACATCATATAGAAGTGGCCACCCATGGGTATTTTATCCTTGTTAAACATATATTCTTATAGTCTAGTGTTAATTATTTCTCTTAGGGCAAAAGTGAGATCTAAGGTCATCAATAGGTCCAATATCAAAACTCATTATAGGTGGAAGAATTGAATGCTATTAAAACTATATAATCTATTATACAGGGCCATCCCAATGTAGATTCCCATCCTAAAAATAGTTATTGGCATAATCTCCTTGGCCTTGAGGTGACCACCTCTCTAGGAGTAGTCCATTTCCTTAATATATTTTATATGGTGTTTGTTTTCTTTCACAATTCAACTCTTTACCCCTCAAATGTGGCATCTACGATGGGTAGTCATAGGTATCTCTATAAAACATTCCTATAGATGCATGAAACAACTATATTATGGTTTAAGTGGTGTATAAATCCATAACTAATCACCTTCCCTATGAATAACAAGTCTTGAACTAGGTTGATGCAGAGCATCACTTCAAGCTTGGTGGATACAAAGTGTATTTGTAAGAGTTTTAGTGGAAAAAAGTCCATGACCAACTACTTTTATTTGACCATTAAACTCTTCTAATGTGAGTGGTCATCTAAATTCTTCATTACATCCCATAAAGCTATGTAGTTTACAAATTGGTCATTGAACATTGTTAAATTGAATATAGTGTTCATGTATTGTATGGAGTCCTTGATGGAGAACTATGATGTTGGTAATACTCCTCTAAAAACCTTAGATGATGGTTCCATTAATAACCTATATTTTCTCATAAAATTTGACTATTTATTATATTATTGGAAGTAGTTCACAACTAAACATAGATAGCTAGGGCTTCAAATTTTATTTGAAATGTAAATTCTCTTGAGATCATTAGCAATGAATAGGCACAATGCCTCTTATGAATTCATAGATATAGATTTTGAGTACAAGATTTTAATTCTAATTCATGCACCATTAATTCCAAATGTCTACAAGATTTTTTTACTCATTTAATTTGAACTTTGCCACTTTACTTTATTGGGTATTGTTGACCAAATTTGACCCTACAAGTCAAATTAGGGCCCCTATTGGTAAAAACTTGAGTTTTAGGTTTTTTTGGGGTATAATATTTTTTCATGGGCTATGTTATAGTCCATTTAATGTTATTTAATTTTATATTATCCTCAGTCTTATTCATTTTAATCAATATGTTATTTTGGGTCATTTAGAAAGATTTTAGGGGTCATAAATGCAAGTGGCATGGTTTTCCAGGTGTCCAAGTGTCCTAATCTCCTTTAAAATGTACAATAGGTCATATTTACTATTAGTAATGTTAGTACCATATAAATATTGTAGTTTATCTAACTAAATATCAAGAAACCAATTGAAAAGAGGGAGTTTGGCACTTATGTGGCCCATGAGGGAAGGTGACACATGGGAGAAGGCCATGGAAAATCTCTTCATCTTACTAAAGTTAATTTATATTCTTGAACTGATATATAAGTTCCATTTTTGAGTTAAAACTATTCTACTCCTTCTTTTCCCTTTTAAACACACAAAAATAGTTACCAGGTTTATGCTTGGTCCAGATAATTGGAGAACTTACAAGTCAAATAAATTTAGGAGGTGAAATTACACTCAGATAAATTAATTTACATAATAATATTTTGAATAATGGTGGAATATAATTTATGAACCATCCTCATGAAGTTGACATATCTATTTTTTTTTGCAAATCTATGAACCTTATAAGTTTTGCTCTTGTTTAGATGATTCTATGAAATCTAGCTATTGGGATTGATTCCAGAGGATGTTGAGTCCCTCTTATAATTATATCCATGTTTTTATTAGAATGTAAAATTATTTTTATGGGCTAATTATCTTAGATTTCAAGTGAAGACACTTTTCTATGTAATAGATAGGTTTCCACCATTTTCAAGATTCTCATGCTTTGGTAGTGATTCCAAGCGTGGAAATAAGTTCATTAACAAGTTTTAAATGTCCTCTTAACCCCTCACCTTTAAATCTCATTCTCCAAGGCAATGTTCCATGAGGGTGTAGTCATGAACACCATATAATCTACTCTTTGCTTATTTTTACTTGTAATCATGGTGAAGCACATGCATGAAACTTGTATGGAATGTTCACAGAGGTGTGATGAAGGTTTTAAGGCCTTGATGCATCCTTTAGTAGTATTAGGTAGTAAGTTAAGCTTCCATATGGTGAAAAAAAGAGGGATTATGCAGTCATGTGCAACATTTGAATAAAGTCTATTGATGAGGCCATCAATTGCTTACTTTTATAGCCTCGTCCATGCTTAGTCTATGTATTTTTATATGTAAATCCCATAACTATCCATCACTAATGCAAATGAATGAATAAACTTATGATTTTTTTATGTTCATTAATATATATGTGTTATGTTATGTATTATTGATGCTTTTCTTGATTGAATTATATTGGTGTGATTTTATCTAACAAGCATTTGAAGGGTCATGTAAAGACACAAAATCTTGCTAAGCCATAAATACTACAAGCTATTCATAACAACTATAGGCTTCACCTACAAGTTTATCATTGACACTATAAAGAGATCATAGCAATTGTAG
>JARHVA010009166.1:142500-192500 GCA_037957365.1 Torreya grandis
CTTTGGTATCCATATCACAAGAAGAGCCATCATGAATAGAGGAGACTTTGTGGAGGACAATGGGACTCCAGACAAAGTTACTTTTGAATTTCCTATTCAAGATGCACTAGTCTACACTCAGCTAAAGAAGGAGAGGACATCCTTGCCTTCCTTTGGTGTGATGAATGAGACCTTCCACAGGTTTTTGACAAATCAAATTTCTAGGTGACTTGGCTAGGACCCTAAATAAACATTCTACTACAGATAGTAGTTAGAGTCAATAAATAAATAAATAAATAAATTCTAACAATGAAAACCCATTTTTAGGCATTGTTGGTAGCTTTTACGTAGAAAACCAACTTGTTGGCTACCCAGATCTATAAAAAGGGCCTAAGTAAAAAATCAACTTGCCAGTTATTTATGGGTAAAAAAATAAATAAATAAAGGAATGTTAAGTAGGAAGTAGAGAGAAGGAAATCCCTCAAATCCTAACTGTTCACATAGGTTTTATCTAATTATTATGGGCATTTTTGAAGTTGCTACACCACCTTTTACATATTTGGCCATCACTTTGTAGCTTACTATGGGCACTTCTATAACTACTTTAGGTACCCTCTCATGCATATTCTCACCTTTTTATAGAGCATAAAAGATAGATCCTCCTACATCTCTCATTGATGGCTTGGCCATTAGATTTTGGGCATTACATGCAAGTCATTAGATAACCTTGTGGAAGAATGAAGGAAGATTGGGGAAGAAAATGTCATATCTATTGCCTAAAATTACCCTTGAATCAAAGCTATAGATCCATAATAAAGAATACAACTTCCCTTTTTATGTGGAAATGTTGTAGACTAGTATTTTTGCCTATAGGGACACTAATGATTCATTTTTAGTTTTGGTTAATTTATGAAGATCATCTCACTATATTGACCAGTGATATCTCATCTTTCTTTGTCACACAAGTTCCATGTTGAATACCCTACTAATTACTATAGCTAAGCCCTAGGCACAAAACCTTTAGGGCATAAGTAACATCTAGACTCCTCTCAGCTGGTTCATCTAGATAAAGGTCACTATGTAGGAATGCCCTTAGCTTTGTGCTCAAGATCTTCCAGTCCATCACTTAGATCACTTAGATTTACAATTTACAACTTAGGGTATGACACCAATCATTTATCCTCCAAGTCTTAGACCTTTGTTCCATGCAGATTATCCTACATCACATGAACGTGAGCTATAGGCATCATTAACACCTAACCACTGGTGATATCCCAATCACTTCACAAAGGGTCCACTTAACTCTAGTTCCAACTTCCAACCCAATCATTTCACCTTTTAATCATTCACATGTAAATATTTTCATGCCAACACATGTGTGACTCCCCAAACATCACATCTAGAACATTGTTATTAAAAGGTATGTCATATCTTTCATCATTGAAAATGTAATTCATTATTCTAATATAACACATATGGTATTAATAAATAATACATAATTATAAATTGATTAATTCATTCAAAATTCTATCACATCACCACTAAACCCACACTTCTATCCCTCATAATGACCCATCTTATCTGTACTTCCTACTCAGTCTGAGGACACGTGATAGCTCAAGTGAGGGGAGAATACTAAAATTTAAACCTCATGCACCATGGAAACCCTTGAGATGCCATAATTTTCAACCTAAAACCTCACATCTACCATTATTGAGCCATAACTTTCAACCTCCAACCTCACATTCACCATTTGTGAACCAAACCCTATAACCTACAAACCCCATATTTGCCATTTTAGACCAAACTTACTAGAAGTAGATTTTCATAAGTCCAAAGAGTATGTAATTGAATATTGGTTAAAGGGAAAAAAATATAATTTAAAATGGTAGGGTTAGTCATCCAGAGAGAGCCCTCAAACCATAGACACTTATGAGGAGACCAAGCTAGTTGGGATGTCTTCCACAGAGCTGGTTGGACAACATATTTTGAATAGTTGTAACATTTTTTAGAGCCTCTTACTAGGGAATTTATAGTTTCTTTTGATGGAAACCAAGCCAATATATGTGGCAACACATTTACTACTACTAAGACCTTGGTGAGCCAACAAATTGGGCTACCAAGCATGGGGGAAAATTATCAAGATAGGCCTAATGGCCAGGAGGCTAGGCAATAGTTTTGTTAAATAAATGAAATATTGGTACTAAAGAAAGGAGGTGTGTAAATACTTAGTCTAATTATATAATGGAGAGATATATCATCATATATTATCAAGTACATGCCCTACGAGGGAAGGTATTTCCTCATTTACACTCTAAAGTTCAAATTTTAAAATCATTTAAGACATAATAGATTCATTAATGTTCACAATTCCTTATGGAATATATTGAAAAGAATGTCCAAAGAATATCATAAGGGAACTAAAACAACCCTATCTCACCACTACCTTATATGGCTCAAAATTAAACAAGGAATATCTTCTATCAGACCTGACCTCACTTGGGAGCAATTTTTGGCCCTAGAAAATATTTCACCCCGATAAGAAGGCATTGATGAGAGGGAATCCCATAAGGAGTAGCCCCAACAAACTATCAAAAAGATGTTGAGGGAACTAGTACTATTGGTCATCCCATAACTAATGAAGGTCCATGTGAGATTGATGTAAGAAAGAAGAAGAGGAGAAAACTAGTCTTATCTCCTTCTGATATAGAGGAGGAAATCCCACAACACATCCCTTCTTCCATTATGTCCTCACCTCAGGTTGATTCCTCCACACTATCTCCTACTAAACAAGAATAAGTTCCCCTATCAATTGATGCACAAGAAACACAAACTCCATCATTCACCCCTCTTATAAGGAAAATGAAAACTAAGGGGAAGAAACCCATAGTGTCAAAAAGGAGACATCCTCTTAGGAGATCTCAAAGGATGAAGAAATAAAAGACCACTACAACTTCCTTAACCATAGCCATCAGTGATGATGAAAAACCAAGGAAAGAGCCTAGGATTAAGAAAACTCCTGATGGATTTGAAATAGAAGAATGGTCTACTAATGAAGGCTCTGCTAAGGTAGAAGAAGAACGGTCACCTTGCCCATATAGATTCACTGACGAGGACATTGATCTCCTTAGAAACATTTGATACACATTGAAATAATTGAGAGAGGTAGAGCAACATGCAGGAGAAAAAGAATTAGTTAAATAAGAGGTTATGGAAAAAGGAAGAAAATACAAAAAAATTTCTCATGATCAAGATTTCCAAACATTATAACAAGATATGGAGGAAATATATAGACTCAAAAATGAGATAATAAAACTGAAAGGAAAATGAGGAATTGAAATGCTTCTAAGATCAGTAGAGTTTGTAGAACCCTCTAGGGATAAAGATAAGGAAGTAGAGGAACCTATAGAATCTTCATCCACCTTGGCCATAAAAGCTCGTATATCAAAATATGCTCTAGCTTTGGTACCCTTCTATAAAGGATTTTTTCTTCCATTGCCCACTACACCAACACCCATTATAGAAGAAGTTAATAATATGGATTTCTCAACTACCACTCTAGTAGAGACTGATGATATTTTGATTTTATTAAAGTAAAAATTTAGTAGTAATGAAGCCTACCATAAAGAATTGGTGTAGAGATTTAAGGGATATGTTGAATAAAAACAAAAACATGATGAATTGAAATAAAAATTAGAATTTTTTGAAAATAGGATCAGATATCTAAAGGAAAAGATTGGTAGATTACATGAAAATATTGATCAATTAATGGAGTGTAGACCCCCTTCTAGATTATATGTTGTATACTTGGAAGAAAAATGGTTGAAATTTAGGTATGATAGGATTTATAATGATCAATCTTATATGATGTATGACCCAAAATATTTCTTTAATGAGTATAGACATGTTGATCCTAATATTCAATCCCAACTAAGTGAATTCTACATTCACCAATATGCTATTCCCAGTGATACAGAATGGAATCCCAACATTTATTTGGGGGATGTCCTATTAAATGTATTTTATTCATATATTTTGAATGAAATTGAAAGAAGAAAACAAATGGAAGAATATCAAGGAAAGGAGAAAGAAGCCACCCTAATGATCAGGAGTGAATCCAAAGATTTAGATGCTATAGTATAATAATGGATATCATTTATGAACACAAATGCTCCATAGGAATGGGTTGTCAAAAATTAGGTGGAAGTCTAAAACCACTATTTGATTCTCATGGAAGGAGATTGAAGACAATTTTTTGTTTCCTACTCTTATAGATGGGAAGAACTCTCAGATGCCTTGAAAAATAAGGAAACATACTCCCCTAAAAAACTTAGTGAGGCCAACCATAGAATATACTTGTATATTGAACTTGTTAAGAAATGGAGAGTACAATGTTTGGGATTGATGTTTCAACCCCCTATATTTGGTTCCCAATCCCTGACTGGGAAGGAAATGTTCCAGTTAATAAAGAGGTAGAGAAGAAAAGATGGAAACACATTGAGAATGATAAAGGTTTATATATCTTGGAAGGGTTAGGATATCTTGAACCCATAAACTTTAGAAAATTTTATGGTGTTAGAATGCAACCAAGGCTTGCTTAGGGTTGAGTAAGAGGCTAGGTAGGGGGAGTAATGAGGCCACCAAGTGATTAATTTTATAGCCTCATCCATGCTTAATTTATGTCTTTTTCTATGTAAATCCCATTAATATCCATCACTAATGTAAATGAATGAATGAAGTTATGATTTTGTATGTTCATTAATGTGTGTGTGTGTGTGTGTGTGTGTGTGTGTGTGTGTGTGTGTGTGTGTGTGTGTGTGTGTGTGTTATGTTATAATTATTGATGCTTTTCTTTGATTGAATTATATTGGTGTGACTTTATCTAAAAAGCATTTGAAGGGTCATGTAAAGCTATATAATCTTGCTAATCCATGGCTACTACAAGCTACCCATAGAAACTATAGGCTTCACCTAGAGGTTTCCCATACCCACTATAGAGTGCCCGTAGTAACCATAGGCTTCACCTAAAGGTTTCTCATAGCCACTATAGAGTTCCCATAGAAACTATAGGCTTCACTTATAGGTTGCCTACAACCATTGTAGAATACCCATAACAACTATAAGATTCACCTATAGGTTGCCTAAAACCACTATAAAATGTTTGTAGCAACTGAAGGTTTCACTTATAGGTTGCTTGTAGCTATTGTAGAGTGCCTGCATTCACTATGCAAAGTAGAGTCATTATTAAGGAGATCTTGTAGACACATCTTGTTATTTTGGGATATCAAATGAATGATTGGGAAGAATCATAGTTGTTTTATGAATTCCCTACATTCAAGGAGACATTAGATGTGCTACCAAAGATGTTAAAGATAAGGATAATGAGAAAAGACAAAAGGAAATAAAACAACAAAATAGTATGCCTTGTCTCTAATCTAGTCAAACCAAAAATAAGTAACTTCAGTTACTAACTACTTAAAGGTTGACTGAGGTATTTTATAATTATTTGTATTTTTTCTTAGTTTGGTGTTTTTGGTTAAGAGTCAATAAACTACCTTTTGTATTTAAAGGCATAACCTAGATCAGACTAGGAGTTGGATAATTTTGAGGAAATAATAACAGAAGTTTTTAAAACTATAACCTTTGTATTCAAAATTGAGTAATGAGAAAGTTAAATTTGTAAGAAGTTTGTGAATTCTCTTAGAGAGGGATTGGATCTTAGTTCTAAATGAGGAAGGCCCACCTTAGAATGAGATATTGTGAGGATCCTAACCCTCTTTAATTATTAGTGTGTTGTGTAAGTTGATTTTTCTATTATGTTTGATTATATAAGTGTGATGCATGTATGATACATAAGTGTGAAATAATTCTATAATTCTGTCACAAGAGTTTCATAATATATATATATATATATATATGTATGTATGTATGTATGTATGTATGTATGTATGTATGTATATATATATATATATATATGTATGTATGTATGTATATATATCTTTTTGGTAAATTTAGCATAAATTCATTATACTAAAATTAGAAAAGAAAGTTGATTTTTGAATTAGTAATGCATATATAGTGATGACACTCTTGAAAAGCTTACGCACCTGGGTTGATAATTAATGCTTAATTAGACTAGTGAATTTTGTAATCACTAGGTAATTAGTTTTCACAACATCTACCATTAAAATATGTACTTACAAGTATTTGAAAGGTTTTAAACATTGAAATTTTATGTATAGGTTTACCTCAAATAATTTAATATCATCATCCATCATTTGAGTCTTTGTAAGGGTAGGAATTTGGTCATAGAATCAAACTCATCTTCACTACCTAAACTCACCATCTGCTAGCATATAACTCAATCTTCACCTACAAGAGTCTCCTTGGTGACATCATCTTGAGATGGGGAATTTGATGGGTGTTTAAATATTTTAGAATTTATAATATTGAATTTCGATACTTAGTGAAAGTATATAACTTATCACAATCATGTATATCCTGTGCACTACCTAAACTCACATTACTGCTTGTACATGAAAACATCCACCTAAAGGTGGCATTAATAGAGATTAAAAGTACTCTTATGGAAGAGTTGAGACAAGTGGTGAAACCATACTTAAAGTCTTAGTGTGATTTTAACATGATAGCCCTATTTGAAAGGATGGATTGACAAATGGAACTTGGGAACCATTCTCAAAGGAACAATGATAGTGTTCATGCTCTTTATCCCTAAAACATGAAAATAGAGTTCCTTGATGTTTTTTTGGTATTTTGTAATAGGGTTGCCAATTGTTTTGATGTATCCTCATGTGTATGTATTGAAGTTACCATATAGGAAAAGGAATCCACAAGGTTTGAGGGGTAGATGATAAATGGAGGTTAGTTATTGAGAATCCCAAAGTTGAATTTTTATGCACTAATTTCAAGCATTGATATCTACATGATTTTGATCCAAAAGAGACCTTCTCCACCCAAGTTGCAAAATTAAACCATGGAACTATGATTGGATGATTAAAAATAGTTGAAAGGAGTAATTTTTATATAAAATCCACTCAAGGAGAATGATATAGTGTGTTTTTCCTCTCGTACACACCTACAAGTGTCCTTGCTTTTAGGGACATTCACCTAAAACATACCTTAACTTTTATATCATCCATAAAAAGGACTTGGGAATGGATATATCATTTTGGGCTAGTGGAATATGGTTTTAAATGCCTCAAATGATTCCAAGATTATGTAGAACCTTTTATAAGAGGATTTTGACCTATATTATTGTAAATATTCACCTATAACTAATTATTTTTAACTGTATGCAATAATGAGCTAAAGGGTGATGATTCTTAATGATTGGTATAGCCCAAGCATGGAAAAATGTGTCCAAATATGTATAATATAATATTTAGAAACTATAGGGGGGTATGTAAATATTGTCTCAATATATAATTATGTAGGACACCTACTGGTACAGTTGCCTAAAGTAAACACACTCATAAAATGCATATAGTCTTGAGAGCTAGGTAAAGTATATGGAGGGATACCTAGAAGTTAGAGTGATGAATGGACTATAAATACATAAATAATTATTATTAAGGTTTAAATATGCTCCTATAATACTCAAATAATTCAATAAAGGGGCTCAAATGATTCATCACATAGTCCATACCCCCATACCACTCTAATAATCAACCTTCTAATAGTCTACTTTGAAATTTGAAGAGGTTTGGGGGTCAAATGCCCTAATAATGGTATAAAATTTGGTATATGGAATATGTATGACTTTATTGAGCCAATAAAACATTCTTAATTGTCTAATAAAATAGGGTAGTTCACTCTATTTTGTCTCAAATAAAGGGCACTCCCTTTATGAGCAAAACCCTGCATTTCTAAGAAAGAGGGATAAATGGATGGACTACAAGTTAATTTAAGATTTAAAGGAGGTTTAATAAGTTTGATAAAACCTATGAAAACATGATAAAACAATAAATAAATGGTGGGGCTCAATAGGGCATCCTAGAGCCTCAAGTATGCAAGCAGGCCTGTCAAGCATAGTCTTGGCCTAATGCCAAATGGAGAACCACTTTCAATTTTAGTATGGGGTGAAATTTATAATGGATTTGAGTATTTATATTGGGGGAAAAAATAGGTATATAATCTATTAATATGCAGGGAACACCATCAAAATTAATTTTGATCTTTAAGGTGCAAATAGGCTATTGGACATGGTTAGGCCTAGTGACCAAATGAGAAGTCATCTTCAATTATAACATAATAAAATCATCCCAATGGATTCTTTCATGTTTATAAGGTCAATTTATGTGTGTTAAATATTTCAATTTGTAGAGGAAACATGAGGAATTCATTTTTGGGCTCATAAATAGTCCAAACCTATAGGAAAGGGAGAAAATAAGCTTGATAAGAAAGGTTTGAAAGCTCATATATATTTTTATGCTTTGCATGGAGACTCGATAAGATTGGATGAGATGTATAGGGTCTTGAAAAACCTTTTTTTGGCATTGGAATGGAAGTTTAATGTCAATTCTACATAAACAAACCTTAAGAGGGTAAAATAAGCCTAAACCCTTACAAAGACCTAATTGGATAAATGAGGATGGGAAGATTCTATAATGGAATATTTTCCCCAAGATTGTAGTTTAATTCTGTATAATACTATCTTTGGTTACTCCCCATGCTTTTGGATTGTATGAAATTGTATAGATGGGGTATAAAATAGGTCAATTATTACTTTTTTATGTACTGTATAGGTTTTAAAAGGTTTCAAGAGATGAAATAAAATTTGGGAGGAATATAGAGACTTTTAATAACTCCCCATGTAAATTTAATTCCTTTTAAAAAATTCTAAGTGTGCCTAACAAAGCTTTCATCTCAGCCAGTCAAAACTGGCATAGTGGACATAATGGTGAGAAGTGTGAGAACTCCAAGTGGAAGTAATTTCAAGATGTATTTAAT
Source organism: Torreya grandis (assembly GCA_037957365.1). NCBI lineage: Eukaryota > Viridiplantae > Streptophyta > Pinopsida > Cupressales > Taxaceae > Torreya > Torreya grandis. Next base: position 151,450 of record JARHVA010009166.1, read on the forward strand.
GAATATAATTCCATGGAGGGTATTTAAAAGTGTCATACACTCCATCCCATGTATTTTCATGGAAAACTTAATCTAATTTTGGGACCAAGTGTCAGAGGTGATTAAAAAAAGAGTTTTTTAAACTACAAGAAGTGATGGCTCACTTCCAAGAAATTACAAATGAGTAGGACTAACAAAAATTTATGGAAAGGAATGTACGAAATCCTTCCCTCATTAAAATCATAAAACCTATCCCTAATTAGTTTATGGATATTCAAACAAGGCTAAATCATGAAGGTAGTTTTTTGAGTTAGAATGAGAACTTCTATGCCACTTTCTAAGAGTTTCATGCCTTGTATGGACACTTGTATTTCATAACCTTTCATGTTCCATTTCAAATTTTATTCTCATTCATATTTAACATCTTTTATGAGCTTTAAAAGTGTCATTGTGAACTTTGAACTTCTCTCTTCTCCCCTCTCTCTCAAGTCATATAAGAACTAGCCATTTTGGCCTTTATAAACTATGCTCCACTTGAGTATAACAAATACCTACTCATTTTCATACCATTTTATCAATAATAATATCAATTTTTAATTCTTACATAATTATTCATACTTTTTTCACTTGAATGATGTATTTTTCTTAGTGATAACTATGGTTTCCTTAGCATGTTGTCTCTTTCTCTCACCTATTTATAGTTTCTTCTTACAAGTCATGTGAAGTGTTCTAGGAAGTGTCAAGGTTGAGTGTGTTATATTATTTAATAGTGTAATTATATGAATCTTATCTATTCCTCCTAGCCTAAAAATTCATCCATAACCTCAAAATGAAACATTGATGTGAGAAGATTTAAATTGGAAAAGTATATGTTTGGTTAGTCCTTTGTTCTCAGGTGTAACATGCAACTAGTTGGAAGTCATCAAATATTTTGGTGTATCACCTCCTTTAAAATAGTTTGATTTCAATTTTATCTCTCCTTTTTCCCTCACAAAGTTTAGGTATAGTAGTGTTCTACAAGTGGTACATCAAGGGAGATATCCCTATCTAGATATTCACCTCATTCTTAAGCTCACCCACAACCTAGAGTTGTTTCAATTGTGCCAATTGGATGAGGAGAGATAATAAATCTCCTCAAAGGGTGAAAATCTAAGTGAATTTTTTTTGGCACATCTAGTGGGACTCTTAGTTAAAGAGGTTGAAAGATTTTTGGTGTTGTCTTTCAAAAATCAACATTTGGAGGCATCTATCCAATCGTCAATGGTGACTCTGATGTTACATTAGCTGGTCAAACAACCCAAGTTTTCATTTAAATATTTTTCATAATATTTTTATTTGTGTTCTTGCTTCCTAATAAAGTTTCATGGATAATTTTAATGTTGAGTATTGTTTTACACAAGCTGGTGAGGTTTATCAAGCTTATGACTTTCCCTATCAGCCTTGGTGTGACTCTTAACATTATTTTTATGATCCCTATAAACTCCAACATTACCCATATCAGTCCTATAACTAGCCTCCTCAATATCTTTCTCCTCCTAGTCAACCTAGTCACTCCTCTAATCAATCCATTATAACCTTCAAGAAAACACTCTTGAGATTGAGAAGTACATGATAGAGCTTGATACATTAATCGGACATGATCAAGATGGTCTTATTAATTTAATACATAATGTGTGAGATGCATTATATCTGGTTAAAATAGAGTGAACACCTATTGAGAGAGATAATTGGCAAAGGCTCATAAGTGAGATGTTAGATCTGAGTGGGCTAATTTCATACTTGGAAGATAGGCTAAAAATTCTTGAGAGGCAACCTCACCAAACTTATCAGCTTTCATATCCACTTCCACAATATTTATATAAGTCCCACATGGATCTTATTCATGAACTCAATCAAGCTTATCAAATCCATCATTTTCCCAATTAGTTAGAAGAGAGATTTGGGGAGACAAACCTTATTTTTGAAGAAAATCTTGATAGGTAGATTGAATTGGTCAATAGGAAGATTCATAAGTCCATATCATCAACAATGAAAGTGTAATTTAAACCCTCATTTCCCTATCCTATTACATCCCCACCTCAATAAGAGACCTCTAGATATGAGATTCCAAGTTGGAGACAAGGTGGAGAATCCAATCCTAAAGAGATACCAAGTTTTTTAAACACTTCATCCACTCCTCAAATTATATCACTACCTCAAGAAGAGACTCATAATAATAACATCCTATGCTAGAATAAGGTAGTTGAATCATGGGGAAATAAAGAGGCAAAAATCCTAGATGAAGAGTGTGAAGTTGAGGAAAATCTTGATCTTATGCAAGTCCTTCCCACCCTTCCTCAACAGACTCCTTATCTTCCATGTCAGCCCTCTTAAACACTCCTTATACTCATGATGATGCCTATCAAATTCAAGAGAGACTTTTAAAAGAAAACCTAGCCAATAAAATTGAAGATTTAGAGTCAAGGATTGAATTTATAAGTCAAGGTGTGATGGAAGGTTTAGACCCAAAATAAGATCCTATGCCTAAACACACCCTGACCTTCCTCAACAGAGTGCTCAAGCTCAATCAAATTTCAATAAAGTTATTTTCAAATTTAGGGAAGAAACCAAAGCTATTTTATCCTAAGGTTTGCCTCCCATTCCTCAATAGCTTCCAAAATAATCCCCTACAATTCATTCTCAATTTAATTTTGAGTTCTATGTTCCACTTCCACCAACTAGTTCATCTTGTCCTCACCCCATCACCCTTTACCTTAATGGAATTGTGGTATGGAAACCTAAAGAGATATAGTTGGTTGATAAAAATTAAAAAATCTTTCTTGAAGAAAATACATCTCCTTGGCAGCCTCATTGGGCTAAGTCACATGATTTCAAGATGCCTAGTCTTGGCATCACCAAGAAAGAGAAAGAAATTGAGGACCTTACAATACTTGAGGAACAAAGTCAGGTTAGGATAATTGAGATACAATTTGAGAGCCCTAAAGAGGTTATAAATTATAAATAAGAGTTGTATCTTGTGTGGAAACTTTTGATTAGGTTGATATGGAAGAATGTTTTCCTTTTGTCAAAGAGGAAGAAATAATAATTGGTTCTTCCATCACTATCCAAGACATCATAGATGGGCAAGAATAAGTATCTAATAAAATTTTGGATGAATTATTTGTAGTCATTGGATCAGGTTATAATTTTTCTTCAAGGAGGATATGATCTAATAAAAAATGGAGAAGGCAACTTTGGCACTCAAGTGAGTATGTAAGAAAAAAGTAACTTTTTAGTTTTGTCCTTTCAAGAAGCATATGCATCAAATGATGATATGTTTGAAATAATAAAGATGGGTTATCATCCTCTTAATGAGTTGGGAGAAATACATAAGATATTCAAGGATGGAAAAAGATCCTATTTGCCTTAATCCTCTAAATAAAAAAAAACTATTCCTCTTAAAGCCATGCCAACAAGAAGATACAAGTTGACCATAAGATGAAGAGTGGGTAGTAGTATGAGGTATGTGTACAAGTTCAAGAAGAATATATCTACATTGGAGACATATTTAAGGATAATATTATTAAGAGAAGATCAAGTGAATTTTTAAGGAATAGGTCTGATCTCCATATCATCCAATCTAAGGAGAAACATGCTTGGCACTATTATTCAACTCATGAATAAGAAGATTCAATAAACTTTCCTTTTGACCCTAGAAAGGAGGTATGCTTATTTTCTAGTTATGCATAGTTTGTTTGTTTTTTTATTTCCCTAAGTGATTTAAGCACATGTGTGTCTTGTTAGTGTGTTTGATTTGATTTTTGTTGAGGTAATTATTCAACAACCTCTCATTAGGCACCATCGATGAGACCACATACTGATTTGGTGGCCATGTGTTTTTTGTTGTGTGGTGTGGATTTCAGTGTGGTAAATACATTTAATTTTTAATTTTTGTGGTGTGGAAATGTTCACATTATAAAATATGAACATAAATATATGTTTCATTTTCCATTCAGAACTAAATAGACTAAACTCAAGGAATACTACTAGTGGAAGCCACTAATCTTCTTTGTTATGTGAGATCGAGTGACACGATCATTCACAGTGGCTAAAAGTAATAAGTTCATTTTTTATAGGGTAAAATATGACATTAAATGTGTGTTTTTAATTTCCATACTTGTTTAAAACACCTATACTATTTAGAGACAAGGGAGAGTGTGGATATAATGGAATGTGGTCAATAGTTGTATAAGAGGGCATCTAACTATAGAAATCCTTTTACTACAAAGATCCTTTGACTACCTTACTTATTTATGGAGATTATTGGCTAGTGACACATCTAGTGTAGTTAAATGGTGTATATGTGGGAATAATTATAGTGATCATGTGCGGCAAGATCTAGACATCAAGATTTAGATAGTAGTACGTAGACTTAAAAGTATACGTTGGCATATGATTATGTTGGGGCCAATTGTTGAAGATGTATATTCTCCACATGCTCACATTAAGGGGGTGTAGATAGGATTAATAATTTTCACAAGGGGGTGAAATGTTAGAATAATTAGTGTGTTCATATTATTAATAATAAATAATATATTATGGTTAATAGGTTAGCACGTTATTATTGTAAATAACAACAATATTACATGAATAGACTTAATGTGTTTGGGAGGATAGTAGTTAAGTGATTATAGGGATTTAAGAATCCCCGATTAAAGGAAATATTATCCTATATAGTTATAAGTATGTATTATTCATAATTAATAGAAGATAGTAGATTATTATTGTGTGGAAATTTATCTTTGTGTACTATGTACTGTGCTCAACTCTCTCTATTATCAATCTACATGATATAATTTTGTGCTTGACTACTCCAATTTACATTAGTCTTGGTCAAATAATTATTTTTAGATCTTCTTGTTTTTATTATAATTTATATGACTCCCTAATCCCAATGGACTGATAAAGATACTAGTCTAGTTAGTATAGCAGGCATACTACCCTTATGAGTCATCAATTTGTTGACCAAATTTAACCTTGTAGGCCAAATTGGGGTTCTTGTAGGTAAAAACTTGAGTTTTAGGTGTTTTTATGGGTCTAATATTTTTTCATGGGGTAGGTTATAGTCCATTTGATATCATTTAATGCTATATTATCCTTGGTCTTAGTCATTTTAATCAATATGTCATTTTGAAGGCTTTTAGGGGTCATAAATGCAAGTGGAATCATTTTAAAGGTGTCAAAGTGTCTTAATATTATTTAAAATGTCTAATAGGTAAAATTACTTATCAATAATGGTAGTCCCATCTGAATATTGTAGGTTATCTAATTGAAGATCAATGAACCAACTAAAAAGAGGGAGTTTGGCACTTTTACAGCCCATGACGGAAGGTGACGCATGGGATAAGGACATGGAACATCTCTTCATATTACTTAGGTTTATTTACATGCTTTAAATGATATATAAGTACCATTTTAAAGCTAAAACCATTATACTCTTTCTTTTCCCTTCTAGACACATATAAGTGGTCAATAGGTTTATGCTTGGTATGGATAGTTGGAGTAATTCTAAGTAAAAAAACTTTGGGAGGTGAACCTACACTTAGATATATTCATTTTAATAATAATATTTTGAATAATGGTGGCTTGTGCTTTATGAACCATCCTCATGAAGTTGGCATATCTAATTTTCTTACAAATCTATGAACCCTATAGGTTTTCCTCTTGTTTGGATGATTCCATATAATCTAGCTATTGAGATTTATTAAAAAGGATGTTGAATCCTTCCTATAATTCTATACATTTTTTTAGCATTTCAAAGTGTTTTGATGGGCTAAGTATCTCAAATTACAATTGAATACACTAATCTATGTAATAGGTAGGTTTCCACCATTTTCAAGATTTTCATGATTTGGTAGTGATTAAAGGGGTTGTATATAATTAAATTTACTCTTAACCCCTTACCTTTAAATCTCATTTTCTAAGAAAATACTTGAAGAGGGTGCAGTGATGAACACCATACAGTCAACTCTTTACTCACTTTTAATTGCAATCATGGTGAAGCACATACATGAAACCTATATGGCATGTTCAGAGAGGTGTGATGAAGGTTTTAAGGCATTTTTGTATCCTTTAGAATCATGAGTTAGTAATTCAAGATCCCATATGGTGAAAGAAATAGGTCCTATGTAGTCATGTGTAACATTTGCATACAATCTACTATCAGAATGTGTACTTATAGGTATTTGAAAGGTTTCAAACATTGAAATGTGGTTGAGAGGTTTTAATCAAGTAATTTAATATAATCATCCATAATTTGAGTCTTTGTAAGGGCAGGAATTTGGTCATAGATTCAAACTCATCTTTACTTCCTAAACTCATTGTCTACTTACATATAACTCAATCTTCACCTACAGGGGTCTCCTTGGTGATGTCATGGTGAGATGGGAAATTTTATTGGTATTCAAATATTTTAGGATTGATAAGATTTAATTTGAATACTTGGTTAAAATATATAATTGTTCATAATCATGTATATCTTGTGCACTACCTAAACTCACATTAATGCCCGTACATGAAAACATCCACTTACATGTGGCATTAATAGAGCATGAAAGTACTCTTATGGAAGAGTTGAGATAAGTGGTGACACCCTACTTAAATTATTAGTGTGATATTTAAATGACAAACCTATTTTAAATGATGTATTAACAAATAGAAGTTGGGAATCATGATCAAAGGAATAATGATAGTGTTGAGGCCCTTTGTCCCTAAAACATGAAAATAGAGTTCCTTAATGTTTCATTGGTATTTTGTAACAAGTTTACCAATTATTTTGATGCATCCAAATGTGTTTATATTTATGTCCCTATATATGACAAGGACTCCACAAGGTTTGAGGGGTAGATTATCAATGGAGGTTGGTTATTGAGAAGCCCAAAGTTGCATTTTTATGCACTAATTTCAAGCATTGATATCTACAAGATTTTGATCCAAAAGAGACCTTCTCCACCCAAGTTGAAAAACTAAATCATGCCACTATGATTAGATGATTTGAAATAGTTTAAAGGAGTAATTTTGATATAAAATACACTCAAGGAGAATGATATAGTGTGTTTTTCCTCCCATACACACCTATAGGTGTCCCTATCTTTAGGGACATTCACCTTCAATAGACCTTAACTTATATATGATCCATAACAAGGACTTGGGAATGGAGATATCATTTTAGGCTAGTGGAATGTGGTTTAAAATTCCTCAAATGATTGAAATATGATGTAGATCATTTTATAAGTAGTATTTTCACCTACAGGATCATAAATATTCACTTACAACCAACTATGTTTGATTCTATGCAACAATGAGATAAAGGGTGATGATTATTAATGATTGTTATATCCCAAGCATGGAATAATGGGTATAAATAGGTATAATATAATATTAAGAGACTCTAGGGGGTCTATAAACATTTTCTTGACCTCTAACTATGCTGGACACCTACTGGTACAGTCCCCTAAAGTAAACACACTCATAAAATGCACACAATCTTGAGAGCTCGTAAATTACATGGAGGGGTACCTAGGAGTTAGAGTGATTAATGGAATATAAATACATAGATCATGATTTTTAAGTTTTTAATATGATCTTATCATACTCAATTAATGCAAGGAAGGGGCTCAAATGATTCATCATGTAGTCCATACCCCAAACCACTCTAACAGTTTACCTTCTAACAATCTACTTTGGAATTTGAAGAGGATTAGGGTCAAATGCCTTGATCAATGTCTCAAATTTGGTAGAGGTAATATATATGAATTTATTGATCCTATCAAACATTCATCATTATTTGATAAAATAGGGGAGTGCCATCTATTTTGTCTTAGATAGAGAGCACTCCCTTTATGAGCAAAACCCTGCATTTTTGAGAAAGAGGGATAAATGAATGGACTAGGAGTTATTTTAAACTTGAAAGGATGCAAACATGATAAAACAAGAAAGAAAGTGTGAAGCTCAATAGGGTATCCTAGACCCTCAAGTATGCAAGTAGGTCTATCAAGCATAGTCTTGGCCTAAAGCCAAATGGAGAATCACTTTCACTTCTAGTATGGGGTGAAATTTATAATGGATTAGAGAATGAATATTGGGGGATAAAAAAGTTATCTAAGCTATTGGTATGTGGGGAAAACCATCAAAATTCATTTTGAGCTTTAAGGTGTAGAACTATTAGGCATGGTTAGGCCTAGTGATGAAATGAGAAGTCATATTCAATTCTAACATAATAAAAGCATCCCAATGGATTTTTGGCATGTTTTTAGGGTCAATAAAAGTGTTTTCAATATTTTAATTTGTATAAGAAACATGAGGAATTCATTTTTGAGCTCATAAATAGTCTGAACCTATAGGAAAGGGAGAAAATAAGCTTGATATGGAAGGTTTGGAAGAACATATCTCTTTTGATGCTTTATATGGAGACTCAATAAGCTTGTATGAGATGGATATGGTCATAAAAAACCTTTTTTTGGTATTTTAATGGAAGTTCAATGTCAAATATACATGAATAAACCTTAAGAGGTTAAAACAAGCCTAATCCCTTGTTAAACCCTTACAAGGACCCGATCGGAGAAATGAGGATGGGAAACTAATATAATGGCATATTTTGACTAGATTGATGATTGAATGTTGTTTAAGACTCTCTAAAGATATTCCCCATGCTTTTGTCCTATATATAATTGTATAGATGAGGTACAAAATAGGGTATTTCTAATTGTTTTGTGCATTATGTAGGTTTTAAGATGTTTCAAGAGATGAAATAAAGTTTGGGAGGAAGATAGATAAATTTAATAACTCCCCATGTTAATTTAATTCCTTTTAAAAATTCTTAAGTGTTCTTACTAGAGCTCTCATCTTAGCCAATCAAAACTAGCATAGTGGACATGATGGTGAGAAGTTCAAGTGGAAGTGACTTTAAGGTGTACCTGATGCCTCTAAGGAAATGAAGGGTCTTAAAAAGTTTAATCCACTCTATACCATGTATTTTCATTTAAAATTGAATCCAATTTTTAGGCCAAGTGTGAGGGGTGACTAAAAAATAAGTTTTTTACACTATAGGCAATTATGGCTCACTTCCAAGAGACTTTAGATGAATAAGACTAAAACTAATGCATGAAGAGGAATGTATAAAATAATTACCTCTCATTACAATAATCATACCTATCTCTAGTCATTTTTTGGATGTTTAAATAGGGATAAATCATGAAAGTAGTTTTTTGAGCAAGAATGAGAACTTCTATACCACTTTCTAAGAGTTTCATGCCTTGTATGGACACTTGTAGTTCATGAAATTTCATGGTCCATTTCACATATTATTCTCATGAATATGTAACCTCTTTTATTAGCTTGAAATGTTTCCTTTTGACCTTTGGAATTCTCTCTTATCCTCTCTCTCTGTCTCAAGTTATATAAGAACTAATCATTTTTGCCTTTATAAACTATGATCCACCTAAGTATGGTGAAGAACTGATCATTTGAATGCCATTTGATCAATAAGACTATTTATTTTTACCACTTTCATAATTTTTCATAGTGTGTTTACTTGAATGATATATTTTTCTTAGTTATAACTATGGTTTCCTTAGCATGTTGTCTTATTTTCTCACCTATTTATAGCTTCTTACAGGTCATGTGAAGTGTTTTATAAAGTGACAACATTGAGTGAGTTATCCTATACAATAGTGTCATTATAGACCTCTTTTCTAGTCCTCCTAGCCTAAACATTCATCCATATCCTCATAATGAAACATTAATGTGAGAAGATTCAAATAGGAAAAGTGTATGTTTGGTTAGTCCTTTGTTCTCATGTGTAACATGCAATTGGTTGGAAGTCATCAACTAATTTGGTGTATCACCTCCTTTAGGATATTTTTTTTAGTTTTCTCTCTCCCTTTTCCCTCATAAAGTTTAGGTGTAGTATTGTTCTACAAGTGGTACATCAAGTGAGCTAGCCCCATTTAGAGATTAACCTCATTCTTAGGCTCAACCATAACCTAGAGGTTTTTCAATTGTGCCACTTGTATGAGGAGAGATAAGACATCTAAAAAAAGGGTGAAAATCTAAGTAACAATAGGTATGCCATGTATACTTTCTATACATGCAGATAAATTATACATTGTAACCTTGGAAATGTGTCACATTGTCATTATTTTCATGTAAAATTAGATGTGGCATGTGGTGTTCATTCAGAAGTTAAAAATTTTGTTGATATTGGGATAAACAATTCTTGTGATGCCTCTAATACATGAAATGTGAAGATAACGGATACAAAGGATAAAACTTGTGCACAAAAATCCTAAACACACTTCATGAAAAAAAGTTCTAAAGCCTAAATTCTACAAAAAAAATCTTCAAACAAAAGTTTTAAAGACCCAAAAGTTGCATTTTAAAAAAATTATGAAATGCTAAAATATGCAATGTGTAAAACTCACAAAATTCTAAAATTCTAAAAAACAAAGGTTTAGGCAAATATTTCTTATGAAAAACAAAAATATTCAAAGAAAAAAATTATCGAAGTACTCAACTTAAAAAAACCAAGAGTTGTGAACACATCCTTCAAACACAAAGTTTCTAAACAAAGTTTTTGAAGTGTAAAATATGCAAAGGCAAAAATCTATGTAGGAAAAAACTTGTGAAGGCTTAGAAGTTTGAATATGTTGAAGTACATGATAAATTTTGTGATTAATAAAATTTATTAAAAAAAAAACCTTCTAACAAATACATTTTTTATCAATAATTCTAATGAACACAGGTTCCATGAACAAAATTTTCAATAAAAAAATTTATTAACAAAAGTTTCAAAGACAAAGTTTTCAAAGAATAAAAGTTTTGAAGTCCCAAAATATGCAAACTACACAACTTGTGAAGTGTAAAATATATAAAATCTGAAACTTAAGATTTTAGTTTTTTAGTTCTTGTGTATATTCATAAAAGGTGTATAAATGCAAAAATCTTAAAGACCATTAATATGTTAGTCTGAATAAATTATACAATAAAAACCTAGTTAATGAGGGAATGCTAACTACATTTACACATGATCAACACAATAAATATCAACTATGTGTAGAATTATAACCTTTAAAAGTTTTGAACTTAGATAGGTGTGCATATGAATGTTAATGAAAAAATATTTTTTAAAATAGACTTAGGATTTTTAGATTACATTGGGTTCCTATTCAAAAAAAAAGAATGGGGTGTGTTGAATACAACAAATGGCAACTCACAAGGGGAATATTGCTGAGTATTCAAGAACCCAAAATTTTTGGTTAGCAATTAGAAATCAACATGAATCATACCATAAAATAATAATTGAACCAAAAAAATAAAAAAGACTCCCAATACTTCATGAAACATATTAATTTTGCTCATACCTTGGATATGTGTGTGATGAATTGATTCTCTTTCACTTTTTTCCCAAAGGTTTTAGCAATGACTTGAAATAAACTATATGTTTCATTCTGATTTCTTTGAAGCATATTAAAATTAGGGAAGTTAGGCATTGCTCTACTACCACTCAGGTGTCCATATCCCTAACAAAGATACCTTTAATCCCTCCTCCATTTCTTCCCTCATACATTTGCATGATGCATTATACATTGATCTTATTTCATCATGTGAGTATTTGATCATCTTTGGATTTTATTTTTGTTTTATTGATTACTCTTAAATATGAATTTCCCACCCCCATTTTTAGAATATGAGTAGAATAAATAAGGAAATAACCATTGTGAGTTGGTATTTATTAAAAAACTCAATTTATCAGAATGCCCCTACTAGCTATATCTACATCAATGGTTATTACCTTAAGTAAATATTACTATGAGAAGTGTATTTTATCCAAATAAATGATAAAACTTTATAAATTTACATGGAGTAATGAGAGAAAATTTTACATACTTGATAGAAGTATTCAATTATGATATAACCATGGCTAACTTTTTTATTGCATACCTAAATTTTAAATAGCTTAGATACAAAAGTGTAAAACCTACAAACAAACCAACTTGTGTAATCTATTATATGTTCTTCACATGCTTGTTCTTTATTTTGTGACCTTCCTCATGGATTTGGCATATTAATTCAATCATGCATGAGAGTCTAGTGAATTAAATATTAGGTTGGTCATAATAGGAGAGGTAAATCTGATTATCACAAAAAAAGACATTTATTTTAGAAAATAGGGAACTAAACTAAAGGCAAGAAAAATATCACAAACATAAAAGGTTGATCTAGAAAGCATGAAACTACTCTAAAGAAATCAAATCATAGAAAAAAAAGAATCCTAACTATGAAAGCAGTAAATATAACCTACTCCTACCTCTAACACAATACTTATTATTATTGTTGACCAATTTTGACCCCCAAGTCAAAATGGTCAACCCTTATAGGTTGAAACTTTTTCATAGGGACATTCAGGGTTGTTTATAGTTACTATGGTCTTGTAATGATATTTGTAATGTCTTCAAGTGGTCATAATACATCCTTATTGAGCATTGATTAATGTTGGGTCTTTCATGTAATTGTATAGTTTCAAGAACATTTATGACAAATTTTGTGTTTTCATGTGTGGTCAAGGTCATATAATAGAGATGAGTCATTATATAAGGTTTTGATATGTCTTGAAAGACACATAGTCATGAACTAACCTTTTATTATGTTGTCATACACCCCAAAAGTCTTAAGTCACCTTTATAGGCCAAATTTGAATAAAGGTACACATTATGATGAAATAAAAAAAATTAAAGAAGTGTTATAATGTACCTGATGTTATATAATAGTAAGAAGATGGTTAGAGTTAGAGAAGGTTGCAAACCAATGCCTAAAGATGGAAAAACATGCAAAAAGGAATAGTTTTAACTCACTTGTATGGTCAAGAGGATCCATATTTAGGTAAAATGTGTATGATAGTGTCATTTAAACTTATACACATTAAAAATGAACTTTCATAAGTGTTTTAAAGTCAAAAAATTTAGAAACATAGTCAGGAAACTAGTTGAGCTCTTCACAAGCCCAAGAAGGTAAGAAAATTTTGATTATTTCATGAGTGTACAAAAGAGTTGGGAAAAATTATCCTAGGCATAGGAGGTAACCCATATGGGATTAATATCCATTAAAATATTTCAATATTTTAGAGTCTAATCTATATGAAAAATCACTAATAAGTTAGCCAGTCCAAAACAAGTAGTCAACCCCATAGGCTTTTATTTTTCACCATTTTCATGAAGTTTGAAGATCATTAGAGCATGGTGAATGTTTTTAAGGGTTTTTAAGAGAATTAAAAACCATTTCATGCTTGTTTTCACTAGTTTGGCATGTATGAGCCTCCATAATATCAAGAAGAGCCTTCATGTAAGATGTGTCACAGTATGCACTTGAAGTTTTAGGGGAGTTTGATAGTACCAATGAATGTTTATTGTGTCTAATATATCTTATCATTCCATAATATATATATAACTTGACTAGTAATTTTGTACTAGTCCTCTAATGGTACTCATGTTTTAGTTTGGAGATTGTATTTAATGCTACATGTAGAATGGAGTAAATGAGCCTTATCTTGCATGGTCTATGTGAATATAGAGGTATTGACTTCATAAAGAAGGTGATGATAAATTAAGAGATGATAATAGTCTTAAAGAAATGAAGCCAACCATCATAGGAGGCTCTAAGAACATAATAAATGTAGACCTATAGGTCTACAGACCTTTAGGTCTATGTTTTAAGAGAAATTGTTTTGAAATGTGAATAAAAATTGGTTTTAAAGCTAAGGTGAGGCAATGTGGTGTCTCCATGCTTGGTTTTAGTCTAGGAATATTATAAAGGGTATGTTATAAATAAATAATGCTCCCATCAACTGATGTATACTTATAGGCAACATTGACAACTTGAGTGGTGTAAAGCCTTGAGTCATCACTAAGGAGATCTAGAGATGTAAGTATAAGACATAGAGAAAAAATAAGTTATATTAAAATATAGGTTTAACCCTACAAAATTCTTATGTGTTGACCAATATATTAAGGGAGTGGACATGAATTGCCACCTATAGGCAAGACAAAAGACCATACATGTATGGTCAACAAAAGAAGGTGCTAATAGGTCTACAAAAGGCTAGATTGAATGTGAAGGAGCCTAAAAAATTCAATTATTATCAAATGTAAATGGCCTAGTTGATAATTCCAGGTCTCTAAGATAAATTTTCAAAACTCTGACTCAATCACCACCTATAACTATGTCTTGAAGAAACATGAGAAAATGAGTGTATGTAAGTGATGATACAGGGTCTTAAAAAGGTTTAAAACTTTAAAAGAGGATAAATAAACTCAAAATTTGAGAAGGTATTTATTTTTGTCTTTGACTTGTATAAGAATCCTAAAACTCTAAAGTTATAGTCAAGTCCCAAGTGACTACCTACATGTTCACCTGGACAACTATAGTTGGTTTGCAAATTTTAAAAAGGATGTAATGTATAATGATATAATTAGAGTGTGGATATATTAATAAGGTGAAATATGTAATTTGAGGTAAAAGATACTAAAGTAAGTTTAGAGAAGAAAATGACTAGCTACATGACTCAATTAAATCTTGCATACACAATCAATGAAACATACAGGCCTACCTACCTTGTTAAGTGAAGGTGCTTGTTTAGTGTGAAGGGTGTTATAAGAAGAGGAAAATAACTTGAAATTGGTTTCATATTGATAGTGTGAACTTATAATATAATAATAGTCAATAATAAGAGGGTGAAAATGTTGATAGGTTCTATTTAGGTCTATAGAGTTTAAGATCACATACACAGACCTATAAGTACAACCACAAAGTGATTTGTTGAGGATAAAATGAGAATTTTGAATAAATTTATGAGTGTAAAATGTTGGTAGAGGCCATACGAGACCATCCACATGATGATAAATATAAATAAAGTTCCATTTAATCATATATGACTTCTTTAAGCTCTTTTGGTGCAAGATTGTAACTCAAGACCAGATTTCTATTACTTGGTGTGATCTTGACATATTATATGGATATGAATGGATTTAAAAGATGATAAATGGGTTCCCAAAATTAAATCTTATGGCATAATTTTTTGGATTGGGTCCTTAACATGTATAAACAAAAGCTAAGAATACATACCACTCTTCAATGGTAGAGTAGAGACCTGAAGACCAATTTATTGTTCTTGGATTTGTATATATATGATGCATGGGAACATAAGCACATAGGGATAGTTGATGAAACTTTTCACTTTAAAATTATGGCATTGTTTTAGGATTTAAGGCCCTAGGGTTTATGAACAATCATTAAGAACCTAAACCACTTTAGACCATCTTAAAACTCTAATTTGGATCTGATGTGAGAGAATGTCCTCCAAACTGAATGAGATGACTTTATTTGTTCCTAAAACCTATAAAAAACATTATAGACTCCCTAAATGTCCTCACCATGTAATTTTATTATACTTGAAACTATATGGATTATAATTAATGTTATGTTTTTAAGGTTCTAAGGTGAAATGTAGGGTTTTGAGAAATTGAAAAGTTTAAAACTATTTTAAGATATTATTTAGGTTATATTATACATATCTAAGACAAAAATTAAGTACAAGGCACCATGAAATTACACCTATAGGTCTATTTTTAAGGGCAATTTGAAAAAAGCTTAAGGGATAGTTTCTTGGACCATTTCATGGTTCTCATACCTACACAAGGTATAAAGACCTAAAATTTGGTATGGGATATTTTTATATGTTTTTAAAAGGTAATCACATGATTTTTGGTGATTTCACATGTGTGGGATAAGTTTGGAGAAAAAACTCAACCTTTTAGGCCTAGAGGCCTAATTGAGGCCTAGTTGGGGAAAGAGAATAACATAAAAAAGATACTTCCACTCACTCTTAGGTCATGAAACTTATCATGGATATTTAAGGATATACTGGGTACCTAAATATATGCCTATTTTTACAATATTATGCATACACTATCCTACACAAGGAGGTTTGTGTGTTTTTAGGGCTACAAGGATTTGAGGGCTAATGAGAGCTTAGGGTGTAGGATGAAGTATTTGGGTTTGTTTGATGAAACCAAATGAGTTTGTTTATGTTTGATACGTTATGATAATTCATTTTATGGATAAATATTTATTTGATGAATATGAGGTCAAGTTTTGAGACATTTGGGCAATGCCAAACATAGTAGACCAAGGAGTTTCAAGATACCCAAGGAGTTGGGTGATGATTGATACTAAAATATTGGAATAAGGTATTTTAAAAATGAATGATAAGTGTACAATAATAGTTTTTAAGGAATTTAATTGAGAAATAATGATCAATAAACCCATTTGTCACCTTTTTCATGTAAAGAAGGGCAGTTTTGAAGAAGAAAACCATGGTGTCAAGTAAGTAATCAAACTCCTACACCAATCGAATGATGAAGAATATTAAAGAGATAAAAACATGTCTTTAGAGAAATTTTTATACTATTATATAACTCTATTCTTGTTTGTAACTCTTGTGTATACTTGGAAATCTCCCTCCTCCATGCCCCTCTCTCTTCCTCATTTCTCTATATAAGTTACCTCTTTTGGAATTATATGACATCCACACATTGGTATTTTGAAGTCATGATAAATGTAATATTGTTTTTTAATTTGGAATAAATTTAAAAAATTGGTTTTCTTTTCTTAAATTATTGCATAAGTGTGTGAAGAAGTCTATTGTTGGGTGACAAGTGATAGTTGTCTTTCCTTGTGTTTAACTATCTCTTTCATGCTTTATGTGAGTAACCTACTTTATATAAAGTCACATGAAGTGTAAATGATAGATTTGTGTGATTTCAAGTGTGTATGAGGGTTATTAGAGTCTATTATTAAACCTATCAATCATCTAACTTGAAGGATATTTTGCATTCGACCTTAATATTGAAGCATTATGTAAGGAAAGCCTTGGGTTTTGAGAACAAATTTGTAGTTGTTATTTCATAAGTGCAAGGTCAAGTAATTTTTGGAGTTTATAATGGTGTATAACCTCCATTATATTATTTTTTAATATCATTCTATCCCTTTTTCTTAAAATCAAGTAGGTTAGTGGTTAGTTGTAGGTGTTGTGCATGGGAACTAGCCCATAATCTAGAGACTCACCTCTAAAAATTATTAACCACAACATATGAGGTATTTCAATGTTATACAAAATTTAAAGAGGCTAGAGTATCCCTTATTTGGGTGAAAATTTGGTTGATAATAGTTAATCAAGGACATCTCTAGATGATACATTCTTGAAATAGTGTTGCCCATTAACTAGATATATAAGTTCATTACCTTAGAGGACCCTTAAATGGAAAGAATTGTTACCTAATATCTCTAATATATGGTAAGGATCAATCCATAAGGGGGTAAAATTGTTAGGCCATCCTTTCTTTTCATGGGATTTATCCCATAGTAGTACTATATTAGATATT
This sequence comes from Torreya grandis, assembly GCA_037957365.1. Classification (NCBI taxonomy): domain Eukaryota; kingdom Viridiplantae; phylum Streptophyta; class Pinopsida; order Cupressales; family Taxaceae; genus Torreya; species Torreya grandis. Next base: position 168,903 of record JARHVA010009166.1, read on the forward strand.
TGAAATTCCTTAAACTTTTATCTTCTATAAAACCACCTTTTAACCAAGTCCCAATGTTTATTAAAATTAACCAAAGCTTAATTCCTTAAATCCTCCATATCTATTATATTCAATAATTAGTAATCCAATTTCTCACTTGGTTCCATGTACTCCTTCATGAATTTCTATGTTGTAAATTTGAGGATGATTGATAATACTGGTTATCATCCATATACTATTAGGTAAGTTGAATAGTTGAGGGCCTACTTGTATTTTGTTCAGTTCACCCATCATGCATATTTAAGTAGATGATGCCACTCTCTTGGTTTATTTGTAGATAAAATTTTTTTGGCCTCAATCAAGTTCTTATTTGTTAATTCAACCATTCTATTTACTTATAAGTAATGATTAGATGATGACTTGATGGTGATTTGGTTATCATGGGCCCATTTAGTGAACTTATCTAATTGGAATTCAGACCCATTATCACAAACAAAGGAAATGGGGGTGCAAAACCTAGTTGTGATATTTTCCTTTAGAAAACTAATTACATCATATTCTATGAAATGTTTTGTATCCACTACTTTAGTCTATCTGATACAATAATCTATGGATGTGAGTATAAATTTATGACCAACTAAAGAATTTAGGTTGATGATAATGATGAAATCCAAGCCCCATTAAGAAAATGACCTTTTTTCAATAACATGTTATAATGGCATTACTACATATAATTATCTCTTTGCTAAGACCTAACATTCATGGCATGTTCTTACACAAGTGTGTGCATCTTTAAATATTATTGCCCAATAGTATCTCATTCTAAGATTCTTATGTGTTATGGTGTTTCAAGATGGATGACAACTTCATATATTTTAGTGTAGGTTCTATAAGATATCTTGAACTTATTCTCATGACATGCATCTCAGGTATATGTTTTCATCATTTATTCTATATAGAATCCATTTTCTAATCATGTAGTGAGTAGATTTGATCCTCAAGTCTCTCTTTTATTCTCTATTGAGTTTTGGGGAGTAAGTAACAATGAATAAGTATTTAATGATATAATCATACAAATCTCCTATAGATACATGGGTCTCATAGACCTCCTTAATGGTGTTGTGTGGGTTAGGCACAGTCATAAGTTGAATGATGCCTTCCCTATGACAATTTTTATAGGCTTGATTTCTATATCAAAATCCTAAAATTTTCCCATCCATTTGAATCTAAATTCACCCAATTTATTCTATCCCAAAGTCAGATTGATAGTAGGGTCTTGCATAATAGTGATAGCCTTATTTATCAAGATGTAATGCCTAAACTTCTTTACCACTTTGATGAGTGTAAATATTTTCTTGTCTATAATGGATTAATTGAGCTCTACTTCCTTTAAATTTGTGCTCATAAATGAATTAGGATGCTCAATTTCAAATTTATTATAGGTAATCATAGCATCTATTGTTTGATCTAAATCAAATGAATATAAGGAAAAGTCCTTATTAAAGTCTAGGATTATTAACACTAAAGCTTGAGATATGACATATTTGATGTCTTGAAAATAATTTCATGCCTCTAGTGTCCATTCCACTTTGGTGTCTTTATTAATAATTAAACTTAGAGGTTAAATAATTTTTACAACACTTGAGATAAACTACCTCAAAAAATTTATCTTTTCGAAAAAAGACTTAAGCTATTTCTTGTTGTTTGGGAATGAAATCCTAGAAATCCCTTGAACTCGACCTGGATCGATCATGATCTCTTCCTTGGTGAATATGTGTGCCAACAATTTTACCTCAGTAACACCAAATATGCTCTTTTTTGGGTTTAGTAAGATCCCAAGCCTTATACATCTTTTAAAGATTGACTATAAATGGCCTATGTGATCAATTCTATTCTTTAAGAAAATACTGAATTTGTTTATGTAAATGATTATGCATTTACATATTATTCATTTAAATTTATGGTCCATGGACTACTCAAAGGTAGATACTTTATTAATTAGGTTGAAAGGCATCCTCTTCTATGTATAAGTACCCCAAATTCATGGTAAATGTAAATTTCATCCTATCTTTAAATTCTACCAGCACTCAATTATATCCTAAAAAACCCATCCAAGAACGACATCATTCCAAAATAACTTACAATATAGACCACCTCATCCAAATAAGGTGGAGGGTAGTTAAATTTCTTAGAATCTTGATTTAGGTTATTGAAGTTAACACACACTCTAATCTCCCCACTCTTTTTCCTAACTGAAACCAAGCTTGAAACCCAAGTTGAGTGTTTGATAGGGAACACTATCTTATCATTCAAAAAATTCTCTACTTCATTTTAGATGAGTGGTTCCAAGATAGGATTGACTAACCTTTGTATTTTCTTGACTCGCTTATGGTCTAGATTTAGAAAAAATGTATGGGTTATGACTCTAGGATTGAAACCCTTTAAGTCTTCATAGGTCTATGCAATCACATCTTTATCTTGGATGAGAAAATATTTCACCCTTTGCCTTTATTTTGGGGTGAAACTGAGACCAATGTTGACATAGTGTGGATCAATTTCATCCCCCAAGTTCCCTATATTAATCTCAGATTCATTAACTTTGGTCTACCTCTGTTGTTAGTCTTGGGGATCCATATCAAATTTTCTCTCCAAAAAAACCATCCCTAAACGGAGATGATTTTATTTGATTTGAATAGATCCTCCTCCCAATTCATCATAGCATAAATAACTTATTTATTTATCATTAATGATTTGAATATTTAAATTTCCCTCAGTTGGTCAAGAATTGGATAATTTATTGGTCATCATCAAACACCTAGAAATTTTCTATATTATCAAGAATTAATGGGCAAGGTTTGAGTTCAATAGAGAACCTTTGTACTTTGGAATCATATAATGGTGTTAAATTATAAGTTGAATTAGCTAGTGAGTCAATAACCTAATTATGTTCCCTAGGAACAACTACTATATTGAATGCCTAAAATGACTCAATCAAATCCTAGGTCTGGTATTTATATCTCTTAAGATATGATAATTTACACTAGTATTTATTTATGACCTACATAATCACCAACTCTAAATTTCCATATATTAGCATTTTCTTGGCATTATTTTTGAGAGTGAATTGTAGCCCTGAAATTAGTGCCTCATATTCTTCTCTATTATTGGTGCATGTAAATTTCAAACTATATGTTTCAAGATACATATTACCCAATGGATCAACTAGTTTTATACTAATGCCTGATCCTTGTTTGAACCTTGCATCATGAAAATGAAGAGTCCACAATTGGGAAGGTCCTTGGAATTTTGGCCTTTACACATCATACTTAATGGTAAAGGTATAAATTCCAAGATTGTGATATTTATAACTTATTCATTATTATGTTTATATTTAATGATAGGATGCTTCATTTTTGGCTCTTGATCAATTCAAATCTGATTTGGAATACCTATTTATGGAAGTCAAATGTGAGATAAGTCTATTTATACACACCCATTTAGCATATTTGACCAATCTCTACTTAGTAGTAGTCATATCCCTTTGGGATATCTACTACAAGGATGTGTATATTTATTTACACACGTGGCTTAGATGAAACTTGAAAGTACACATTTTTCAACTCACCAACCACATGTACTATATTTTTTCCAGTTGTGAAACCATCCTCTTGGATGGGCTTGGAGTTAATCACATATTTTGACAAATATAAGTTTCCATTATAACAGCTAAAGTTCTAGAATCAACTAAATAATTATGTATATATTTACCAAATTCCTTGATAGTTAACAAGAAAAGAGTAAATATTATATTACTCTTGTATATGAAATTCATATAAGTGACTTTTGGATTATTTTTAGTAGACTTCATTGAAATGGACCTACATAATAGCTCCTTATATTTAGTAATCTAAGCTAATTCATGAAGAGTGATATTTGATTTTATCTTCTTCATGTCCTTAATGATGTTGTATCCTCATTTTATATATTTTTCCTTTTTCAGTGGTTGATCATTATTTTTCAAGGGAGGTGGATTGTTATCAACCTCTGGATTTAGGGGAATAGTCATATTATTTGGAAGAATAAACGTAGTGAAGGGCTGCTGCTTGTTTCTCAAATTGTAATTACTTCATTTTTGGATCTTGATCAATTCAAATCTGATTTGGAATACCTTTTTAGGGTAGAAAAATGTGAGATAAGTCTATTTATACATACCCATTTAACATATTTGACCAATATCTACTTAGTAGTAATCATATCCCTTTGGGATATCTACTACAAGGATGCTTATAATCATTTACACAAGTGGCTTAGATGAAACTTGAATGTGCACATTATTCAACTCACCAACCACATGCACTATATTTTTTCCAATTTTGAAAACATCCTCTTAGATGGGCTGGGATTTAATCACATGTTTTGACAAATATAAGTTTCCATTATAATATCTAAATTTATAGAATCAACTAAATAATTATGTATATATTTACCAAATTCTTTGATAGTTAACAAGAAAAGAGTAACTTTTATCTTACTCTTGTATATGAAATTCATATAAGTGAATTTTGGATTATTTGTAGTAGACCTAATTGTAATGGACCTACATAATAACTCCTTATATTTAGTAATCTAAGCTAATTCATGAAGAGTGATATTTTATTTTGTCTTCTTCATGTCCTTAATGATGTTGTATCCTCATTTTATATATTTTTCCTTTTTTAGTGGTCGATCATTCTTTTTCAAGGGAGGCAAATTGTTATCAACCTTTTGATTTAGGGGAATAGTAATATTATTTGGAAGAATAAACATAGTGAAGGGCTACTTGTTTCTCAAATTGTAATTACTTCTCTGGAACTAATAAAAATCATGTACCTCATCTAAGTTGTCCTCCAACACATTGTTATGTTTTCTTGGAAAATTAAACTCATGAGTTTCAAAGACTATAGTTGTGCTTCAGGAACTAGGTTCATGGAGAACTTTGGTGGATTATTCATTAAATCTTACCTCACCATATGCTCTATAAAATTTCAAATGCTACACAAAAATCAACACAGTCAATCTCACTATGGTGTGATGTGTTATGAACCCTGCACTAATTGGATAGAGTTGTCTCCACTATGTTGATCTTTGTAAACTTATTATCTTCTTGTTATTTTGCATTATTTTTAGGATTTTTGAAAGGCCTATTATATATTTAAAATCTAAAATTATGATTATTGTTCAAAACAATAATATTAATTGTCCTCTTATGCATGCCCAAGAAGTCATTGCTTAGCTTTTAAACCATCCTTTATATAGAATCCAATTCTACTTTGGTAGAATCCACACCCTAGATGATTATGGTATTATAATGGAATGAATTTTGACTATGTTATTTACCATTCATATGTGTAGGGTTGTTCAAGAAGACATAGTTCTTATTTGGCATATGTTTCATCATAGGGAGTGGTGTACATAATTAATTCTAGTTGAATGTAGGAACATTATGATTCACATGAGGTATTGGATTCAAAGGTGGGAAACCAAAATTGAGGCTGGGAGTGCCTAGTATTTGAGGATTTAGTTGCCTATCAATGTTTATCTCTTCTTCATAATCTAGTGCTATAGTGTTAGCAATAGTATCTCTTCATCGAAATACTCTAGTAATTGGATCTAGGGAATTATTATACATTTCAAGTTCTAGAGGCTCTAGTAGATTATATTCAATGCTTAAAAAAGTGTACATATTATGTAACATTACTTTAAAATCATGTATCATCTCATTGGGATCCATCTTAATACTAGTGAAATACTAATACACTGCACTCAAATTGGTAACCTATGTGAATTAAGTAAGAAAAGTGATTTGGCATGAGTTCCCTGAAGTGATCGAGTTCTCTTCCAAATTAAGGAACCAATCATAATCAACATCCTACAATATGAATGGGAAAATATTGCATGTAATATCCTCATCAATAAAATTCATCAACCTTAACATATATTTGAAAGACTTGATATGCTCCTCTTTTATTCTTCCTCCTAAAGGGGAGAAAGAAGGTAGGTACTTTTATGGATTCCTTGGTAAATTATACACTAATCCTAAGAATGCAATAATATATATGACTAACCAAGACTGATCCATAGGATGATTAATGGGCTAAGGGTTTCTTAATGGGGAACGTATTCTGACCTAGGCTATTATGGCAACAACTGGTGTAAATTTAGGCCTTTGATGGATTGACAAAGGTGAAACCACAAGATTGGTTTGGGATCTAGACTTCGTTACTCTCTTGGGTGTCTCTATTACAACTCAAACATAAAGGATAATATTTTCTAGGGAAGGGAACATAGTGCTTATGACCCTTCTTCTATTTCCAAATTTCTTTCTATTGATGTAGTTTTTATGTACACCAAAGATTTAATGAGGTAACCTATAATTTTTTAGGATATTAATGGAGATAAAGCACACCCCAAGGCACAAGTTTTAGGTATGGGTTGAATAAATGAGTGGTGTAATAGTAGGCTAAGCATGTAGGTTGTTAACTAGGTGTGAATGGATGAATGAAACCTAAAATAAAGTTAAAACCTAGTTGAGTTGGATGGATTTTATTAGAAAGTGGTCAGACCTTTAAAAAAACTCCAAAAAATGGGGAAAGGTAAAGTAGGAAAGAAGGTTTAAAAAAAAAAAAAATCTCAACAGGGATTACTTCTAGGTTGGTATCTTTTTGGACAAGTGTCTAAATCTAATTCTTACATCTAGCATCTATTTCACATACACATGTAAACATAGTTAATGAGTCAAAGGAAAAAAAAATATAGGAAACTCAAAGATCTCAACTAAATTTTGCTCTTATTTAGATTTGCTATTGTATACCCTTATTTAGAAGATTATAGATCAGACCAAAGAGGTATCTAAGATAGATAGTTCTCACTCCTAGAAAAATATATCATGGGAGACTTTTCTACACACTAAGAGAAATGAAATAATCAACCTAATTACATAAAATTAATGATATCTATTAATCACCCAATAACTATTGCACATAAACTATTAGCATACACCATTAATAATAAGAAGGAATTCTTTGTATCTTTTACACATTTTGTATTAATGAATCAACCAACCAAGAAAATAAACGTAACTAATTACACATAATTAAAAGAAAAAGGCATCAACATAGTTGCATGTAAATCAACAATATTTCTTCTTATATTGATAAAATTTCCAATCATCCTCCTCCCTCTTTGAAAATGAGAGGATTAAAATATAAATATATTTGGGGATGGGTCACCATATCCTCCAAATCCATGCTAAATTCTAAAATTATATGTTAAAGATAATTAGTATGAGAGTTATAATTGATGTGAATCCTACATGCATATTTAAACTAGTTAAAACTATGCCTTTTAAATAAGACTCATTCTTAAAAAATCATGTAATGTGTGAATATTTACAAGATTATTTAATCAATTATTACTTTTATTAGATCAATTGATATTTTATATGAAAAATATGTATAAAAACTAACCAAGGAAAACTAAATTTTATTAGACACTAGGGCCTCCATGATTGAACCAATAGTTTTAGGAGGGAATCTATTATAAGGTAGAGTTCAAGTAGATGATCCACCATAGTTTATTTCTTCACTTCCAGGTATTGGTAGTGATTGTATCTAATGCTATGCTGTAACCTTATTACATCCATGTTTAAAAAAGAGATGTTATGTACCCTAGTGATTTTTAATAATAAATATGGATACTCAGTCTTAGTGGCTCTTAATTCCACCCAAAGGATCTCTACCTATGCAACCTTCTTCATGGAAAATCCTAGATATTGTTCAATCTCTTCTAGTGTGCACCCCTAAAGACTTTTCTTTAAATTGGTAGATGCTTGTTCGAGTAGTTGGTCAAAACTATCCCTAATTATTTATTTACCTGAGGGATCTAGGGCCTGGGATAGCTTTAAATCAACCAAAATTTGTAAGACATATTGTCAATATTTGACTAATTTAAGAATCAATACTTGGACACTTAATACCTACTTCAAGACTTTTTATGTCTTAGTGACCACTAGATTGAGAGTATTGGCTACTTCAAATGGTGTCATCAAATCCAAATGGCTAAAAGCCTTATTGGTGGTGTATAATACAAGGACATTGATTTTATTCTCATTTTATTTTAAATAAATAAATAATTTAGAAGTTTCAACAATGTGAAGAGATAACTCAGCTCTCATCAAATTGATAGTTTCCAAGATATTCTACAACTTGAGAGATGAATTTTAGCATCACCTTCAATATATCCAATAAATTTCACTATTTATTATTGATTTCATACTTAATATAACTAATGATTAGGTCTTGCTTGGCCTATTCAATTCCCTCATGAAGTTCTAATAAGGCCTTTGTATTTTTATGAAGATAACTTTTGAAATACTTATTGAATGGAGACTGCCTAAGTCTCCTATTATTTATATTTGAAAGTGAGAAAACATCTTGCCTTTCTTATAAAACCAATCATATGCCATAGTCATCTTTTATTTTCCTCTTCATAACCCTTTGGATATTTGTCAAAAATGGAGATCATATTTGGAAGATATGTTATTATCAATTGGGTCTTTGAGAATCTAGGGCCTCCAAGTTTGTATCCCATTATGGTATTACCAAATATGTAGCATCTATTGGCTAAGTGTCCTTAGTAGTGTTCATTGTCAAAACATCCCATGAATACTTCATTAATGCCTCTATATACAACATGTTTTGAAATGATGGAAAGATGATTTTATACCAGTTCACACCACTTAATTGAGGCATTAGATGGGCAATATATGTAGTCTTCTTCTTAGTTTTAATAGAGGGGATAATAAAAGTAGCTTAGGTTATAGTAGATGTAGGCATGGGAAATACCAACTGAGTGGAAACGTATGAAATTGAGTGCTAAACATTGATCCCATAGTCTTCTTAAAAATAACTTTTTTATACTTAGGATGAGTAGGTGAAACAGTAATTGAAGTAGTATTAGGGAATGTAGAAACCATAGGAGTTGAAGAAAAAAATTAAACAATAGAAATAAAAAATATCTATATAAAAAACATGACTAAGAGGAAAAATGGGAAGAGTGTAAAAAATAGGGATTGTAGTAACCATTGGAAATAAAAAATAATAGGACCCAAATGGAAGTAAATCAATAGTGGTTGGAGTAGTGGTGACCTCGCCTGATTTATATGTATCCATTGATATTTTTGCCTTTGATCCCCTAAAGACTTAACATTTTATCTCTTTTTAGTTTGCCATCTTCATCCTCAGACTCACTTGATGGTGCCTAAATAGTGGAAGAGGCCCCTAGGGGATCTGGCTTTCTTCTTGAAATAGATTGTTATCTTTCTAGACAAGGGAAGAGTATCCTATATGGTAAAAGGTGAAATGTCCATGCTTATAGTAATAGGAACTAAGGAAGTAAAAAGGAGACCTATGTCTTAGGAGTTAGATAAATCAATGAAAATTAGTTCCTATTCTCCTCCTAAATAAGTTATAATAATAGGTATTTACCTTACCTCTTGTTCTTGCTTGATATCCTTCATTACAATTGGTAGTAAAGCTTAAGAAGGCCCTTCTTATGGGTAACTTGACATAATAGGTGCATCCTCCACACCCTAATCCTACTTCACATCCATAATTTTATTGGGTTAAGTTGGGAGGATGTTCCCTAGTCCATTGGTTGTTAGGCAGGTTAAAAGGTCTAGTAGTCTATACTTGCCCATCCACTAGGTGGTTGAATCTTGATATATGCCTCTACAATTGGGATATGGGGCTCTTTTTGTATATATATTATATGGTCCTATGTTAACCCAAAAAATCTTGCCATTTACAACACCTCAACATCATCCTTTGAATTCAAGAATACAATGTCATGCTCATAAGGTTCATGTTAGTAGGGGATGCCCTAGCTTGAGATATGATTTTAGATAAGGCCATGAAGATCCCAGCCCTTATGTGGCAAAGATACCAATGAGAAAAAATCTCTGGTTTTTTTGAATTATCCAAAATGCTTCTTATTTATGTAGCACATGTATCTAATCATCAAGGAAGACCCATGAAATACACCTTTATGTTTTTTATTCATTTCCTCATCTATATTCCACCATAGCTAGTAGTCTATTTAATGTTATGCTAATTTATCTGGAACATACATGGGGAGACATAAATGGGATACCTTGTGTCCTACCACCATGATTACATTATAATATAGGTATAGCTAATAGTCCCTATTTGGGTAAAGTGTCTTCCTGATACTCTCTGATACTTAATTCAAGGGTTCTTCATGAATTTCCCTCCATACTGTATGGTATACATTCCTAGCTATTTAGATAATGTTCCTCATGTAAGATTAAATATGAAAGAGTTAATAAAATTCACATACCTGATTCTTAATTAAATATGAGGAAGGGCTCTAAAGTACTCCATTATGAACATAAATTGTGGCCATGACTACATATAAGAGATAGGACATCATGTAGAAGTAACCACCCATGGGTCTTTTATCCTTATTAAACATTTGTTACTAGAGTCTAACACTAATTATTTATCCATAGGTGAAAGTGAGATCTTAGATCAGAAATAGGTCCAATAATAGAATGTAGTATAGATGGAGGAAGTAAATGCTATTGAAACCATATAATTTATTAACTAAGGCCTTCCAATTATAGTTTCCCATCCTAAAACTAGTTATTGGCACATGATCATTGGCCTTGAGGGTGATCACCTCTCTATCAGCAATCCATTTCCTTAATGTATTTTATATGGTGTTTTTTGCTTCCATAATTCTATTTTGTGCTTGTATAATGTGGAATATATGATGGGAAATCATAGGTATCTTTGGAAAACATCCCTAGAGATGCAGTTGATAATTGTCTTGTGGTTAAGGTGGTGCTTAAATCCATTGTCATTCACCTTCCCTATGAAGAACAAGTCCCAAATAATTTCAATATCATGCATCACTTTAGGTTTGGTGGTTACAAAGTGTAATTATTAGCATTTTAGTGGTAGTAAGTCTATAACCATCTACTTTTATTTATCCATTAGATTATCCTCATGTGAGTGGATGTTTACATTCTCCATTACATCCCATAGAGCTTTGTAGTTTGTAAATTATTCATTGGACATTGTTTAATTAAAGAGAGTTTTATGTATTTCATGGAGTCTTTGATGGAAAACTTTAATAGTGGCAATGCTCTTTTCAACACCATAGATGACAATGTTATTACTAACCTGTATGTTCTCATAATATTTGATTATTTTTTCTCTTACTAGAAGTAGTTCACAATTGAACGTAGATAATTAGAGATTCAAATTCTCTTTGGAGTGAAAATTCACTTGAGCTCATTAGAAATCAATAGCCATGACGTCTCTTCTAAATTCATTGATATAGCTTTTGAGTATAAGACTTTAATTCTAATTTGTGCACCATTAATTTCCAACATCTCTAAGCTTGTTTTACTCATTTCATTTAAAAATTTCCACTTTAATTTATATGGTATGCCACGTAGACTTTATATACATTTAGATAAAATCCAAGTTGTATCCTTGCACATGTGTCACCTTATCATTAATTCCATGAAAAATTAAGTGTGCCATGTTGTGTCTTTAGAATTTGGGTGTCAAAACATTTGTTAATATTAGGATAAATAATTCTCATGATGCATAGAATATGTGAAACACAAAGATAAAGTATATGGAGGATAAAAATTGAAAAAAAAATCTTGAACACACTTCATGAACAATTTTTTTGAATAAAAGTTTAGAAGACCAAATCCTATAAATAAAAGTTATGAGGAACTGAAAGTCATACTTTACAAAAATTCCAAAATGAAAAAATATGTGAAGTGTAAAACTCACAAAATTTGAAAATTATAATAAAAAAAGGTTCTGACAAACATTTGTTATGTAGACCAAAAAGATGTAAAGAAAAAAATTGTTCAAGTAATCAACTTGTAAAAACCAAGAATTACAAAAACATCTTGTGAAGACAAAGTTTTCAAATAATGTTTTTAAAGTGTAAAATATGCGAAGGCAAAAATATATGAAGACTTTAAATTTTAGAGATACTAAATTACGTGATAAATATTAAAATGAATAAAAGTTTTGAAAATAAAACTTTTAATGAACACACGTTCTAATCAACATCTTTGATGAACAAGGTCTTGCAAATAAAAGTTCCAAAAATAAAGTTTCCAAATTTTTTTACTAAGATGAAGTTTATGAAGATAAAATGTTCTAAAGTAACAAAATACACAAAATGCATAACTCATAAAAATGAAAAATACATGAGGTCTTAAACTTAGGATTTTAGTTTTGTAGTTATTGTGCATATTCAAGAAACTTGTATATATTAAAAAATCTCGAATATATTTAATACATTAGTCCAAATAAGTCAAACATTAGAAACTTGGATAATGAGGGAATGATAATTGCATTTATACATGATCATCACAAAATGAAAACCAACTACATGCAGAGTAAATTTTTTAAAAATTTTTGAGCTTAGCTAGGTGTGCATACTAATGTTAATGAAAATATATTTTCCAAAATAGACTTAGGATTTCTAGACTACATTGTGTCCCTATTCAGAAAAAAAAGACTGGGGGGTGTTGAGTACAATAGGAATAAGATAGGTAGGGCCTTGAATTACAAATTTTCTTGGGCTGTCATCCCATTCTTGTAACTTGTTATTGACATGAAAATTCATTGAAAAGAATATGAAAAAATGGTCTTATTGAAAAGGCATTGAATTATTTAAAGAAAATTCAATTAGTGGGTGAAAATTCAATTTCCACAACCTTTACTAATATCCTCCCTATGTGTGCCAAATTAGGAACCTTTTGACATCGTATGACCATGCATCAAAGCATACTTGAAAGTATATTTTTTTTAGATGTTTTATTTTTGAATGCTTTGGTACATATGTATGAAAAATGTGGAAATATATAGACGACATGTGAATTATTTTAAAAAATACCTCAAGATCCATTAAAAATCTCAATATATTGCAAAACCTTTAAATTCCATTAAAAAGGTTTTGAAAGAGTATTGACATCCATACAAAATAATTGAAATTAGATTTTTTTTAGATGTTGTATTTAGAAATTACTTACTAGAGTTTTTAAAAGAAAAATGAGGAATCATATAGTAAATACATGAATTGATTAAATACATGTCTATTAAGGCATTTAAAATTAAATAATTTCCCCATTAATGGGTCAGATGGGTTAATTAAAGCATGTAGGTGGGTAGACAATTATGATTAGTGTCCCCCACCATTAGGAATGTTCAAGTTAAATTTTGATGGTTCAATGAGTGGAATCTATGGGCCTTGGGTGTCAAGTTTTGTGCAGGATCCCTAATCAAAGATGCTTATATAAAGCTTATGGATGGGACCAATAAAAAGGTAGATGCATAGGCTCTAATGTTGGGGTTAATATTATTATCTATATTTAATGTTAATAAGTTGGTCATTGAAGGGGACTCAATGTTTATGATATGCACTCTATAGAATCAAAATGAAAGAGCATGGAATATTGATAACATCTTGTAGCAATGTTGGGGGTAATTGATTCCTCATCTATTTTTGTGTCCTCCCATTGATTTATGGAGGCTATTTGTGTTACATATTTCATGGATAACTAGGGAATTGATCATCAAGATGATATAATCATTGATAATCCTTGGGGGGCTTGGTGCAATGTTCATATTAAGGAGATATACCGTTAAAATTTATATTTTGGAGTTGGTCAAGTTTATTTATTGTATTGGTTTGGGATTTGGTGGTCATGTCATTTGGTTAGTGATGGGTGGATTTCATGCACATAAGAGGAATAACTATAGAGGGGCATGTAAAATTATATTACAAATTATGATAGCATTGAGCAGTGTTGGTTAGGTGTCAAGGTGAGTAAGATAGGTGACCAATGAGGTTAATTAAAGGTGTGATGTGTTGTAATGGATAAAATGTTGTAGTAAATCATAAGCATGCCTATTATTTAGATAACTACCTTTAAACATAAAATTAAATTCAAAGGGATATTTAATAAATCTCATATCAAGAAGGCACTTCTCATCTAGTCAAAACTGGTGATCAAAATAATTAGGGAGCTTATAGGTATGATGTAGTTTGAGACATCATGATGAGAAAAGGTTAATTATGAAATGACATCAATATTTTTGGTTAATATTTTATTAGACATAGAGGATAAAGTCTTGGTTCATGATATTATTGAGTGTTTGGTGAAACCATGGTTTCAGGGAGGGTTGACAAGAGTTGTGGAGGATTTTCATGGAACTTCCCCAATATCATTGATGTTCTCACATAATAATTACTTAGGAATAGTTACCCTATCATCCTTATGTGATATGAAGGAATGTTACATGATGGTGTTGGGGTTTATATAATAGATTCAATTATAACTATTTCAACCATATCTCATGGGGGTTTTATTTTGGTATTGGATTTTTAAGTTTACAAGGCTCCTATGGCATCATTGGATTATCTTCTATACCTTTGGTGGTTGAAGAGGGTAACATCAACAATGAGGCTTTTGGGGTGGATTTTTGGTGCATCAGATACTAATTTTCCTCCTAAGGTAGTAATGGAAGAGATAAGGTTTGTAAAAGGTGACCAAGTGACATGGTGGCATGTAGTGACAAATGTTATGTGAGGACTCCTACCTTCTATTCCCTTGGTTTAGGTGGATAGATGTTGGAGAGGAGTGATCATGTAAGGCTAGTTGGTATTCATGTTCATCATGTCTAGAGTGGTATAATGAGTAGGATGATTTTAATGTATGAGGTAGTGAAAGTGGTCATGGTTGAGAATTTAAAGGATCATGGGGAATTGATATTGGGTGGTCTAGTTGGTAGTGGTGATGTCATGATAGATTATATGGGTGGAAAACATGATAACCAATATTAGTAACTATGATGGATATCATTTGTTTCATGGGAAATGGGATGCATTAGTTAAGATGGGTCTAGTTTCTATGTTGTGTATTTTTTGTAGGTTTTTTCTTGGGCCTTCTATTTTGGTTTGTTGTTTATTAAGCCAATTTTTTGCCAGTAGCTTTGGCTAGTTTGCTAGTTTTTGTGTTACGGTTTGGTCTTGGTTTTTCATTAGCTCTTGAGGCATTTTTTCAATAATTTGTTTCAATTAATATATAATAGAGGGACCCCATAACCCTCATTACCGATTTAAAAAAATAAATCATATAAAAAATGTACAATTTGATTTATTATTTCTTTGATGTTTATACTCTTCATGCAAGTGGAATTATTACATCCCAATTACTACATGATTAAAATGTTGTTTTAATTAATATGGTTTTACCTCTTATAAGAGTGTTGGGTGTTCTTTATTTTGCATTTTAACTAGTCTCATTATGAATGGGTACTTATTGGGTTATGTTATTCAACTCACTATATATTATATACTTATTAATTTCTAATATTTTACCATAACCATATTTATGTGTATGATATCTAATTTATACATGATTATTCCCATGAAATTAAATAAAATAAGATTAGAATGTAGTATAATTTTGGATATTATAACCCCTTTGACTTAAAGTTTTTATTTTTTATTAGGTATTTTTAATAGAATATTAGATGCATATACTTTGTAATTTAACAATTAGCTACTTTTGGTTATTCCATGTGCATAGTAAGTATTATTTATATTGAATCTATTAGTTTAAATGAATATCATGTGTAAGAAGAAAATTTATCCATTGAATATTTTGTATTTACCATTGTTCAAAGGAGGTTTACCTCTCAAATAGGACTGTGATACTTTTTAAAGGGATTCTATGATTTTAATATAATATTTATCTATTTATTTAAATTACACTAAATATTATCTATATTTATATTTTTGGATTAATATTATTTTAGGAAGGATCATATCATCTGGTATTAGACATATTTCTAAGGCTATGTTCCATAACAACTATATTATTTTAGGTAATTCTATGCCTATCTACCAGATGTTCTCACCTTTGCCAAATATAAATCTTGGTGATATAAAGTGGTAACAAAAGTGTCAAAAATAAGAGTTTTACCCAAATATTCCAAAATTTCCCTATAATTAGTTAATGTTTTTAGGTTAGAGACCATATGCAAAGGGTTTTTAAATATCCTCAATAAATCTATTATTTTTAGCTAGGCATACACACACATGTTGATTGAGGTGTGATTTGAACCATCACCATGTCATGCCCCTAAATAAATGATCTTGAGATTTCACATACCCTCATGTATATAAGAAGACCCCATACTTTTTTTTTGAAACCTAGTTATAGACATACTTTAGATGTATGTAATATGTGGTCCATCAGTAATAATTTGGCCCTAGTAATTTACTCACATCATACTTCAAAGATAGGATAATGGTCTAAGATACCATTCAATCCTCCATAGATATATCTCTCAAATATTTGGATAACACTATGTATAATTTCAAGTTCAAGGACTAGACACACCCTATAGTAACTTTCACTATGATAACCCTGGCATTATTGGAGTTGGAGGATATTGTCACTAGTTTATATTATTTTTACACATAATAATGGTAGAGGATGTTAGGATTGAATAAATAAATCATATATAATAATAATTACAACATAATATTAAGGTTTCAAAATATTTTAAAGTAGTTATCTAGGAAATATTATAGGACACATAATTTCTAACTAAAAATTAGCATATAGGGTATCTAGTAAATTATTATTTTTTGCATTCGGGGCACCTGTATCATTATGATCATCTTGTCAAGATGATTATTTTTTATATACAACTCTATTAAAATTTTAGGTCAACCCCAAGACCCAAAATATGATGTTAGTGACCTTATAAAATGAAACAGAGAAAAAATATTGAAGAGTTATATGCCATGAAGATTGAAATCCAAACCCAAATAACCAACATCAACACTAAAAAATAAAAAATTAAAAATTATGGAAACCATCTTATACCGAAGTAGCTATGATTTAAGGATTGAGTTGAAAAATAGTCTTAAATGTAACTTTAACTCAAAGATAATGTCATGCGTCCCCAAATTGATTTTTTCCTCAAATATATGATAAAGATCCCACTGGTTGGCTATATAAATTAGAGTAGTATTTTGAATGAAAAATACCCCATATAGAGACATAGTACTTATATCCTCTTTCAATCTAAATAAGGAAGCCTTTCATTGATACCAATGGTATAAATATTATAATGGTGAGCTACCATAAAATTATTTTTTCCAAAATCCTATTAATTTGAGTTGGTCTAAATATGTATGTAGATTTCATATCAGCATAAACCAAATCATAGTAGATTAGTTTAATTAATGAATATAATATAAAATATAAAAAAAAATCTAAAAAAAAAAAAGTGGTTGACAATTGACTTCTTAAAATTTTGTTTCATAAGTGTCTTAAAATAAGATATTAGAGACAAGGTCAAAATCAATAGATATGATGGCAACTAATGGTTTAGATAAGTTAGCAAAATAAAAATTCACTATGAAAATATTTAAAATCACCTCACTAAATAATTCAATGTCCACATAATCAGTAACATTCCTAAACCCTAAAATAATAATAATAATCAAATGGCTAACTAAGGTTGAGATATAGAACCATCGATAAAAGGGGTTGTGTTAAAACTACAATTACAAGTATATAGTGGGTCACTAATGTGTGGAATACAAACTATACTTGTTACATGTAAATTCATATCTAAAATCTAAAAAATTCAAATATTTAAGGGAAACCTAAGAATAATAGAAATAATAAGAACATGACATATGCAAGGACCCAATGCTAGTATTGGCCTACATCACTAATCCTAAAATAATGAATGTTAAATGGTATTTTAAAAACATCTTATTATCATCCTCTTTTATTCTAGTACCACAATAAATTCATTGACCCTAATATTACCAAGAAAGGTGATTGTTATATGTATCCATGTTTAAATTTTGAATTCATGTTAGTAAATATGGGAACCTTAACTTGTAAGGGAAAATGTTGAAATTTTCAAATCTCAGTGGGGGACTATAATATTAAATATTATATGTATTTTATAAATCTAAGATGTTTTGATGTAATTTTAGGATCATAGTGGCTACAAATACTATGACCTATACTATATGACTTTTCTAAGCAATGGATGCAATTCAAACATAAGGGATAATAACACACATTAAAAGGACTTACTCCAAGGCCAATAAATATAATTTCCTCTCATTAGATGGAGAGTTTATTTAAAAGGTATATCTTGGGATTGTTGTCCAAATTTTCACTATCTATATCAATGAATCATCTGATTTAAATTGGTTGTTAGAATTACATGAACTATTATCTAAGCATATAATTATATTTGTGAAGCCTAAGGGCTAACCTATAAAATTGTTAGAGGATCATATCATTTAACTTATCTTAGGAAGTGTACCTCCAAATATTCATCTTTATAGATACCCATTTATACAAAATAATTAAATATAAAAAATGTAGAAATTGTTGTATGAATAAGTCCTTTGACTAAGCATAAGTCCTTATTCTTCCTTCGTATTACTAGTCAGGAAACATTTTTAGTCTTAATGACTATATTTATTTCCAAGAGATATTTTTTAACCCTAAAATGAAATGTATGGGTATTTATTTCACTTTAAGATTAGGGTTAATAATATAGAAATTAAATAACACAAGGGTGATAATCAAAACTATAGTAGGTTATTTTTTTTGCTAAACTTAGATATAATCATACACTATATTTATTGTGTAGATAGTCTAAATATGGAAAGAATAACTAGGATATATATAGAAATGATAAAGAAGAGATGTAATAAGTTTGTTCTAATTCTAATATAAGCTTGGATCTAGAACAAGCTATATTTAGGTGAGAAGATAGTTATAGAATAGTTGTTAGATTCTAGATCTGGTGCCTCTACCTCTCTGGATAATTATGTCAACCATGGATTATTGTATTGAAATTATTATCTAAGTTTTATGATAGTGTCATGTACAAAATATTTGGTTAAATATGATTTAACCACCTATATACTTCTAGGTTTTGCATTGCCTTCACTCTGGTGTATTTAGATCTAGATCATGGAAAATCACTCCTTATAAAATGGAAAACCCCTAGCTTTCCATTTTCAATGTGACCTTGGGTAAAAATGGGTTTGTATGAATATAATGTCAAGTTGACCCTAATGACCTCAATGTAAAAGGATGCTACCTACATAGATGATACTAAAAAGAGGGCCTTAGACTGATGTGGTTCTCCCCTATGTGTTGGCTTGTGTGTGAATCATGCAATGTGTGTAAAGCAAGTACAATAGTGACCTAGCTTGAAGTTCAAAAAATTAGGCTCTTGGGATACTCCCTTATTAATTCAGACCTGTAGATGTGTTGTACTTAATATTAGTATGGAAATAAGGAGGATTTGATCAATTTAATTCTTGATAAAGTTATTTTTGATAAGTGCCTTAATCTCTTTGGTTTTTTTATAGGTTTTGTAGGTGAGGAATGAATGAGGGTTGGTCTTGTATTTATACCAATCCTATCATGAGATAACTCACATTAAATCACTTAGACAAACCATTATAATATGTTTAATATGAAATTTGGATGACCTTAGGGAATTGGACACTTACATCAGGGTAGGATAATAACATTGATACTACTATTTATCCTAGACATTACTGTATAGGGAATAACAAAAAATGCACAAAATCATAACTTGTAGAGGTGTAAGATAAATACATTTTAAGCATTATTGGAAATATAAAATGCCTATCTCATCAATATAATATTGGTTATACTAAGAGATAGACCAGGGGGAATAAGATAAATAAGATGAAAGGATTATAGAAGCAAGTAGAGTGTAGAATTAAGAGGAAAAACCAAGTTCTACATTTTCTAAGTGTATAATATTGAGGTGCTACATAATCACAAAATATCATTTGCAATTCCCTCTTTTAATATAGTAATGAAATTACTAGTTTAAAGGAAAGGAATACATACTTGGGCATGTATACACACATTATATTTGATTGAATTTAATTTGAGTGATTTTCAGGTGAATAACCTATAACTAAGAGCATCTTACAATGTAAAATTAGTTCATATAATCTAGGTTAAAATTACTTGAAATAGATTTAAATTGAAAGAGTAAGGTTTAGAAGTACGCATGTGTGTCTATGTAACTACCTTTCCTATTGGTAAGTTATTATCATTGTAAGGATCTTAAACTTATATATATATATATATATATATATATATATATATATATATATATATATAGAGAGAGAGAGAGAGAGAGAGAGAGAGAGAGAGAGAGAGAGAGAGAGAGAGAGATGAAGGCATATGCCCCAAAATTTGGAACAAAAATGAGTTTTCACATGGTAGTTAAGATTAGATCACCCATGAAACCCAATTATACTTATAACCTAAGGAGTAGGTAAAATTTTAGAGGCTATTTATATCCAAAAGGCTATAAGTAGTTTTTTTTTAATTTTAAAAATGGTTAATTTTGGGAAAGTATACATATGTCAAATAGCCTCAATTTTATACAATTTCATAGTTTGGGACATAGATTAACCTTATAGATTATACTCAATCCTATTTTGGGACACAAGCTTACCAGAGTTACTATACATATACGGGTCTAATTCACTAGGAAATTATATGAGACATGTATAGGTTGGTCTAGAACTATTGGGTATATGTGTATATATGTATGTATGTAAATAATAAGGATCACCTAGGACATATTAAGATTAAGCTAATAATTATATTTTATTATGAAAATATTTTGAATATTATTTGGTGCCACATGTTTTTCCTTATATATGGATTTTAATAACTAAAAAACTTAATAATAAATAATTTTCAAACCTAATGTTTATTTTATTTCTAGAATTAAATGTAGTGTAGGTGGAATTAAAGCTATGGGGATCGAGGTTTAGATTTTGACCCATTTTTTAGTGAATGGGTGCTAACCTATTGAGGGGCCACAAGGAAAAATTTAATGTTGGTCTAACACATCACATGCAAGATTAATGAAAGTTGATTGAATAAATATGTGATGGTTTCTCAAATTTTCTTGTCATTTATGTAAGCTCTTGGAAAAAGTGAAGCTTTGGTAGTTGGAAGTGAAGATATGATATTCAAAATATTAGGACAAGAGATTAGAAAAAGGTGTAAAAAGTTTCTAAGTTGGGTTCCTTGTGATTGAAAGGTATGAACTTATGTTTTTTTAGTTTTAAAGATTGAGAGAAGTTATTTTCATTCATAGTCATCTATATTGAAATGAATAACTATAATAATAGGTTCCCTGAAAAATATTTGTTTAAAGATATTTGCTAAAAACATTGTCCTTTGACTAAGCATAAGTCCTTATTCTTCCTTAGTACTACTAATTAGGAAACATTTTTGGTCTTAGTGACTCTATATTTATTTCCAAGAGATGGTGTTTAAACCTAAAATGAAATGTGGGGGTATTTGTTTCAATTTAATATTAGGGTTAATAGTATGTAAATTAAATGTCACAAAGGTGATAATCAAATATATAATAGGTTAATTAAATTCTAAACTCAGATATAATCATACACTAAATTTATTGTGTAGATAGTCTAAATATGGAAAGTATAACTAGGATAGATATATAAATGATAAAGAAGAGAAGTACTGAGTTTTTTTTTATGCTAATGTAAGATTGGATTTAGAACAATATAAAATTAGGTGAGAAGATAGTTCTATAATAATTATTAGATTCTAGATCTAGTGCCTCTACCTATTTAGACAATTACGTCAACCATGGATTATTTTATTGATATTATTATCTAAGTTTTAGGATAGTGTCATGTAAATTTTTTTTGGTTAAATAGGATGTGACCATGTAGATGCTTATAGTTTTTGATTTGCATTCACTCTAGTGTATTTAGATCTAGGTCATGGACAATCATTCTTTATGAAATAGAAAACCCCTAGCTTTCCATCTTCAATGTGACCTTCAGTAAAAATGGGTTAGTGTGCATACAATGTCAAGTTGACTCTAATGACCTTGATTCCAAACGATGCTACCTACATAAAAAATACTCCAAAGAAGGCCTTAGACTACTGTAGTTTTCCTTTATGTGTTGGCTTATGTGTAAATCATGCAATGTTTATAAAACAAGTACAATAGTGACCTAGCTTGTAACTTGGAAAATTAGGCTCTTGGGATACTCCTTTAGTAATTTAGACCTATAGATGTGTTTTACCTAGGATTAGTATAGAAATAATAAATATTTAATAAATTTAATGCTTGATAAAGTGCTTTTTGATAAGTGTCGTAGTCTCTTTGGTCTTTCTTAGGGTTTTTAGGAATGAATGAGGGTTGATATTTTTAAACGAATCCTATCAGGAGATAAATCACATTAAAGCACATAGGTATACCATTATAATATGTTTAATTTGAAAATTGGATGACCTTAGGGAACTAGACACTTGCGTCACAACAGGACAATAACATTGATACTACTATTTATCCTAGATGTTAGTGTCCAGGGAATAACAAAACAAGCACATAATCATAAATTATAGATGTGTAAGATAAATACATTTTAAGCATTCTGGGAAAGCTAAAATGTTTATGTCATTAATACAAGATTGATTAGACTAAGAAATAGGCCAAGGGGCACAAGATAAAGAAGATGCAAGGCTTACATAAGCAATTAGAGTGTATAACTAATAGGAAACCCCAAGTTCTAAATTTTTTTTTTAGAGTATAATATTGAGGTGCTACATAATCACAAAATATCATATGCATTTCCCCCCTTTAACCTAGTAATGAATTACTAGTTGAAAAGAAAATAATAAGTACATGGGTGTGTATGCACACATTGCCTTTTATTGAATTGAATTTGAGTGATTTGATAGTGTCTAACCTAAAACATGAGCATGTTATAGTGTAAAATCAGTTCATATAAGCTAGGTTAAAAGTACTTGAAATAAATTTAAATTGAAAGAGTAAGGTTTAGGAGTACACATGTGTGTCTATGTAACTACCTTGCCTATTGGCAATTTATTTTGTAAAATATGTATCATTATAAGGATCTTAAATTGAGATTAAGATAAATATTTAAAGTGTGTGTGTGTGTGTGTAGAGAGAGAGAGAGAGAGAGAGAGAGAGAGAGAGAGAGAGAGAGAGAGAGAGAGAGAGAGAGAGAGAGAGAGAGAGAGAGAGAGAGAGAGAGAGAGATTTGAAGGCACATACCCCCAACTTTGGAACAAAAGTGAGTTTCCACCTTGTAGTTAAGATTATATCAACCATGAAAGCCAATGATACTTATAATTTGGTGAGTAGGGAAAATTTTAGAGGTTATTTATATCCAAAAGGCTATAGGTAGGCTTTTTCAAAAATGGCTAATTTTTTGAAAATATACATATGTCAAATAGCCTCAATTTTATTCAATTTCATAGTTTGGGACACATATTCACCTTATAGATTATACTCAATCCTATTTTAGAACACAGGTTCACTAGAGTTACTATGCATACATGGGTCTAATTCACTAAGAAATTATATGAGACATGTATAGCTTAGTCTATAATTATTG
>JARHVA010009166.1:195000-356467 GCA_037957365.1 Torreya grandis
AAGGAATATCATGTGGTGCCTAATAATATTCAAAACATTTTCATAGTTTTAAAATTTCAAACTATATAATAAGGTTTGCCAAAATGTTTGAAGTGTTAGATGTGGTTTGTACTCATTTTATACTAAGTATTGCACATAATCTTACCATATGTACTATATAAAAAGAGTCCTGGAGCCTCACTATCATATCATATATATTTTTAAAAATGTTTAAGGTAATAATTATATTTTGGTTGGTATGGTTTGTTAATAAAAATATATTTGATAGGCCAATATGGATGCGGTTAAGACATTTTGGTATACCTTATTATATAGTTTATAATTTTAAAACTATGAAAATGTTTTGATTTTTTTTTCATTTTTTTCATCCTTACTTTTTATAGTTGTCAAAGAGTATAAATAGTAAACCAACTATGCCAAATAATATTCAAAACATTTTCATAGCTTTAAAATTACAAACTATATAATAAGGTCTACCAAAATGTCTTAACTGTATCCATATTGGCCTTTCAAATAATTTTTTTATTTCAATTTCAAAACCCTAAACCCTAAACCAAAATATAATTATTAACTTAAGTTGATTGTGCCCTAAGTGTTCTCTCTCTCTCTCTCTCTCTCACACACACACACACACACACACACACACACACACACACACACACACACACACACACAATTTAACATCAAGGGTTTCGTGTATTTATTATTTTCTATTTACCATTTTACTGAAAGTGGCATGAGGATTGTGAAAGAATAATGCATGGTTTTCTTAAGATGGTAGTTGTTATTTTAGTATGGTTGTAAAGAGGATGAAATGATTATTTTTTTATGATAATGATGGTTATATAAGTATTATTTGAATTTTGTTTAAAAATGAAAAATTTGATGCATTATATTTTTAAGATCATGAAAATTAGGAAGTATTTGAATTTAGTTGTATAAAATGCTTATTTTAGCATACTTTATTAGATGTCATGATAGAATCTTGGTTTAAATTATTTAGGTAGATATGTTTTGGGTTGTGATTATAATCAACATAGTGAGGCTACTCCTTCATTGGGTAGGTCTCAAGGTGAATAATTATTTTATGGTCATAGGGCTACTAACACATTTATTAGGACATTTAACTAAGGAACCCATGTTTCAGTGTATTTTGATACCAATGACCCTACCTTTTAAACATTTCTCAAATCTTATCCTAATAACGCTTTAAATTTACATGGAAATAGAGAATGGATGGGAACACATTAGAGTAATAATCCTCATGGATAAGGTATTCTAAATTATTCCCCTCAACACATACATGCTACCATTCAGCCTAATGTTCCATTACCTGAGCAACCTCAACATGAAAATATTATTGAAGTAACTACAAAATTACATCTCAATGAAAATTTTACACTTAACACTAATACTACACCCCTTGAGATTGAAAAATTGACTTCTTCTAGTAAGAAATATGCTAGCAACACTACAACATAACCTATGGAGGAGATAATATTAAAAAATGTTAAGTTGGAGATAAAAGATTTTAAAGGGGCCTTGACCCACTTGATGGAACTTACTACTAATTCCATGGAGTATAATAAGTACTTTAATGATAAGGGTGCCCCTTTAATAGATTTGGTTTTTGATATAAACTCTAATTAAACCTTAAATTCTTCTGTTGAAATATCTATTGATATTTGGTATTAAATATGGGCTTGATATTTTTAAGTATGTTGAAATTATTTTTAGAAGTTTTGATATATACATGGTAGTATTTTATTTCTTATAGAATAGTATGATTGAATGGTTAACTATATACTGAATAATTATGAAAACACACATGGATTTTAATATTATATAATAATTTTCTAATGTTGTTTCTACATATTGATCATGTTTTAGCCTTACAAAAACTAGTAAATAAATGTATGTAACATGATCATGATTCAAAATGAGCTTGAAGGAGAGGTTGAAATAAATATTTTTTTGTTATCCTTTATGTCCCAAAATTATGGATCTCTAGGTATCTTTTTGTGTAAAACATATGCTAAGATCATGTGCAATACTTAGTATACAATGAGTAAAGACCTCTATAAGTCTATCAAAGTACTAATATAACATACAAAATGGATATCAAGAGATTGATATATAAGAGACTAATATGTATATATACATTAAGTATATTGAGTCTTTTTCTATCTTGGTTTCTTTCATTTTGTTTCTTTTACCTCTTTTTAGATATAGAGATATAAAAGGGATGTCAAGAGATTGATAAAACACTTTGATAAAATAAAAAATATTTCCTTCAAGAAATTGCCTCTTCTATAGGATTTACTCTATTAGATAGATTAGATTATATTATTTTTAATCTGATCACATATACATATATTTGATAACTGAGATATAAAATATAAAATAAAGTTTGCCAAAATGTCATAACCATATCCATAATTAATAATGGCCTTTTAAATATTTTTTATTTCAATTAAAAAACCATGCTAACCAAAATATTATTATTACCTTAAACCAACTATGGGGCCATAGGGAAAGACAACTATGAAAAGCGATGATGGCAAGCTAATATCTTTAAAGAAATGTTTTTTTAGGGAAATTATCAATATATTTATTCATTTCAAGATAGATGACCATGCATGAAAATAACTTCTCTCAGTTTTCTATTTGATGAAGAGAATATATCTATAACAATTATAAACTCTATTATAAATATGCATATGTATTCGATCATAAGTAAGTTGCTAAAATACATATGTGATGGTTTATTATTTTTTCTAGTCATTGAGGTAAGCTATTGGCATAAGTGAAGCACTAGTATTCAAAATATTAGGATGAGAGGTTAGAAATGAAGGTTCAAACGATGTATAAGTTGGTTTCCTTATGATTTCAAGGTATGGATTTGTGTTTCTTTTGTTCTAAATACTGAGATTAGTTGTTTGCATACATATTAATTTATCTTAAAATGAATACATATAATGATAATGTTTTAACCATATCCATAATCAATTATGATATGGTCTACCAAAATATATTAACCATATCCATAATCAATAATGGCCTTTCAAATATTTTTTATTTCAATTAACAAACCATGCCAGCCAAAATATAATTATTACCTTAAGATTATTATGTCCTAAGTCACAAGTGGTCTTTAATTTTTTTATAAAATTGAGTAAATAAACATGATATTCCTTCTACATAGTTTTAATGACCTAAAAACTTAATAATAAATAATTTTCAATCTAATGTTTATTTTATTTGTAGCATTGAATGTGGTAAAGTTGGAAATAAAGTTACAGGTATCAAGGTTTAGATTTTCTCCCATTTTTTAGTGAATTTGTGTTGGCATATTGAGGGGCCCCAAGTAAAAATTTAATGTTGGTCCAAAACATCACCTGTAGGATTAATTAAAGTCGTTCAAATATATATGTGATGGTTTTCTCTATTTTTCTAGTCATTTATGTAAGCTATTGATAGAAGTGAAGTTGTTGGTCCAATATAGATACTTACAGTTCATTACACTATATACACCTCAAATATGTTTGGTATAAAATAACAAGAGAAAAAAATAATATACTTATATATCTCTATAATAGAGTTTACAACTATTATAGAAATTTTCTCTTAATCAACCAAAACATGAAAATACACCTACTTGGTATAAAATAATAAGGGAACACCAAAATATACCTATGCATATCTATAATAGAGTTTACAACTATTATAGACATGTTCTCTTAATCAAATAAAAAATACACAAATTATGTCTTAATCATTTGTATACTTTGCATTATCTTCAAAAAGCTTTCTCAAAACCATAATAAAATAAATCTCAAAATTGATCACAAAATTTGTTGTCCTTCTTCAACTAACCTTAGACTTTAGATGCCTAAATTTTAAATTTCAACATGCCAATTTTCTTCATTTTGTTATTGATAATTTTTATTTGCATTCTCTTCAAAAGTTTTTGGACTTGGATCAAATATTTTATAAATATAGTGTATTTTATGAATTATTAGTCAATCCTCTTATTTTAGATGTTGACTACCAAATTACCAAAACTATATCAAATATAAAATCAAGGGTACTATATCTAGTTGTATAGAGCCTCAAACAAGTCTCCAATTTTTATCGAGTTTGTTTCTTAACATTGAATTTAAAAATGACAATGCACTAAAAATTCTCTCATCTTCCACTGAGCTCGAAATCATTGTTTCACATAAATTAGTAAGATTAAAATATTATGAGATACCATGACATTGTATTTCACTCAATCTTAAAGTAGTCCATAGTTTATTAATTGATCCATCTTCAAAAACATGGTCCAAAATTTCTTTTAGAAAATCAAACAGACCACTCCCTTAGCTTTGGAGAATATAGAATTTTTTAAATTTGTTCACCATTCATTTCTACTCCTGTTGGGGCCGACATACCCCCATTTTTTTTGAAAATTAGGACCATCTAGAAACCCTAAGGTTTGAACATGGAGTTTAGCATGTTAAGGTCATTTTTAGAATATAAAGATCATCTACCTTGTTAAAAGTAGGCTTACCTAGTTTTTTTTTACTTTAATTTGGACTAACTACGCTAACAAATGTTTTTTTTGGCCCTTAGTCATAGGTTCCATGATGTTGTTCCTGGGAAATTCATGTCCCAAAACCTTTGAAAAACCTTAAATTTAAATTTGAATGTTGGTAGGAATCAAATTTGTGCGAACCATTTTAAAATCCATTTTGGACCAAAAGATAAAGCTCTTATTTTAAGCTTAGTCATGTTTTTTAACATAGCTAAAATTTAACTTAAAATGCTTGGTCCCCTTTGCTATATTCCTAATCTAAAGGTTCCTCTATATTCCTAATTAGTTATTCATTCTAAAGGGTCATTTTAATATCTCCTAAATTATCCTAATACTTTAACCTTAAGGTCCCATAGTATTTATTAATACTAATGGGACCTTAGTCTTAACACCTTAACCTAGTTTTAGTTCCTCGAGTCTCCTTTTTATGTTAGATTGGTCCCTTGATTATACCTGAGCCTAGGTTTTAATCCTAAGGCCCCAATGTATTTATTAATAAAAATGATAACTTAGTCTTAACACCTTAATCTTAGGTCTTTTACACCTCTGTGGTCCTAACTTAACTTCCTTTCATCTTATAGGATCTAATGGCCCATGCTTTACTATGACATTTGATCCAATAGAGTGAGGAAAAATTGAGCTTTGATTTAAAAAACTTGCATATTTAGTGATTCATCATGGAATTTCATTAAACAACATAAAGAGAATTGATATAATCCTATGTATATCTCATTGACCAATCACATTCAAGCCCTTAGATCGTGATCAATGCTTCTTTCTTGCTTGTGAAAACTTGATCACATGGTGTGGGTCATAGTTGAAAATCAAAAGGATATAGAAGTCCTGAATGATGAACTAGTATCACCCTTACATTCAAGGATTAAAATCAAAAGGGACCACTTGATAGAGACAATCAATCATAATTGATCTCTCAAATCATGATCTTATGACTGATGTTTCATTACCAATTTTGATCTGATGAAGTGAATGTAGTCCAAGATCTTAGGAGACCCATGAACGTGCTAAGTGACATTCTCACACTGGGTCATAATAATTTTATGAGATTAAAATTGATATTCATGTGACCATCATTTTACATATGTGAGGACATATTTGACATCCACATGACTATCAAATTTAAGCCCATCAAATAAAAAAACTTCATTAGCTTAAAATTGACATTTGCATGACCATTGTTTGAGGCTCACAAGGATGAATTCAATGTCTGCTTGACCATAAAATTTAAGATAATGAGTTATCATGATTAGGGTCAAAATACACTCCAAAACCTTGATAGAAAGCTTAGAAATGGATTTACAGGCTAAGGGAAGTGCTCAAAAATGCTCAAATACTAGGAGTCTGCAAATTATAAAATGTGGAAAGGGTCTTATAATCTAAGTCCTATTTTGAAAAGAGGGTACTTCTAGAATAAAATTTAGACTAAATTCATCTAGCTAAAGGTTTTCATGTGTTTTGTCAATGCAATAAAATCCTATGTGTTATGGGACCTTGGTTTCATGTTAATCCTTTTGAGTAAATTTTATAAGCCTTAGCATAAATATTATAGACCAATGTTTACATTGTGTTTATTAAACACAACATAAATATTGGCCTAGAATATTTATGCCATGTCCCCCTTTGCATATAAAATACAAAACTTAGGCATAAACCCTTAGACTAAGGTTTATTTATTGATTAATAAATGAAACAAACCTTAGCCTAAGGGACTTAAGCCTAAGTTGTTGTCTTAATAAATATGCTAACTTAATGTTTGACCATCTTTGCAGATCAATGGCATGCACTTTACCATTGGATTTTGATCCAATACTATGAGGGTAATCATGAATTTTAAAAAGACCATGAGCTCACCACATGGATAATACTCATTATACAAGTGATTGACTCATGATTTTAAGCACAAAAAGATGCTAAGTGTCACTACCATGGGGGATTATAACAAAAGAAACCAATCATGGGTAAGGGCCCAGATTATGATTAAAGGCTTGCACTTATCTTGAATTTTATTCTAATGAAGTGAAATAAAAGGAGCATTTTTAAAATTCTAATAGTTAGTTCTAGAAGGCATTTATGAAAAATGCCATGAAAGACCTATACCAATGCCACATAGGTATCATGAAAGTAAAAAAGGAAAAAATACAAGATCTTGTGGGCTCAAAAATGCAAATGTATAAAGGCAAAGGTCCAAATCAAATCTAAGGCACATATAAGCAAGGATCTATATATTTCCTACCATTAAATCTTAAAAAACCTAAACCTTACAAAACGTTGACTCAATTGTATTCATTTGGTCACCATTTAATCAAAATAAAGTTGAATTGTGTTTTTGAGTGCAAGAGGAATTTCACAAAGACTATTTTCTACTAGTGTAAAAAAATTCATAAAAATAGAGATAATGACAGATCGCAAACAAAAACTAAAAGAGGATATTAAGATATATTTATCAATAAATAATGAAGGCAAGATCTTTAAGGATACCAAATTGGATACTATAGCCTTGATTTATAAAATGTGAGGAACTAGTCTAAGCTTGTTTTCATGGTCAAATAATTGAAGCCAATCAAAAAATAAGAACAAAGGATTACTACAATAAGTTAGAGATATTATGACTTAGTTTATATTCATGTGGCAAGCCTCCACCATGCTGTAACAAAACCTAGGGTACTGCATTACATCGATGTCCTTGGCCCTATTTTTATTGATTGTAGAATTGATAATCAGTGGATCATATGGGAAATAAACTTAAAAAGAGTAGCATATGTTTCTCCCATAACATTTTAGGGGTATTAAAATATTCCCACTCCCCATGTAGATTTATCTAAAATCAAGGAGTGGAATTCTATGCATAACCTAGACTCTATCCTAAGACCTTGGTTACATCAAGGACCCCATGTATTTAGACACTTTGAGGGAAAGATCCTTATCATCCAATTTAGGGAGGGTATTAGGGTAATAATGACCCTATTTAATTAGGATTTTAGTTCCCCTTTAATCAACTATGTGAATAAACTCTAGGTCACATACATGCACTTCATGGTGGAAAAGAAACTCACCCCTCCAATTAGAGATTTAATTGATATCTTATTCATAAAGCAATTAAATGCCATAAAAAGGAAGACATCTAGGTAATTATACATGATGTCATACCTAATAGATGCCCTCATAGCATTTATTACTTTCCCAAGGATTAGTAATTGGTCCCCAAATAGAAAATCCACTATTTCACACTATTATTCCAAATTTCATATTTTCAAATATAGGAACCACATGCAATTCATTTGTGACTACATATACCCAACCGTAGTAGAGGCCATTATAGGTGTTTATATGCCTAGGGTCCACCCCTTAATCAATAAATATATTGAATTAATGGGTAACATCTGGTACTACCCTGATTGTACAATCATTAGGATCAAAGGGATCATGTCCTAGTCTTGTAGGTTACTAGTGTATGTTCCTAGAAAGCTGGTTAAGCAATAAATTGCTTCCCAATTCTTGCATGGCATTGATATCACTTGTAAGGAAAAGAAGAAAGTTATTCTCCACCCCTTCCCCTTGATCATTTGGATATTGCATGACTAGAAACAAGTTGAGACCATGGATAGACACAGTGATTCATTTAGTTTTTAACCTGATGAACTTAATATTTGGGATCCTAAGGGTATATTGGTTAGCCACTTAAAAGACAAGAAGCTCCCAAAGACTAAGTATGTACATCAACTTGGTGTTCATGACACCATCTACATCAAGGCTAAGAATTATGAAGAAGTGTTGGATAGGATCCAAGGCCATAGTATCAAGTTGGAAAATAGGTTAATCAAGGATGACAAACCATATAGGGAGAAATAGAAAATGCATCCTTCTCAATATCACTTGCTTCTAGGACCATCTGGGATAGCCCAAGAATAGCCCCAAATAGAACAACCATAACTATAGCCATAGGGGTAGCCTAAATAAAATAAAGATGAACAAGTCAAGGGAAAGGATAAATTAGGAGAAGTAAGATTAGAGGAGAGACTTGGGGAGGGACCCTTAGCTTCAACACTACCCCAGAGGCCACCTTCGCCAATTCAATACATAGATATGATAGCCTTAGAACCAGAAGAGATAGTCAAGCGTGCCTTCAAAGAGCTTGTAGAGGCCTATGACCTAGATTAAGAGGTTGAACCCCAAGAAGATGAAGGAAAATAAATTTTCCCTATGGCATCTATATAGAAGAGGAAAGCAAAGTCAGCATTGGTTCTTGTGGGACTAAGAAAGAGTCTAAGATTTACCTTCTCTCACTCCATAAGCGAGGTAAATTTGTTCAATGATTAATTCCATATTCATAGACCAGTCATTCTTAACTAGTTCATTTATGGGAAACTACAAAAGATCCCCTCTCTTTCCCATTCATAGGCTATGACAAGATTTGCTGACATTGAGATTTAAGATGACATAAAGCCATGGATAAGGGCTATGGTGAAAGAGCAAGAAGAAAGGAGAATTGTGGCTATTTAGGGACTAGAAAGAAATAATATGGATGCTTTGGGACATCTATTAAGTGTGGAGGTCCTAGAACCTCCCAAGTTCAAGGATCTAATTACTACCATCCATTTCAACCCTGAAATAGCTGGGTTAGAGAGAATAACAACTAGGATAGTAGTGGTTGGAATAGAGGAGTTCACCTTTTAAAAGGTGGAACCTTTTGTAGGTTTAACCCTTGTAGGAGGCTAGTAGCTTAGAAAAGTAGCCATTAATAAAGAGGATGTGAAAAGTCTAATTGAATCCAAATCTACATAGGCTAAAGCTAGATTCCAAGGCTTGAAGCAAAAGATCCTAAATTTGTAAAAGGAAATGGAAAACTTGTAGACACATGCAAATTTATCAATGTCTGAGGTAATGACCAAGATGTTTGATGAGTCATTATATGACATGTTTGAAGCACTCAAGTCAATGAAACTAATGAAAAGTATATTAGAGGGGCATTATATATTATTCAAGAGTTAAGTCACCTAGTGGCAGGCCTCAAAGGATAAAATATCCCAACTCCTTAACATTCAAGCAAAGAAATAGATCCTAAACTTCAAGACTATCAGTTTAGGACACTTAGGTACAATCCTAGGACTTGTGGTGGATAAGGTCTAAAATTTGAGTGCTTTTCATAATAATGTGGAAAGTGCTTTTGAATGATGATAAGGATCTAATTGCAAGGATTAAGTAGCTTCTTGGAACTATGATCATAAACCCTACACATTCCACTACCCTTATGATCAAAACTAATGAGTAATTCAAACATAGGGCTACTTTGGTAACCTAATAAATCAAAGGGAAGAGCCAAGGTAAATCTAGGGCTAAAAATATTAAAATCCTAGACATGATATTCAATGCTAGAAAAAGAATAAATGAAGCTAGGAGTATTAAATAAGCCATAAATAGGAATGATAGGGAGCTTGATGACTTGGAATATTAAGAGGGGGGGTTTCTCTTAAAGCCTATAGTGGACCTATAACTAGTTGATAAGTAGTATGCTAAAGCCATTAACATCTTCCAACAACAACAAGTAGAGGGCCCACCAACAAATTGATCAGTATTCTATTTTGTAGAGTTTTGTAACTTTTGAAATAGAATATTCCATTATAAAGGCATATGCTAATTTATTAGCATATTTTCCTCTAGGTTAGTATGATTTTGAAAATCACGTGTATTTTAGAACTTGTAAGGACAACTATCCTTATCTTTATACACCTATATTTTGTAACCGATCGGTATACTGCTCAATCTTTTTAATAAAGGCATGTATTACCAATTGTAAAAGTAGAGATATTTTTGAGCAACTTTGTATAATTTGAAGCAATTAATCTAATCAAAGGAATTATACTAGGATTGTTTATTTTTGATGTGTTAATTGTCATTTTAGCTTTTCTCTCAATTACTAGTTAAGGTCTTGAATTTGAATGGTGTCTTGGAATTTTGAGTTGTATCCTAGTAATCACAGGTTCCTAATTTATGCAACATGTTAGATTAGCTAAAATATCTTTAGTTCTCATTTATTTTCATTTTACTCTAGTTTTAGATGTACATGTGTTATTTGATAATAGTAGTAAGTCTTTAAAGAATAACCAATTCTTACTTGTGATTCTTCAAATTATCCTTTGAAATTGGGTTGGTATATAGTGTAATTTAAGCTTAGGCTATTTTACATTATATATTGGTTTCAATGTATACTCAAATGAAATTGATGCTTTGACATAATGTTTAAGGATAAAATTGGTAATCACTCTTTTCTTTTCTATCTTACCCTTCTCTTTGCTCCTTTTTACCCCAAAATCATTTTAGTTTTATCTTCATTATAAATATCCACTTAGATTAGTCTGTAACTTAAATCTAGAGTGCAATTCACTAAGTATTAACATAGATTATTAAAAATTCATGAAGAATGGACCAAAGTGGCTTCCAACCACCAAATTATATAAATAATTTATCTTGCTCTACTGCTATTTCAGCATAGGAAACTAGATTTCCAAAATTTGTAACTCATTCCTTGAATTTTCTAAATTCTAAAATGAGAAGTGTTCTTTAAACACTAAGAGTACCTATGGTTCATTTAGAAGCACCAACAGGAGAAGCTATGATAATGGTGACTCATGGGGGAGACATAGTAATATGTTAAAACCTAGAGACTTTGATTTAGACAAAAGTTAGGTCACCCACTCTATTTTATGAAAACCCTCACCTAGAATAGATTACGATTGAAATGAACCTTACATTTGTAGACTTAATGTCAAACACTACGACATATTCATACTATGTGTGTGATTTTATTCTACTTATTGTTTTCCATAGAGTTTAAGAAGCAACCTTCAAGTTTTAGGTCCTTAATCACTAATACTTGAATTTTATCATGTATGGGTATTTATTAGGTACCATGTTTTCAACTTAACGAAGGCTTGGGTATTAATTTTCTAATAGCTAAGCATCTATAGCCTAGATAGAGATGCCTTTGGCTCCACTTAAGGCCTTGCTCCACTTTCATCTAGGCATTTATAACCCTGGTGGAGATTACCAGAATCACCTACGCTTGAAAGCTTTTGATTTTGCATTATATCCTTATTTTTTTTATTTTCTTAGATCTTTTTGCTTTTAGTAAGGTTGGGAACAAGGGTAGCTAGGTCCTAAGATTTGGTCAAGTGTTTGATTTTTTAGAAAATCACCTATGGCTACAATTTTACTCTAGGTAAGGATGTTGATTAAGTGTTAATATGGGTATACCATGATAATTTGAGTTTTGATCCTACAATTGTAAGTCTTCTTAGAACCAACTTGAGGTCAAGACAATGGTTAGGTTCTTATGTAATGATTGGCCTTTCTATTGGTCCTTATCAATTTATCCATGTTATAGCATTATGATTTACATTTTAGAACCATGGTCATCCTATGCATGGGGTTCCACACCTAAAATTATGAAATTTGGGAAATTTCAAGAAAACTTATAACTTTTAGTTCAAGATTGTCCAAGAAGACTTATTGGAATCAAGGAACAAAGCAACAAGAAAGAAACACACAAAAAGAAAAAGGAAAGGAATACAACAAAGTAAAACAAATAAATATATACATGCTTATGTGCAAACAAGGGACATAAAGGAAAGAATTTAAAGGAAACTAACTAGCCTACCTACTCTAAAACTAACCATCTTATAGTTTACTCCATGAAGACCTCTAGTGGAACAACAAAGAAGTAGTGATTGAGGTATTGCCATTTGTGGGAAATGTAAACTTTAATCCTTGTAGGTATTTGAGCTTGAAAGTGTTGTTACCCAATGTTTTTATAATTTGGTATGGACCAATCTATAAGGGTATGAATTTACCATGTTTGTATTTAGGCTCAGATGCTTTGTCCTAAAGGAGAACTAGGTCTCCTTGTCTAAACACCTTGATTTTGGACTTTTTATCAAACCATCTCTTGACTATGGTTGGATGCTTGCTAAAATCAACAAAGGCTTTCTCCCTTGCATCTTCCATCTAAATGATGTCTAGCAATCTAGAGTTGGTGAGCTCTTGAATTTATTCCATGTATTCCTGCATAAACTTGTATGTGGGAAACTTGAGAGTGATAGGAAACATAGGCTATTGTCCATTAACCAATAGAAATGGTGAGGATTTTAAGGCTTGTTTGATTCTTATCCTATCATCCCATCATGCAAACTTAAAGAGATTATGCCAAGTCCTAAGTTTATCTTTAGTAGATTTCTTGATTGCCTTCATTAGGTTTTTATTGGTTGAATCATAGAATCCATTACCATAGGGATAATGGTTGGATGCAAATTTGAGAGTGATGCCATTATCATAAGCCCATTCAGTCATCTCTATATAAATGAATATGGACCCATTGTCACAAACTAGAGAGACTGGGGTTCCAAACCTAGTACATATGTTTTATTCTAAAAAGTTAATCACTTTTTTAGTCCTACATTGTTTAGTGGCTATAGCTTCAGTCTACCTTATAAAATAGTCTATGGTAGTAAGGACATACTTGTGACTTTCAGATGAGTTGGGGTTGATTACCCCAACAAAGTCTAACCTCCATTGAGAAAAGTGTTTGTCAATCATGATTGGTTGTAGAAGCATTGCTACCTTTGGATCCTTATTGATAAATATATGACATGAGTGACATTCCATCACATGTTTGTGAGTATCCTTAATAATGGTTGGCCAATAATAACCAACACTAAAAAATTTATGGATTGTGGTCTTCCCAAATGGATGTCTACTACCTAGATTTTCATGAAAAGTACTCATGGTTTGGGTGGCTTCTTATTGTGAGACACATATGAAATAAATCAATTCATCCTATATAAGATCCCATTCATGATAAGTAGTGGGTTACCTTCAATCTTAGAGCCCTCTTTTCCCTCTGGATAGACTAGCAAGACAAGTACCATTAATTAACAATTGTATGATTAACTCATATCATTTATTAGCTTGAAAATTTTGTTGATATACTTGCATAATACTTATCCTATGGTTAGTATTAGCAATCATCTAGATCAAACCTTAAAAACTTACCAATTTTATTTTTTTCATCTCCAAATCATATTAATGCAAAATTTACATGCACTTACCTCTTCATTCTCTAAGGTCATTCTGACTTAACATAAGTTTGGTGGTGGGGTCAGGTAAGATAACATGTACCTTATTTTTAAGGATATAATGACTAAATTTTTTAACTTCCTTGACTGATGCATATGGTTATTTATCAATCAATGAATAATTTAAATTAACATTCTTAAAATTAGTACTCATAAAATTAATTAGCACCCTTAAATTTATTGAGTTAACACTATAGCCATAGTGTGGCAAGATGTAAAGAAATAGAGGTAGAAGTCTCTTGAAAATTTGGGGCTTATGAGGACTATGGCTTGTCTAATGGACTCCTTGATATCATTGAATGCCTTTCTAGAATATTCATTCCGTGTGACCTTGGCATCCTTCTTCAACATGTCAATCAATTTTTTAAAAATTTATGCAAAACTAGAAATAAACTTTCTTACAAAATTTATCTTACCAAAGAATGGCTTTAGATCTTACTATTTGGAGGTTCTATTTTAGATATGGCCTCCAATCTTTCAGGATATATAGACATCCCATCTGTGGTTATAACATGACATAGTAATTTTACTTTAGTCACACAAAATATAGTCTTCTTAGGGTTTCAATAAATGACATACCTTCTACATATTTCAAAAATTTATTGTAAATGCATGAAGTGATCTTCCCTATTTTTAGAAAGAAATTTTTAGATAATCCATATAAATAATGATGCATTTACCTATCAGGCCTTGGAAGGCATGGTCCATAAATATTTATAAGGTGGCTCATACATTTATTATCATAAAGGGCATCCTCTTGTAAGCAAAGTTGCCCCATTTTGTGGTGAAAGCTATCTTTAGCATGTCTTCTCTATCAACCAACACTTGGTTGTGACTTAAAAAGCCATCAAGAAAAGACATCATAGCTAAACCTGAGACAAATTGAATCACTTTCTCTAGGGAAGTAAGGGGATACTTTTCAATTTATAATGCTTTGTTTAAGTTCTTAAATTCAATAAAAAGTATAATCTCACCATTATTCTTCCTAACTGGTACCAAATTATCCACCCAAGTAGAATTCTTGATGGGGAAGACTATCTTAGCATCTAATAATCTTTTGACCTCCTTGAGGATCATGGGTTTTAGGATAGGGTTTGTAGGCCTTTATTTCTACCTGAATGCTTTAATTTTTTTTTAATGGGTATAGTATGTGTGATGGCCCTTAGATCAAAGATATTTAAGTCATCATAGGACCACACTATGACATCCCTATTTTGGGTAAGGATCTCTTTGGATTTCTTATTTTCAATGTTTGTGTAGGCCTTTCCAACATTTACTTATCAAGTTTAATCATGGAGGCCAATATAAACAACATTATAATATTTCCCACTTACCTTGGTTACCTTGGAAACCTTACCCAATTTTTCCTAATCAAAGTCTCTCTAAAGCAATCATCCCCTTGGGGATCTTGTTGTCATTCAACTGAATGACCTTACCATTAAATTTGTCCTCCTTGGATGTGCTTTCATTAGTCTCATCAATGATATGAGCATTAAATTCTCTAGAATTGGTCATGAAATCTAATATATGTTGATCATCATTGAAAAACTAGAAATGGTTAACATCATTAGGCACTGAAGGACAATGGATCAATTCAATGCTAAAATTAGGAGAATCTTGGTTGGGCATGAAGTTGGATGCAGTAGATGCCAACTCATCAGTGGCTTGGTTTTCTCCCCTTGGGATTGAAATGATACCAAAGGCATCAAAGGATTCAATTATATCTCACACCCTAAACTTTTACCTTTTTAATTATGAGAGCTTACATTGGTATTTACTTCTTACCTGGTTGACCACTAGTTTTGAATCCCCATAAACTAGTAGTTCTTTGAATTTATTTTTTATAAAAAATTGTAAGCCTATGATAAGGGCTTCATACTCAGTAAATTTTATGGTATAAGGGAATTGGAGACTATAAGAAGCATGGTAATTTTTATTAGTGGGGCTATTTAAAATAATACCAACATCTGATCCAACATTACACCTAACACCATCAAAATGCAACTTCTATAGTCCAATAACAACATGATCACTCTTGGGATCACATACCTTATCAGATTCTAGGTTAAAAACACCTAAGTCTAAGTCAACTATGTTGACCCTCTCATTTACAACATTATACTCAATTATCATATGCTTCATTCTTGGTTCTCTTTCAACCTTTAGTTGATTTGGAACCCCTTTCCAAGATAGCCATAGGTGTGAGCAATCTGTGGACATGTAACCATTCAAATCCTTGGTCCATTCCTTGATAAATAATATTACATAAACATTAGGTATATCAACAACTTGAATATCAATGAATTGTTGCACCCTAGGCTTATAAGCTAATTGCATATGTACATTTAAAAGTTCCCTAATTACCCTAACTCTAGATTTATCTAATTGGGTGATAACCCTATCAGAATTAATAGGAGTTAGGCCAAGTTATTTACATATACATATACATATAATTATTTAAGTTCTTACCAAATTACTTGATAGTTAGCAAGAAAGGAGGAGATTCAGCCTTGGCCTTGTGCATAGTCACATTGGCATGATCAATTTGTGGTGGATTGATGGACTTCTTTGATAATGACTATAGTATAAGGTCCCTTTGCTCTATAATCTACATAATTTCATGAAAATTGATATTGGAATTCATCTTTTTCATGTCCTCAACTATGTTATAACTAGTCTTAAAAGAGCTAGAAATTTCAATGTTGGGTTTAGAATTAATCCCTTTAAGTGGCTCAGGATTGTTATTTGAAGAAGTGTCTGGAAGAGTTATAAAATTATTTGGAGGTTTTGAGGTATTAAAATGTTGGATTTTCTCCCTATTCCTCAAGGGATAATTCTTCTTCAATAACTTTTGAAAGGCTTGGATCTCCTCAGGGATCTCATCAGGTTCAGTTTCCTCTTGAAAGGGGAAATCAAAGGTGTCCACCATGAAGGAATGATCATATGAATTTGATCCAGAGGTACTTTCACCACCATCATTATTAAAGACCACTAAAAATTTATCCAACTCCTCTTGGAAATCCTAAAAGCCTTTTCAAAATTTTATACAATTAATTTCCCTATGCTTGGCTATGTAATGTACCCTACAATAGTTAGGTAATGTAATATTAGTGAGGTTATTGTCCATAGTCTTATTTTCAAAATATGGCTCATTATTCCTAATATTATGAAAATTGTCATTCTAAAACCTATAAGTTGGCCTATTATACCTTTGAAATGAGAAGTTCTTACTTAAACTCTTAGTAGTATTTCCAACTTATTTTTACAACTAAAGGAAGTTAGTGCTCAACTTTTGGATCATTTTAAGATAGATTCATTCTCATTTTTAGAAGTTTTAGAATTATGTACCTATTTTTCATTAGCATCAAAAATTATAACTAAAGCCATTTGATCACTTACATTGAATCCATTAGTAAGATGATTTAAGAATCCTAAATTTTGATTAGGAGCTGCATGACTCAAAGGAAATTGAGTTAAGTTTGGGAGATGGTTTAATGCTAGGATATTTTGGTTATTATTTGAGAACAAGTTCATCATAGGCATTTGGGGGTTGATATTTGGCATAGAATATGCCATTTTCCCTTGGGGTTGCATATGATCATTGATGGTTATTGCTTTAGTATAAGATATAGCTAATAAAGTTATGGCTGGTATGGACCTATTCAAAAACACAAAGGATATGGGATCTACTACATATTTATAAATATCTAAAGCTAAGACATCACCAAAATTATAAGGGTATATGATCCTACTAAACATTTTATAAAATCTATAATTGAAGGACCTAATAGGCTTACTTGCATCTCTTATAATAGTGGTGAACTGATGGTAGATAACACAAGGACTAACAATCTTGCCAAATTGATCTATGATCACATTATTAAAATCATCCTAGCTTATGATGTAATTATTAGGTAAGTTAAAAAACCATACATTAGTAGCATCTTTAAATGTAAAGGGGAATAACCTATAAGATACATCTTCATGCACAACATTTAGCAATCTTAAGGGAACTTTAAATGACTTTATATGTTCCTCAACATTTACTATACCTATTGGACTAAATGTAAGTAAATACTTCTTAGGGTTACATGGGAGGTCATGTACCATACTTGATACATTTATTGAATACTTTCCTAGCCAAGACATACTTGGATGAATATTTAATGAAAAATTACCTTGAAGGGGTGAAGTTGGAAGGGATTTAGATCCCCTGTGCCTACCTTTATCACATCTATCTTTTCTATGGACCTCAAGCTCGATCAAAGGTTCTCTGGTTAATGAGTGTGATCCTGTTTTAATCTTAGGCAATTCTATATTAAAATTCAAAGATTCTACCTAAAATATGATGTATCAAGTTAACTTCTATAAAGAACAAGAGTTAAAGCTACACATTGAGCTTATTTTACAAAGGTGGTATGAAAAATTGTAAAGGATATTGATCTTTGATTGAATTAGATCAAAGATGCATTAAAATACATAAATATGGTCTATCTTTATAAGTATAATACTAAAGGAACTCAAATCTATGAAAGATATGCCCACCTTTGATCAAAATAAGTTGTTCTAACCTCAAATACTATGGATTTTCAAAGCTAAAGCTAAATTTACCAGAAACAAGCATCAATGTCCAAAGAACCTTAAAGGAAAAATGAAGATGTGATGTAAACAACAAAGATCAATTATATTTATACTTATAAGCAAATAATTCACTCAAAAACATAAATATATACTAATATTTAGATAAAACAGACCAAGATTAACAAAGATTTGAAGAATTCAATCCCTGGTCATCCTAGTGCCAATGGAGCTTCCCTTGATGATGCTTCTAAATGAACCATAAGTGTTCTTAGTGTTTAAATAACACTTCTTATTTTAGAATTTATAAAGTTCAAGGCATGAGTTGTAGATTTTAGCAATCTAATTGCTTGTGGTGAAATAGTAGCAGAGTAAGATAAACTATTCCATAATATTAATGTAATTTGGTGGTTGGGAGCCACCTTGGTCCATTCTTCATGAATTGTTAAGAATCTATGTTAATAATTAGTGAATTTCACTCCATATTTAAGCTAGAGACTAATCTAAGTGGATATTTATAATGAAGCTAAAACTAAAATGATCTTGGGGTAAAAAGGAGAAAAGAGAAGGGTAAGGCAAAAAAGAAAAGAGTGATTACAAATTTTAGCCTTAAAAATTATGACAAAGAATCAATTTCAACTAAGTATGCATTCAAACCAATATATAATTTAAAATAGCCTAAGCTCAAATTTCACTAGATACTAGACCAATTTCAAAGGATAGTGTGAAGAATCACAAGTAAGAACTAGTTCTTATTTAAAGATTTACTAGTATTATCAAATAGCACATGCACATCTAAAAATAGAGTAAAATTAAAATGAAGGAGAACTAAATATCTTTCAGCTAATCTAGCATGTTGCACAAATTAGGAACCTTGTGATTAATAGGATATAACTCAAAATTCCAAGACACCATTCAAGTTTAAGACCTTAACTAGTAATTGAGAGAAAATCTAAAATGACAATTAACACATAAAACATAGACAATCCTTGTAGAATTCCTTTGATTATATTAATTTATTCAAATTTTAAAAAGTTGGTCAAAAATATCTCTCCTTTTATAATTGGCAATGCATGCCTTTATAGAAAGATTAGGCAGTATATCAGTCAGTTACAAAATATAGGTGGACAAAGATAAGGACAACTATCCTTAAAATTTCTAAAATACACGTGCTTTTAAAAATCATACTAACCTATGGGAAAATATGTTAACAAACTAACATATGCCTTTAAAATGGAATATTCTATTTCAAAAGTTACAAAACTCTACAAAATAGAATACTGCTTAATTTTTTGGTGTGACCTCTACTTGTTGCTATTGGAGGATGTTTATGGCTTTAGCATGCTACTTATTAACTAGATCTAGGTCTATTATAGGCTTTAGGAGACACTCCCCTCTTGATCTACCAAGTCATAAAGCTCCTGATCATTCCTTTTGATGGCTTCTTTAATACTCCTAGATTCATTTATTCTTTCTACAACATTAAATATCATGTCTAGGATTTTATTGTTTTCATCCCCAAATTTACCTTGGCTCTTCCCTTTGATTTCTTGGTTACAAAAGTAGCCCTATGTTTGAATTACTCATCACTTATGATCCCAAGGGTAGTGGAATTTTCAAGATCTATGAGCATAGTTCCTAGAAGGTGCTCAATATTTTTAATTAGCTCCTTATCATCATTCAAGAGCATTTCCACATTATTATGCCAAACACTTAGATTTTAGACCTTATCTACCACAATTATTAGGTTATACATAAATTTCCTAAACTAATATTTTTGAAGTTTGGGATCTATTTATTTGCTTGAATGCTGAGGAGTTGTGTTATTTTGTTCTATGAGGCATACCACTGGGTGATTAAACTCTTGTCTAGTATACAATACCCCTCTAATGTACTTTGACTCAGTTTCATTGACTTGAGTGATTTAAACATGTCATATAATGACTCATCAAGCATATTGGTCATTTATTTAGGCATTGATAAAATTGCCTACGTCTACAAGTTTTCCTTTTCCTTTTGAAAATTTAGGATCCTCTAATTCAAGCCCTAAACTCTAGCTTTAGCCTATGCAAACTCAACTTCAATTTGACTTTCTACATTCTCTTCATGAATGGCTACTTTGCCAAGCTATTAGACTCCTATAGGGGTTATTCCTACAAAGCATTTTACCTTATAAAAGGTGAATTCCTCTATTATAATAACTACTATCTTAGCTATTATTCTCTCTAACCTAGCTATTTTAGAGTTTAAATAGATGGTAGTAACTAGCTCCTTGAGCTTGGGAGGTTATGAGACGTCCACAACTAAGCTACTAGATGCTCTTAGACTATCCATATTTTTGCCTGTAGGTCCTTGAATGAGCAAAATTATCCTTTCATCCTACTCTTTCACCATAGACCTTATCCATGGATTTATGTCATCTTGAATCTCAATGTTAGCAACTCTTGTCATAGCCCATGAATGGGAAAGAGAGGGGATCTTTTATAGTTTC
This sequence comes from Torreya grandis, assembly GCA_037957365.1. Classification (NCBI taxonomy): domain Eukaryota; kingdom Viridiplantae; phylum Streptophyta; class Pinopsida; order Cupressales; family Taxaceae; genus Torreya; species Torreya grandis. Next base: position 215,795 of record JARHVA010009166.1, read on the forward strand.
CCATAAATGAACTAGTTAAGAATGACTAGTCCATGAATAAGGAATTCATCACTAAACAAATTTACCTTACTTGTGGGGTGAGAGAAGGTCAATATTGGCCTTTTTCTTGGTCCCACATGAACTAATGCTAACTCTACTTTCCTCTTCTCTGTGGATGCCATAGGGACAATCTATTTTCCTTCATCTTCTTAGGGTTTTACCTCATTATTTGAGTCATAGGCCTCTACAAGATCTTTAAGGGCACCCACAAGTGTCTCTTATAGTTTCAAGGCTATCATATTTATGTATTGAATTAGGGAAGTTAAACTCTAAGGTAGTGTTCAAGCTGAGGGTCCCTCCCCAAGTCTCTCCTCTAATCTTACTTCTCCCAATTTTTCCTTGCCCTTGCCTTTTTCATGTTACTTTTGTTTAGGCTACCCTTGAGGCTATGTTTATGGTTGTTATACCTATGGATATTCTTGGGCTATCCTAGATGGTCCAAAAATCAAGTGATATTACAAAGGATGCATTTTCCATCTCCCCCTAGATGGTTTGTCATCCTTGATTAACCTGTGCTCTAGCTTGATATTATGGCCTTAGATCCTAGCCAATACTTATTAATAATTCTTAGCCTTGATGTAGATGGTGTCATGAACAAAAATTTGATGTACATACTAAAGCTTTGGGAGCTTCTTATTTTTCAAGTGGATAACCACTATACCCTTAGGATCCCATATCTTAAGTTCATCAAGTTAAAAACTAAATGAATCTCTATGTCTAGCTATGGTTTCAACCTATTTCCAATCTTGTAGTATGGTCTTCCTATTGATCAAGTGGTAGGGGTGGAGAAGACATTTCTTATTTTATTTACAAGTGCCATCAATGTCATGCAGGAATTGGGAAGGAATTTCTTTCTCAGCTAGCTTGCTAGGAACGTACACTCATAACCTACAAGGTTGGGACATTGATCCCTTTGATCTTGGTGACTATGCAATTAAATTAGTAACTAGATGTCACCCATTAATTAAATATATTTATTGATTATGGGGTGGAACTTGGGTATAAAAAAACCTATGATGGCCTCAAACATGGTTGGGTACATGCAATCACAAATGAACTGCATGTGGTTCTTATATTTGAAAATATATAATTTGGAGTAATGGTGTGAAATAGTGGCTTTGCTATTGGGGACAAATTTCTAATCCTTAGAAAATTAATTGAGGCTAGGAGGGTGTATAATAGGTATGACATCATGTATAATGTCTTAGATGTCTTCCTTTTTATGGCATTGAATTGATTGATGAGGAAGACATTGATTAAATCTCTAATTGGAGGAGTGAGTTTCTCTTCCACCATGAAGTGAATGTATGAGATCCAAAGTTTATTCACATAGGTGGTTTAAGGGGCACCAAAAGCCTAGTTAAATAGGGTCATTATTACCCTAACAACATCCATGAATTGGATGATATGGTTCTTTCCCCTGAATTCTCTAAAGACATGGGGTCCTTGATATAACCAAGGTCTTAGGAAAGAGTCAAGGTCATGCTTGGAGGTCACTCCTTGATTTTGGATAAATATACATAGGGAGTGGGAAGATTATAATAAACCTCAAAAGATATGGTAAAAACATATGCTACCCTTTTTGATTTTCCTTCCCTAATGATCCACTCATTATCAATTCTACAATGAACAAAAATAAGGGCAAGGACATCGATGCAATATAGTACCTCAATTTTTTTTTGTAGCATGGTGGAGGCCTACCATATAAACAACTAAGTCATAATATATCTAGCTTACTACATCAATATTTTATTCTTATTTTATGATTGGATTCAATTCTTTGATCATGAAAAAGAGCTCAGACTAGTTCCTCATGTTTAGAGAATTCAAGGCTTTAGTATATAATTAAGTATCCTTAAAGATCCTACCTTCATTATCTATTGATAAATACAACTTGATCTCCTCTTTTAGTTATTGTTTGTGATCTTACATTGTCTCTATTTCTATGATTTTTTTTACATTTGTAGCAAATGGTCTCTATAAAATCTCTCTAATGCTCAAAAACACAATTCATGTTTTTTTTGATTGAATGGTGACCAAATGAATACAATTGAGTCACTTTTATGTAAGTTTTAGGGTTTTTGAGATTTAATGGTAAGAAATATCTAGAGCCTCACTTAATATGCCTTGGATTTTATTTGGACCTTTGCCTTTATACCTTTGTATTTTTCATCCCACAAGATCTTGTATTTTGTCCTTTTTTACTTTCATGACATCTATGTGGCATTGGTCTAGGTATTTCATGGCATTTTTCATAAATGCCTTCTAGAATTAACCATTGGAATTTAAAAAATGACCCTTTTATTTCACTCCATTAGATTAAAATCTAGGATTAGCATGAGCCTTTGATTATAATATGGGCCCTTTCCCATTATTGGTTCCTTTTTTTGAAAACCCCCATGGTAGTTACACTTGACATCTTTTTGTGCTTCTCCATGCTTCAAATCCTGTGTTAGTCATTTGAAAAATGAGCATTAGCCATATGGTGAGCACTCAATCTTTTGAAAATTCATGAGTGCCCTCATGCTATTGGATAAAAATCCAATGGTAAAACACATGTTGTTGATCTACATAGATGCCCAAACATTAAGTTAGTGTATTAATGAAGACTACAACTTAGGTTTAAGTCCCTTAAGCTAAGGTTTTTTTTTCTTATTAAACATGTAATAAACCTTAGGCTAAGGGTTTATGCCTAAGTTTTTTATTTTATACACAAAGGGGACTATTGCTTAAATATTCTAGGCTAATATTTATACCATGTTTAATAAACACAATGTAAATATTGGTCTATAATATTTATGCCAAGGCTTTTAAAATATGTTTAAAAGGATCAACATGACACCAAGGTGTCATAAAACATAGGATTTTATTGCATTTAAAAAACACATTAAAACCTTTAGCTAGATGCATTTGGTCTAAATTTTATTCTATAAGGATCCTCTTTTCAAAATAGGACTTTCATTATAAGATCCTTTTCACATTTTGTAATTTGAAGACTCCTAGTATTTGAGCATTTTTGAGCACTTCCCTTAGCCTGCAAAGCCATTTACAATATTTACATCAAGGTTTTGGACTGTATTTTAACCCTGAGCATGATAAATCATTAGCTTAAATTTTTATGGTCATGAAGATGTCAAATGCATCCTTTCAAGCCTTAAATGATGGTCATGTGAACGTCAATTTTAAGCTAGTGAAGTTTTTTATTTGATGGGATTAAAGTTGATGGTCACACAGACATAAATTTTAAGCTCATAAAATTATTATGACCTAGTGTGAGAATGCCACTTCACACATCTATAGTATCTCTTAAGATCTTGGACTACGCTCACTTTATCGAATCAAAATTAACAACAAAGTGTAAGTCATAGGATCATGATTTGGGAGCTCACTTGTGATTGGCTATTTTTATCAAGTGAGCCCTTTTGATTTTAATCCTTGAATTAAAAGGTGCCATGTGTTGATCATTTGGGCCTTCCATAGTCTTTTGACTTTTCAATTGTGCCCCACACCATCTGATCAAGTTTTCATGAGTAAGTAAGAAACATTAATCATGATCCAAGGGCTTAAATGTTATTGGTCTAATGGGTTATATGGAAGGTTATATCAGTTATCCTCATACCATTCAATCAAAATCCATGATGAAGTATAAACCATTAGATCACCAAAGATGCAAGTTGTTTAAATCAGAGCTTAGGTTTTCCTCACTTTATTAGATCAAATGCCATGGTAAAGTATGGTCCATTAGATCCTACAAGATGCAAGGAAGTTAAGTTAGGATCATAGAGGTGCAAAAGATTAAGGATTAAGGTGTTAAGACTAATGTCTCACTTGTATTAATGAATATGTTAGGTCCTTAGGATTAAAACCTTAGGCTAAGGTATAAGCAAGGGACCAATCTAACATAAAAAGGGGACTCGAGGAACCAAAATTAGGCTAAGCCATTAAAACTAAGGTCCCATTAGTATTAATAAATACTATGGGGACTTAGGGTTAAAGTATTAGGCTAAGTTAGGAGATATTAAAAGGACCTTACAGAATGAACAACTAGTTATGCATACAAAGGAACCTTTAAAGGGGGAATATAACAAAGGGGACCAAGCATTTTAAGTTAAGTTTTAGATATTTTAAAAAACATGACTAAGTTTAAAACATGAGCTTTATCTTTAGGTCCAAAATGGATTTTAAAATGGTTCCCACTAATTTGATTCTTGCCAACATTCAAATATTAACTGAAGGTTTTCCCAAGGTTTAGGGACATGAATTTCCCAGGAACAACATCATGGAACCTATGACTAAAAGCCACAAAAAATATTTATTAGCTTGGTTAGTCCAAATTAAATAAAAAAAACCAGGAAAGCTTGATTTTAACAAGGTGGATGATCTTCAAAATCTAAAAATGACCTTAACATGCTAAACTCCATGTTCAAACCTTAGGGTTTTTCAAGGGTTCCAATTTTCAAAAAATTATGAGGTATGTTAGCCCCAACAAATGGTGACTCATGGGGGAAACATAGAAATATGTTAGAACATAGAGACTTTAAAGCTAGACAAAAGTTAGGTCATCTACATTATTTGATAAAAACCCTTACCTAGACTAGATTATGGTTGAAACAAATCTTGAATTTATAGACTTAAGGTCAAACACTAGGACATAGCCATACTATGTGTGTGCTTTGATTCCACTTATTGTTTTCCATGGAGTTTAAGAAGTAACCTTCAAGTTTTAGGTCCTCAATCACTAATACTTGACTTGTAACATGTCTGGGTATTTATTAGGCACCATATTTTTAGCTTAGGGAAGGCTTTGGCATTGATCTACTACCAGCTAGGCATCTATATCCTTGATAAATATGCATTTGGCTCCACTCAAGGCCTTTCCCCACTTCTAACCAGGCATCCATAGCCCTGATGGAGATTACTAGAATCACGTATGCTTGAAAGCTTTTTATTTTGCATTTTATCCTTATCTTTTTTATTTTATTAGATCGGGTAGCTAAGTCTTAGGATTTGGTCAAGTGTTTGATTTTTTGGAAAATCACCTATAACTACAATTTTACTCCAGGGAAGGATGTTGATTAAGTTTTAATATGGGTATACCATGATAATTAGAATTTTCATCCTAAAATTTCAAGTCTTATTAGAACCAACTTGAGGTTAGGATGATGGTTAGGTTCATATGTAATGATTGACATTTCTATTTGGTACTCATTAGTTTCTCCAAGTTATAGAATTATGCACTACATTCTAGAACCATGGTCATCCTTTACATGGGGCTCAAGCAAACTTTATAACTTTGAGTTTAAGATTGTCCAAGAAGACTTATTGGAATCAAGTAACAAAGAAACAAGAAAGAAACACACAAAAAAAAGTGGGAAAGGAAGAAAACAAAGGAAAATAAATAAATATATACATTTTCATGTGAAAATAAGGGACAAGAAGGATAAAACTAAAAGGAAACAAGCTAGCCTACCTACTCTAAATCTAACCATCTTATAATTTACTCTATGAAGACCTCCAAAGGAGTAGTAGAGAATTAGTGCTTGAGGAATTTCCCATTAGTGGGAAATGTAAACTCTTCTCCTTGTAGATCTTTGAGCTTGAAGGTGTTGTTCCCCAATGTTTCTACAATCTAGTATGGGATAATCCACAAGGGTGTGAATTTACCATGTTTGACCTTAGGCTCAAATGATTTGTCCCAGAAGATAACTAGGTCTCCTTATCTGAATAGCTTGATTTTGGACCTTTTATCAAACCATCTCTTGACTATGGTTTGATGCCTGCTAAAATCAAAAAAGTCTTTCTCCCTTGCATTTTCCATCTAAATGATGTCCAACAATATAGAGTTAGTGATCTCTTGGATTTCTTCTATGTATTCCTACATAAACCTATATGTGGGCAACTTGAGAGTGATAGGAAATAAAGGTTCCTATCCATACACCAATAGAAATGGTGAGGATTTTAATTATCTTTTGATTCTTATCTTATTAACATATAAGGTGAATTTAAGGAGCTAATGCTAAGTCCTGGGTTTATCTTTAACATATTTCTTGATTACTTACTTTAAGTTTTCATTTATTGACTCAGAGACTCCATTCCCTTAGAGATAATGGTTGGATGAAAACTTGAGAGTGATGCTACTATCATAAGTCCATTTAGTCTTATCTATAGAAATGAATGTGGATCCATCGTCACACACTAGAGAGACTAGGGTTCCAAACCTATTACAAATATTTTCTTTATATAAGTTGATCACTTTTTCAGTCCTATAGTGTTTAGTAGTTACATCTTTAATCCACCTTGTACAATAGTCTGTGGTATTAAGGACATATTTGTGACCTTCATATGAGTTGGGGTTGATTACCCCAACAAAGTCTAACCCGCAATGATTAAAATATTTATCAATCATGATTGGTTATAAAGGCATTTCTCCTTTGGCTCATTGGTGATAAATATTTGACATGAGTGACATTCCCTCACATGTTTGTGAGTATCCTAAAAAATAGTTGGCCAATAATAGCTAGCTCTAAGAATTTTATAGGTTCTGGTCTTCCCAGATGGATGTACACTACCTAGATTTTCATGAAATTTGCTCATGATTTGGGTGGCTTCTTCTTATGAGACACATCTCAAATAAATCCATTCAAAGTTTTTCCTATCCAAGATCCCATTATTGATCAAGTCATGGGTTGCCTTCAATCTTAGGTCCCTTTTTTTCTCCCTAGATAGACCTATAGAACAAGTACCATTAATTAGTAAATGTATGACTGAATCATACCATTCATTAGCTTGAAAATTTTACTAATCTACTTGCATAATACTTATCCTAGGGTTAGTATTAACAATCATCTAGATCAAACCTTATCACCTTATCAATTTTATTGTTTTCATCTCCAAGTCATATCCTTACAAAACTGACACCAACTTAGCTTTTTATTCTCCAAGCTCATTCTAACTTAACATAAGTTTAGTGGCAGGGTCAAGTAAGATAGCATGTACCTTATTTATAAGGATATAATGCTTGAATTTCTTAACTATCTTAACTAATGCATATGCCTATTTATCAATCAATGAATAATTTAACTTAGCATTCTTAAAATTAGTACTCATAAAAGCAATTGGTTGGTCACACCATTCAATTTTTTGAGTTAACACTACAACCATAGTGTGGTCAAATGCAAAGGAATAGAGGTATAAGTCCCTTGAGAAGTTAGGACTTATGAGGACTAGGGCCTGGCTAATGGCCTCCTTAATATCATTGAATGCCTCTTTGGAATTTTCATTCCATATGACCTTGGCATCCTTCTTCAACATGTCATTTAATGGTTTAATTTTTTTTTCAAAACCAGAAATAAAATTTCTTACAAAATTTATCTTACCAAAGAATGACTTTAGCTCTTTCTTACTATTTGGAGGTTCTATTTTATATATGGCATCTAATCTTTCAAGATCTATAGAGATCTCATATTTGGTTATAACATGACCTAGTAATTTTCCTCCAGTCACACAAAAGATAATCTTCTTAGGGTTCAAGAAAATGCCATACCTTTTGCATCTTTAAAAAACCTATTGTAAATGCATGAAGTAATCTTCCCTATTTCTAGAAAAAAACTATTAGATCATCCATATAAACAATGATGCATTTACCTATCAAGACTTGGAAGGCATGGTCCATATCTCTTTATAAGGTTTCTCATTCATTTATTATCCCAAATGGAAAATTATTATAAGTAAAGGTCCATTACTTTGTGGTGAAAGTTGTCTTCATCTTGTTTTCTCTATCAAGCAACACTTGGTTGTAACCTGAAAAGCCATTAAGGAAAGACATCATAGCTAAACCTAAGATAACTTTAATCACTTGGTATATGAAAGGAAGGGGATACTTATAATTTTTTTATGCTTTGTTTATGTTCCTAAAGTCAATACAAAGTCTAATCTCACCATTCTTCTTCTTTATTGGCACCAAAATAGCCACCTAGGTGGAATGCCTGATGGGGAAGACTATCCTAGCAACTAATAACACCCTTGTAAAGTGTTGGGCTAAGGTTTTGATTTTATTTTGAAAATATGATGAGCTAAAAATTTTCCAATATTGAGGGTACATCATATCCATGAATTCTAGTAGTTATTTTTGAGTAAAATAATATCTAATCTTTGAAGAGAAACATTATACAACTTCCTTAAAAGTGTAACTTATAGAGAATAAAAACTCAAGGAATTGATCCCTTGTAACATGAAATTATTTAATTCTATTAGATCTACCAACTATGTTAAAAGTGTGAGTTGTGGTCTTTAATCAATTTATACTAAGTACTACATATGATCATACCATATATACTGCACAAAAAGAGTCTTAAAGCCTCATGATCATACTGTATTTTATTTTTAAATTTTGAAGGTAATAATTATATTCTAGTTGGCATGGTTTGTTAATTAAAATAAAATAATATTTTAAAGGCCAATATGGATGTGGTTAAGACATTTTGGTAGACCTTATTATATAGTTTATAATTTTAAAACTATGAAAATGTTTTGAATATTTTTTTCAATTATGTCATCCTGCTTTTCATAGTTGTCTTACCCTATGGCCCCATAGCTGGTTTATACTCTATAATCTAATTTTTTATCACTAATTATTATATTATTTGGTTGGTATTTACCACATACTTATTTTAAACAAACAAGAAATTGATTTCTTTTGAGAAATAAGGACATGCACGATACTTCTTTTAAATAATGCACAAATAACAAACCAAATAAATGTAATAGAGCCTTATGATCATAATATATTTTGTTTTTTGATATTTAAGGCAATAATTATATTTTGATTGGCATGCATTGTTAATTGAAATTAAAAAATATTTTAAAAATAATTATTGATTATAGATATGGTTAAGACATTTTGGCATACCTTATTATTATTGATTATAAATATGTTAAGATATTTGAAAGACAATGTTTTGATTAAATATATTTAAAAAAATGCTTTTCAATGAACTTATCATTATGTTTTTTCATTAATTCATTATATATTTTTTATACTCAATTTATTATATTATCTGGTTGGTCTTTACCACATACTTATTTTAAATAAATAAGAAATTGATTTCCTCTAAAAAATAATGGCATGCAAGATACTTATTTTAAATAATATACAAAGAACAAAATAAATAAACACAATAGAGCCTCATGATCATACTATATTTTTTAAAAATGTTTAAGGCAATAATTATATTTTGGCTGGAATGGTTTGTTAATCAAAATTAAGAAATATTTATGATGAAACAGTCCTTAACTCTGCTCTGTAACCATCAAATTTTGAGCTAACTTCTCATACAGGCCTATTTAGTTTAATCATTCCTTGTAGCCCTGTTTCCCCTGTTTATTGGCCATAAATTTTTATAGGTTAACTCAATCATGAAAATAAAACCATTTATGGATACCCATTAAGCCCTCCTATAACATACTGGAAAATCTCATGAGGTTACTTTGTACAGAATTATACTTTCTTCTTTAGGCCCTGTTTTAATTAGCCCTCCTTTTGTGCAAAACGTCTTGTCCAGAGTGAAGTACGGACTTTCTAATCAAAACAGGCATCATTCCAAGATACCCATTACCTTCTTACAAGTGAATCAATCATTTTTTAGGGCACTTCTTTGGAGAAATCCACTTTTCCTATATTGGCCTATTCTCTCCATCTCACATACACTTAGGATCCACTTGGCAATTGTTCTTTTCCATACTTATCCATACTGTGACACATTGAAACAACTTCCAAATAGTTTTATAACATCATCAAGGATCATATTACAAAGTTTCAAGAGGTTTCAAGCATTTAAACTCATTTTGAAGGCTTGACCCTAATTCAGGGTTTTCCCATGACTGTCACAGGCTGAGAGCTTATTAATTGAGGCTGGGAATGTTTTACCCTATTTCAAGGGTTCCAATCACTAGTCTAGGGTCTGTCTTGATTCCCTACACCTTCTCCAATCATCCTCTAGGTCATATCAATCCCCTATACCTTCCAATGCTTAACATCTCAGGTGTTTTTGACTGTATTTGTATGACAGTCAGCAGGGTTCTTGATTTTCTTCTTTAGCACAATGATCAATAGGATTTCAAGGTATGTATGAACATGCCAATAGTTTAAAATATTTCCCCATTCATATTCTCTATCAAATATAAACTTATCTATCCATTTACTATGCAAAACATGTAATTTCCTTAACATTGCCTGTATACTGTCACCTACAGGCCTGAATTTCAACTGTGGAGTTTTTTGGACATTAAAGGGGTTTCTAAAGCCTGTTTCTTCTTGATTTAGGTTCATGATTGCATTATAGACCTATCTCCATACCATTTTAGACTTCATACAAACATTTTCACGTGGATTTTACTTAAGACAGTGGGCTGTAGTTTTGAATTCCTGAATACCCTGTTTAGGCCTGTTTAGGCTTTTTATAACATTCAAAGTTCTTAAGATCTTTTGTTCACATAAATACCAGTTTTCACTTACTCCCAACATAAAAAATAACCAGTCTCTCTCAATATTCCATAGAGAACCATCATACACACACTTACACAGGACTGTTACCAGAATTCATAAAGAAATCATATATGAAACAAATACATTCATTCTTTCTTTCATAGATCAATAGAAGACTTACAATTTAATACCAGATTCAATATCCATGTTCCATGGCTTCCAAAGCCTTGTTTTCTCCTTCTCACATTGTTTTCTCCTTCTCTTTAACTCTAACAACTCTTGAGTGAGGTCCTCCCTCACTGTTTCTCCTCTCTTCTCTTCATTCTATCTTCTTTCCTTTCATGAGAGGAACCTTACCTCTCTGTCCTTCTTCTCTTCTACGCCCCTCTCATCCTCTCTTCTCTTCTCCTTCTCTCTCCTTAATGAATTCTTCTTTTTTCTCTCTTTTCAATAATCTCCCTTCTAACTTCTACACCCAAATTGGGCTTAAAGCAAAACCAAATGTTGTTTGTAAGTTTCAACAATATACTAAGGTTGAAAATAGTTTCAACCATTTCCCCCTGATTTTCTCAACAGCCTAACCATCACTTTTTACCCTTTCACTTTTAACTTTTGACCATTACATTTACTTTAAAGGTGAAATTTTGAAATCTACACAATTTGGAGGAAAAACCAGAATTTGAAATTTCCCACTAGAATTTCATTTGCATTTGCAACTAGTCCTCCATGGTGCTATTGTAGATGCTCCTGCATCATACTCTCCCTCTAGAAAATATTTGAACCTTATTTCAAATGTCATGCTTCCTCCTCACTTTATTCTTCACTTGTATACCTAGATCCCAAGGTCTTATTGTCAATGCCAATGCTTGTGTTTATTTTTGGTAGTCTTTGTCTTTCATCTTGCTGTTCTTCCTCTTCTGGTATGTTCTTCTCCTCATCTCTTTCTCAGCTGTCATCTCCAGCTTCCATGCTTCTTCATCTTCATATATGTCTTCTAGTTCTTCTTGTTCCATAAGCTTCTCTAATGACTCATTTATGTCATTCACTTCAACAACCTTTGTACCTGCATACAAAACATTCAAAGCCACCTTAGAATCAAAATATTTAGGCCATGAAGCCTCTTGGCTGTCTTCACATGCTTGCTCTTGTTCCTTGACCAACACTGTCCTTGCCTCTTTGCTTTGATCTTTTCTTATTTCACTTTTCCCAATGCTATCTTCACCATGGCTTGTACCTTCCTTCATCTCTCTTGAATTACCAAACAACTCCTCCAACATCTTCAACTCTTCATTTAGTAAGATCTCATCTATCTCACTATTTTCTTCATCAAACTTGGGCTGATCACTCACAAGGATTACTTGCCCTTTACCTCTTATCTCATCTTTTCTTAGCTTGTCTTCATATAAACCAACTTCTTCATCAACATCATTATACTTATCAAATACAATTGTAGTGTCCTTACCTTCTGTCTCTTTGCTTTCTTTAATCTCTGCTTAAAGTCATCTTGTTTGTTCTGCTACATACTTTCTCTTTTCCTTATCATCCATCCATTTGGAATTCTCTCCTTGTTGCATATTAGTCCATATAGCCACTTTCCATTCCTCATTTCTCATGAAAATATCATTGAAGGATTCAAAAACATCATCACAAATAATTTGTTTACCTTTCATCTTTGCATCCTCATACTCTACCTCATTATTCTTTGAGAAGTTTTCTTTCTCATCTTCATTCTCTTGGCTGCTGGAATCACTTTCCATCCTCTTCCATTGACTTCTTGGTGTTATTACCTCAACACTCACATCTTCTTCACTCTTTGCCTTCTTAGGCACCCACATTTGATTCTTCTTCTTATCATTTGACTTCATAAGCCATTTAGGCATCCTGCATCTATGCTTTTGTACCAGCACTTCCTCTTGCTTGGGAGTTTGCTTCTTCCACCATTTAGGCATCACATACCCATGCTTAAATTCTCTTTTTGAGGGCTCTATCATCTTCCTTAACTCTTGCACCTATACATTAGTAGCTTCATGTTCATAATAACAATCAAAATCAGGTCTTAACACTTCATTTACCTCTTTGATAGCTTGATCTATGTAGCAATCTTTCTCTTCCTTAGTGCTTGGCTGCTCTCTTTCTTCTTCTTGGCCTTCAATGGCATCATGGAATTCAGCTTCCTCTTCTACCTCTTCTCTTACTTGTATGGGTTCTTCAACACCTCCCTTATGCATTAACCAATGCATCTCTTCTTCTTTATCAACATCAGCAACAAACTCTCTTCTCTTTCTTACACATTCACTTGTGTACTTGGTGCCTTCTCTTGCACCAATCTCTTCATTCTCCAAGGCCCTTCTCTTGACCTTCACAAGGCTGCTCATACCTGCAATTATCCATGTAAAGACAATATTAGATATAAAAACAAGAGACCATAATGTCTCCATGAGTGTCCTCTTAATGGACATTCTCATCTTTCTAAGTGCTCTTCCTGGCACTTCATCTTTTCTTTCTTTTCTTCTCTTGTCCTCCTCAATGAGAACCTTCTTCTCAACTTCTTCCTCTTACTGATCACTTGGCAACCTTCTTATCTTCTTCAAGCCTCTATGGGCTTCTCTCTTCATGGCAATCTTCTTTTGCCTTCTTCTCCTCTTCCTTGGGAGATCTATTGGCCACTTCAACCTCTTCCTCATTGGCCATACCCATGCTTGCTTGTCCATCTGCATCCAAGACTCATATTCATCTTTAATCTTAGCTAACTCTCTCTTCAAATTAGCAATCTCTTTATCAATTACAAAACTATCCATACCTTTGATGCTTGCTTTCTTCTTGGTGCCCTCATGTACCTTGTTGCTTTGTAGTGCCTTCGACAGTACTTCCATCTCTAAGATATTCACCCAAGTCTTTTCCACCTTGGTCTCTTGATCCCTTGTCTCACCCAAGCCTTTTCTCCTTAACTGGTCTTTTGACAATCTCCTTGATCTCACCTAGGCCTTTTGCATCCTAGTCTTTTGATCCTTTTCTCAATCCTGCAGCAACTCTTATACAACACTTCATTAAATACAAATCACAAATTCAATCTTACCTTTCTTTGGATCTTCTTCTTGAGCATTCATTTTCTCCCTTAGTTTTGAGCTCTCCAAGCTTCAAACTCCATCCTTTACCTCACCTAAGTCTATTTCACCTTAGTCTTTTGGCAAACTATCCAAGCTTCTTCTTGGATCTTCACTAAGCCTTCCTTGGCTTCTTCTCTTCTTAAGCCTCAATTGCTTGGCTACCTTCCTCTTCACCTATTTACTTCAACAACCTCAAATCAAATAGCAAAATTATTCATACATTTTCTCCCTAGGGTCTTCTAGTGCCTTGTCCTACTGATCCTCTTACCAAATCCTGTAACAACTCATAAGAAATCACAACCAACAATAAGTTACCAATTCCCAAGAGCTTTAAGATCTAATACCAAATGATGAAATAGTCCTTAACTCTACTCTGTAACCATCAAATTTTGAGCTAACTTCTCATACAGGCCTATTTAGTTTAATCATTCCTTGTAACCCTGTTTCCCCTATTTATTGGACATAAATTTTTAAAGGTTAACTCAATCATGAAAGTAAAACAATTTCTGGATACCCATTAAGCCCTCCTATAACATACTAGAAAATCTCATGAGGTTACTTTGTACGGAATTGTACTTTCTTCTTTAGGCCCTGTTCTAATTAGCCCTCCTTTTGTGAAAAACGTCTTGTCCAAAGTGAACTATGGACTTTATAATCAAAATAGGCATCATTAAAGATACCCATTACCTTCTTACAGGTGAATTAATTGTTTTTTAGGGCACTTCTTTGGATAAATCCACTTTTCCTATATTGGCCTATTCTCTCCATCTCACATACACCTAGGATCCACTTGGCAATTGTTCTTTTCCATACTTCTCCATACTGTGACACCTTGAAAACACTTCCAAAAGTTTTATAACATCATCAAGGTTTATATTACAAAGTTTTAAGATGTTTCAAGCATTTAAACTCATTTTGAAGGCTTGACCCTAATTCAGGGTTTTCCCATGACTGTCACAGGCCGAGAGCTTATTAATTGAGGCTGGGAATGTTTTACCCTATTTCAAGGGTTAAAATCACTTGTCTAGGGTCTTTATTGATTCTCTACACCTTCTAAAATAATCTTTTAGGTCATATCAATCCCCTATACCTTCCAATGCTTAACATCTCAGATGTTTTTGATTGTATTTGTATGACAGTCAGTATGGTTCTTGATTTTCTTATTTAGCACAATGATCAATAGGATTTAAAGGTATGTATGAACATGTCAATAGTTTAAAATATTTCCCCATTCATATTCTCTATCAAATATAAACTGATTTATCCATTTACTATGCAAAACATGTAATTTCCTTAACATTGCCTGTATACTGTCACCTACAGGCCTGAATTTCAACTGTGGAGTTTCTTGGACATTAAAGGGGTTTCTAATGCCTATTTCTTCTTGATTTAGGTTCATTATTGCCTTATATACCTATCTACATACAATTTTAGACTTCATACAAACATTTTCACGTGGATTTTACTTAAGACAGTGGGCTGTAGTTTTGAATTCCTGAATACCCTGTTTAGGCCTATTTAGGCTTTTTATAACATTCAAAGTTCTTAAGATCTTTTGTTCACATAAATACCAGTTTTCACTTACTCCCAACATACAAAATAACCAGTCTCTCTCAATATTCCATAGAGAACCATCATACACACACTTACACAGGACTGTTACCAGAATTCATAAAGAAATCATATATGAAACAAATACATTCATTCTTTCTTTCATAGATCAATAGAAGACTTACAATTTAATACCAGATTCAATCTCCATGTTCCATGGCTTCCAAAGCCTTGTTTTCTCCTTCTCACATTGTTTTCTCCTTCTCTTTAACTCTAACAACTCTTGAGTGAGGTCCTCCCTCACTGTTTCTCCTCTCTTCTCTTCATTCTATCTTCTTTCCTTTCATGAGAGGACCTTACCTCTCTGTCCTTCTTCTCTTCTACGCCCCTCTCATCCTATCTTCTCTTCTCCTTCTCTCTCCTTAATGAATTCTTCTTTTTTCTCTGTTTTCAAGAATCTCCCTTCTAACTTCTACGCCCAAATTGGGCTTAAAGCAAAACCAAATGTTGTTTGTAAGTTTCAACAATATACTAGGGTTGAAAATAGTTTCAACCATTTCCCCCTAATTTTATCAACAACCTAACCATCACTTTTTACCCTTTCAATTTTAACTTTTGACCATTACATTTACTTTAAAGGTGAAATTTTGAAATCTACACAATTTGAAGGGAAAACCAGTATTTGAAATTTCCCACTAGAATTTCATTTGCATTTGCAACTAGTCCTCCATGGTGCTATTGTAGATGCTCCTGCATCAATTTACAATGCCAATATAGATGTGGTTAAGACATTTTCATAGAACTTATTATATAATTTATAATTTTAAAACTATGCATATGTTTTGAATATTTTTATAGTTGTGTCATCCTTTCTTTTCATAGTTGTCTTTCCCTATGGCACCATAGTTGGTTTATACTCTACTCTAATTTTTGTCATAATTTTTTCTACACTTAGTTTATTATATTATCTAGTTGGTATTTTGAGAGACTTAAAGAGGTTTATACTTGATTTATACTTAATCATATGGCCATAAAATTTAACACTTAAGAAGAGGGGACAATAGTAGTCTAGGTTATAGTGGATGAAATCATGGAAAATCCTAACCAAGTGGAAGACACATGTAACTGAGTGCTAGTAAGGACTCCCATAGTATTCTCAAAATGAACCTTTTCACACTTAGGAGTATGGGAAATGGTAACTAAAGTAGTAACAAGAAAATTAGAAACAATAAGAGTTGAAGAAACAACCTCAACACTAGAAACAAAAAGAGTTATAGAAACAACAGGACTAAGAGGAATAATTGGAATAATGGGAAAAATAAGGACTATAGTAACCATTATAATTGAAGAAATAATAGGACTTGAAGGAAGTGAAGTATTAGTGGTAAAATTAGTGGTGACCTAGCTTGATTTTATGCCTCCATTGGTGTTTTTACTTTGACCCCCTAAAGATTTAATATTTTAACTCTTTTAAGTTTTTCATCCTCATCCTCAGGATTAGTTGATGACATATCAATAGTTGAACTTTTAAAAGACTATGCTGATGAAAAAGGGTCCCTAAGGGCTCTTGATTTCCTCTTGTAATAGATTGTTTTCTTTCCCATTTGTGGTGGAAGGTGTAATGTTCACACTTGAACAAATAGGAATTAAGGAAGTAATGAGGAGACATATGTCCTGGGAGTCATAGGAATCAATATAAATTGGTTCCCATTCTCCTCCTAAATAATTTATAATAGTAGGAATTTACCCCACCTCTTGCTCTTGCTTTATATCATTCATTACAATTGGTGATGAAGCTTGGGAAGGCCTTTCTTGTGAGGAACTTCACACAATAGGAGCCTCTTACACACCATGATTCCAATTCATAACTATCATCATAGTGGGTTATAGTTGGGAGGATATTCCTTGGTCTAGACGTTGTTGGGTAGGCTGAGAATTTAATTAGTTTGTAGTTTCCCATTTATCGATAGGTAGAAGCCTAGTATGTGCCTATGTAATTATGATGGAGGGATCACTTTGTATAACTATTATATGGTCCTCTATCAACCCAACTAATCTCACCCTTTCCAACACCTCAACATCATCCTTTATATTCAAGAATACAAATTCATGTTCATAAGGTTTATGCTAGTAGGGGATGCCCAGGTTGAGACATGCTTTTGGATAAGACCATGAGGATCACAATCCCTATGTGTCAAAGACTCCATATAGTAGAACTCTTTAGTTTTATTGAATTATATGAAATGCTTCCTAATTGTGTAACACATGTGGCCAATCATTAGGAAAGACCCATGGAACACACCTTTGTGGTTTTTTCATGTACTCATCTATACTCCACCCTAACTGGTAGGTTATTTCCTACTCCAACGATTTGTGTAAAACATACATAGGGAGACATTAAGGGGATACCTTGTATCCTTCCACCATGATTATATTATAATATGGGTATATCCAATAGTCCCCCCTTATCTAAAGTGTCTTCCTAATACTCTTTAATACTCAATTTAGTGGTTCTTCACGAATTAGTCTCCATAACTAGGGTTAGACTTTCTTAGTTATTCATATGATGTTCCTCATATAAGAATAAATTTTCAGGAATGAATAAAAATCACATACCAAATTCTTAATGTAGTCTGGGGAAGGGATCTAGAGTGAACTGTTATGAATATAGATAGTGGCCATGACTACATCTAAGAGATAGGACATCATATATAGGTGGTCAACCATGGGTATTTTATACTTATTTAACATCTATTCCTTGAGTTTGGTGATAATTTTTTCTCCTAGGGAAAAAGTGAGATCTGAGGTCATCAATAGGTCCAATATCATAACCCATTATAGGTAGAATAAGTGAATGTTGTTAAAATCATACAATTTATTATACAGGGCCATCCCAATGTATATTCCCATCCTGTAACTAGTTATTGGCATAAGGTCCTTGGCCTTAAGGGTGACCACCTCTCTAAGAGCAATCCATTTCCTTAATGTATTTTATATGGTGTTGGTTTTCTTACATAATTAAACTCTTTTCCTATCAAATGTGGCATTTATGGTGGGTGGTCATATGTATCTATAGAAATCATTCCTACAGATGTAGGAAATAACTATATTATGGTTTAGGTGGTGTATAAATCCACCACCAATCACCTTCCCTATGAAGAACAAGTCTTGAACTAGGTTGATGTAGAGCATAATTTTAGGCTTGGTGGATACAAAGTGTATTTGTTAGAGTTTTAGTGGAAACACATCCATGACCATCTACTTCTATTTGACCATTAGATTTTTCTCATGTGAGTGGGCATCTACAATCTCCATTATGTCCCATAAATTCATGTAATTTACAAAATGGTCATTAAACAGTATTAAATTAAAGGCAGTGTCCATGTATTATATGGAGTCCTTGATGGAGAACTATTATGGTAGAAATAATCCTCTAAACACCTTAGATGATGATTCCATTAATAACCTATATTTTCTCATAAAATTTGACTATTTTTATCTTACTATAAGTAGTTCACAACTAAACATAGATATGTAAGGATTCAAATTCTATTTGAAGTGTAAAATATTGAGCTCATTAGCAATAAATAGGCATAATGTCTCTTCTTAATTCACATATATAGATTTTGAGTACAAGAATTTAATTCTGGTTCATGCACCATTGATTCCAAATGTTTCCAAGCTTGTTTTACTCATTTAATTTTAACTTTACCACTTTAATTTGGTGGGTATGCCATGTACACTTTCTAACATTTATATAAATTATACAATATAGCCTTGTACATGTGTCACCTTGTCATTATACTCATGCAAAATTAGGTGAGAATAGTTAGAAGATGGTTACAGTTAGAAAAAGTTGCAAACCAATGCCTAAAGCTGGAAAATCATGCAAAATGGAGTAGTTTTAACTCACTTATATGGTCAAGAGGATCCATCTTCAGGGAAAATGTGTATGAAAATGTAATTTCATCTTCTCCACATTAAAAATGAACTTTTACATGTGTTTGAAAGTCAAAAAATGTAGAAAAATAGTCAAGAAACTAGTTGAGTGCTTCACAAGCCTAGGAAGGTTAGAAAATTTTGATTATTTCATGTGTACAAAAGAGTTGGGAAAAATTATCCTAGGGATAGGACTTAATACCTATGAGATTAATATAAATTAAAATATTTGAATATTTTAGATGTTGAGATGTATGAAAAATTGATAACAAGTTAGCCAGTCCAAAACAACTAGTCAACCCCTTAGGATTTTATTTTTCACCATTTTCATGGAGGTTGAAGCTTGTTGGAGCATGGTGAAGTTTTTTAGGGTTTTTAAAATAATTCAAAACCATTTCATGTTTGTTTTAACTAGTTTGTCATGTGTGAGCCTCCGTAATATCAAGAAGAGCCTTCATATAAGTTATGTCTATTGAAGTTTTAGGGGAGTTTGATAGTATTAGTTCATACAATAGAGGTTTAATGTTTTTCCTCTATCTTCTCATTCCATAAAATCTCTCTAACTTGACTAGTAATTATGTACTAGTCCTCTAATGGTACTCATGTTATAAGTCTGGAGACTATCTTGCATGGTCCTTAGGAAAATGGAGGTCTTGAATTCATAAAAAAGGTGATGATAAATTAATATATGATCATATTCTCAAATAATCCAAGCTAACCATCATAAGATGCTCAAAAAGCATAATAAATGCATACTTATAGGTCTATAGACTTGTAGGTTTGTGTTTTAAGATAAAATATTTTTAAATGTGAATAAAAAGTGGTTTTTAAGACCTGAGGTGAGGCAATGTGGTGTCTCCATGATTGGTTGTAGTCCAAGACTAGTAGAAAGGGCATGCTCTCAAGAATTAATGCTCCCATCACCTGATGTATACCTACAGGAAATATTGGCAACTTGAGTGGTGTAAATCCTTGAGTCATCAATGAGGATATATAGAGATCTAGGTATGAGACTTAAAGAACAAACAAGATATATTCAACTAGAGGTCTAACCCTACAACATTCTCATGTGTTGACCAATATATTAAGGGAGTGGACACTAATTGTCACCTATAGGTAGGACAAAATATCATACATGTATGGTAAATAAAAGAAGGTGCTAATAGGTATAAAAAAGGCTAGATTAAATGTGAAGGAGTCTCAAGAAGTTATCTATTATTAAATGTCAATATCCTATTTGATAAGGCTAGGTATCTAAGATCAATTTTCAAAACTCTCACTCAATCACCACCTATATCTATGTCTTGAAGAAACATGAGAAAAGGAGTGTATACAAGTGATGATACAGGGTCCTAGAAAGGTTTCAAACTTCAAAAGAGGATAAATAAACTCAAAATTATATAAAGTGTATCTTTTTATCTTTTACTTGTAGAAGAATCCTAAAACTCTAAAGTTGCAGTCAAGTCCAAAATAACTACCTACATGTTCACTTGGATAACTACAATTAGATTCAAAATTTAAAAAGGGATGCAATTTATAATGTTTTAATTGGAGTGTGGAGACATGAATATGGTGAAAGAGGTCATTTGAGGTAAAATAACATAGAGGAAGGTCAAAGAATAAAATTATTACCTACAAAACTCACTTAAACCCTACATACATAATTAATGAAACATACAGGCCTACTTCCCTTGTTAAGTGAAGGTGCTTATTTAGTGTGAAGATAGGAGGTCTAAGAAAAGGAAAAACAATTGAAATTGGTGTTTTAGTGATAGTGTGACCTTATAATATTATCCTAGTTAATAATAATAGGGTGTGAATATTGATAGGTTCTATTGTAGAGCTTAAGATCACATACACAGACTTATAAGTAAAACCATGAACAAAGTGATTTATTAAGTGTAAAACGAGAATTATAAATACATTTATGAGTATATAATGTTGGTATAGACCTTAAAAGACCATCCAAACTATGGGAAAGGGAAAGAAAGTGCCATTTAAGCTAATATGACTTCCTTGAGCTCTCTTGGTGCAAGATTGCAACTCAAGACCAGATTTTTATTACTTGGTTTGATCTTGAAATATTGCATGGATCCAAATGGATTTCAAAGATTATAAAATGGTTCCAAAACTTAAATATTTTGGTATCATTTGTTGGATTGGGTCCCTAACATGTATGAACAAAAGCTAAGAATACAAACCACTCTTCAATGGTAGAGTAGAGACCCAAAGAATAACTTCTTGTGCTTGGATATATATGGATAGGATGCATGGGAACATGATCACATATGGATAGATGAGTAAACTTGTCACTTTAAAATTATGACATTGGTTTAGGAGTTAAGGCCCTAGGGTTTATGAATAATCATTAAGAACCTAAACCACTTTAGACCCTCCTAAAAATATAATAAGGACTTGATGTGATATAATGGCCCATAAAGTGAATGATATGAAATTATTTTTTCTTTAAACCTCTCAAAAAACATTCTATACTACCTAAACGTCCTCACCATGTAATTTGCTTATTCTTGTAATTTTATGGATTGTACTTAATGTTATGTTTTCTAAGGGTTTAAGGTGCAATGCAGGGTTTTTAGAAATTGAAAACTTGAAAAATATTTAAATATATTATTTAGGTTATATTATACATATAAAATATAAAAAATATGTACAAGACACCATGAAATTACACCTACAGGTCTAGTTTTTAAGGGCATTCTAAAAAAGGCTTAATTAAGGGCTAGTTTTTTGGACCATTTCATGGTTCTCATACCTACATAGGGTGTAATGACCTAAAATTTTGTATGGGATATTTTTATAGGTTTTTCAAAGTTAATAATTTTTTTTTTTGATTTCACATGTGTGGGATAAGTTTGGAGCAAAAACTCCTTCTAGGCCTAAAGGCTTAATTAGGGAAAGAGAATAGCATAAAAAAATAATTACACTCACTCATAGGTTATAAAACTTGTCATGGATCTTTGATGAGTTAATAGGTACTCAAATATATGCCTAGTTTTCCAATACCATCCATATACTATCCTACACAAGGAGGTTTGTTTGTTTTTAGGGTTACAAGGATTTGAGGGCTAATGAGAGCTTAGGGTGTAAGATGAAGTCTTGGGGGTTGTTTGATAAACCCAAATAAGTTTATTTATTTATGATAAGGTATGAGAATGAATTTTATGAATAAATATTTCATTGATGAATCTAAAGTCAAGTTTTGAGCCATTTGGGCAATGTTAGGCATAGTAGACAAGGGAGTTTCAAGATACGCAAGGAATTGGGTGATGATTGATACTAAAATTTTGGAATAAGGGAGTTTAAAAATGCATGATAAGTGTAAAATAAAATGTTTTAATTAATTTCATGGTGAGATAATGATCAAGAAACCCCTTTGTCACTTTTTTCATGCAAATAAGGGTAGTTTTGAAAAAGAAGACCACGGTGTCAAGTAAGTAATCAATTCCCATGCCACTCAGATGATGAAGCATATTTAGAGGAGAAAAACATGTCATTATAGACATGTTTAGAATATTATATAAATCCATTAATTTTTTAAAGTCTTGTGAACACTTGGAAGTCTCCCTCTTATACGCCCCTCTCTCTTCCTCATTTCTCTATATAAGTTTCCTCTTTTGGAATTCTATGACATCCAAAAGTTAGGATGGTGAAGCCATGCTAAATTTAAAACTTATTTTTAATTTGGAATAAATATTCAAAATTGGTTTTAGTTCCTCAAATTCTTTCATAAGTGTGTGAAGTAGTCTATTGTTGGGTGACAAGTGATAGTTCTCTTTCCTTACATTCAACGATCTCTTTCATGCTTTGTGTGTGTAATATAATTTTTAGAAAGTCATTTGAAGTGTAATTGATAGATTTTTTTTAATTTAAAGTGTGTAGGAGGGTTATTAGAGTCTATTATCAAATCTATCAATCATCTACCTTGAAAGATATTTTGAATTCTATCTTCATATTGAAACATTGTGTAAGGAAAGCCTTGGGTTTTGAGATCATATTTGTAGTTTTTATTCCATAAATGTAGGTTAAATTAAGTTTTGGAGTTTAATATGGTGTATCACCTCAATTATATTAGTGTTTAATCTCATTCTATCCATTTTCCTTCAAGTTAAATAGGTTAGTGGTTAATTTTAGGTGTTGTGCATGGGAAGTAGCCCATAATCTAGAGACTCACCTATAAGAATTATCACCCAAAACATATGAAGTGATTCAATGTTATACCAAATTAAAGAGGCTTGAGTATCCCTCCTTAGGGTGAAAGTTTTGTTGATAATAGTTAATTAGGGACATCTCCAGATGATACATTCCTAAAATAGTGTTTCCTATTAACTAGATATGTAAGTTCATTACCTTAAAGGTCCTTTTAATGGAAAGCATTATTACCCAATATCTCTAATATTTGGTAAGGTTTGATCCATGAGGTGGTAAACTTGTCATGATATCCTTCCTTTTCATTGGATTTGTCCCATAGTATTACTAGATCAAATATTTTTAATGACTTAAACTTTACTATTCTATCAAACCACATTTTAACCAAGCACTGATGTTTACTAAAATTAAGTAAAGCTTCATTATTTGAATCCTCCATATCTATTATATTCAATAATGGGTATTCCACTTTATCACTTGGTTCCATGTACTATTTCATGAATTTATATGTTATAAATTTAAGAATGATTGACAATACTAGCTATCATGCATATACTAGTGGGTAAGGTGAATATTTAAGGGCCTACTTGTGTCTTGGTCAATTCACCCATCATGCATAACTTAGTAGATTATGTAACTCTCTTAGTTTATCTATAGGAAAATTTTTGTTTACATTAAGTCAACTTCTTATTTGTTAATTCATCCATTATATTTCCTTGTGAGTAATGATTAGAAGATGACCTGATGGTGATTTGGTTGTCATGGGTCTATTTAGTGAACTCAGCTAATTGGAATTCAGGCCCATTGTCACAAACTAAATAAATGGGGATGAAAAACCTAGTTGTGATATTTTCCCTTATAAAAATAATTACATCCTATGATCTGGAATGTTTTGTATCCACTGCTTTAGTCCATTTGGTAAAATAATCTATGGATGTGAGTACAAATTTATGGATAGCTAAGGAATTTGGGTTGATCATAATTATGAAATCCAAGCCCCACTAAGCAAATGGACTTCCTTCAATAACATGTTGTAATGTCATTGCTAAATATACTTATCTCTTTGTTAAGACCTAACATTCATGGCATGCTATTACATGGGTATGTGCATCTTTAAATATTATTAGCCAATGGTATCCCATTCTAAGATTCTTATGTGTTGTGGTGTTTCAAGATGGATGAGCACTTCATATCTTCTAGTGTAGGTTCTATAGGATATCTTAAGCTTCTTCTCATGATATGCATCTTAGGTAGATGATTTCATCATTTATTCTATATATAATCCCTTTTATAATCATGTAGTGAGTAGATTTGAACCTCAAGCCTCTCTTTTATTGTTTATTAGGTTTAGGGATCAAGTACTGATGAGTAAATATTGAATGATATCAACATACCAACCTCGTCTAGATACCTAGGTCTCATATACCTCCTTAATGATGATGTACATGTTAGGCATAGTCATAAGTTGAAGGATGCCTTTCCCTATGATGATTTTGGTAAGCTTGATTTATATATCAAACTCCTACAATTTTTCCATCCATTTGCCTCCACATTCTCCCAATTCATTCTATCCCAAAGTGAGATTAATAGTAGGGTCTGACAAAATAGAGATAGTCTTATTTATCAAGATATAATGCCTAAATTTATTTACCACTTTGATGAGTGTAAATATCTACTTTTATATAATGGATTACTTTAGCTCTTCTTACTTTAAATTTGTGCTCATAAATGCATCAAGATGCTCACTTTCACCTTTCTTATAGGTAAGCATAGCATTGATTGTGTGCTCTAAATCAAATGATTATAAGGAAAAGTTCTTAATTAAATTCTAGGCTTATTAACACTAGAGCATGAGATATGACATCCTTGATGTCTCAAAAATAATTTCATTCCTCTAGTGTCTATTCCACTTTGGTGTCTTTCTTAACAATTAAGTTCAAAGGTTAAATAATTTTTGAAGAAAGACTTAAGCTATTTCTTGTTTTTTGGGAATGAAATCCTAGAAATCCCTTGAAATCAACTTGGATCAATGGTAATCCCCTCCTTGGTGATGATGTGTCCTAAAATTTTTCCCTCAATAATACTAAATATGCTCTTTTTTGGTTTTAGTGAGATGCCAAGGCTTCTACATATTTCAAAGATTGACAATAAATGGCCTATGTGATTAGTTATATGATTTAATAAAATACTAAATTTGTTCATTTAAATGATTAAGAATTTACATATTATTCATTTAAATTCATGGTCCATAGACCTCTCAAAGGTATATCTTCTATTAATTAGGCTAAAATGTATACTCTTGTATGCATAAGTTCCCCACTTCATGGTAAATTTAGTTTTCATTCTATCTTTAGATTCTACCAGCACCTAGTTATATCCTAAAAACCCATCCAAGAAGGAAATCATTCCAAAACCATTTAAAATATAGATCACATCATCCAAATAATGTAACAAGTAGTTATCTTTCTTAGAAGCCTAATTCAGGTTCTTAAAGTTAACACACACTCTAATCTCCCCACTCTTTTTCCTAACTAGAACCAAGTTGGAAACCCAAGTTAAGTTTTTGATAGGGAATACTATCTTATCATTCAATAACTTATCTACTTCCTTTTGGATGAGTGGTTCCAAGATGGGATAGAATAACCTTTGTTTTTTCTTAACTTGCTTATGGTTTGGAGTTAGCAAAATTGTATGGGTGATGACTCTAGGATTGAAACCCTTAAAGTCTTCATAGGTGTATGAAATCACATTTTTATCTTGGATGATAAAATATTTCACCCCTTTCCTTAATTTTGGGGTGCAACTAAGACTAATGTTGACATAGTGTGGATCACTCTCATCCCCCAAGTTCTCTTTATTGAAGTCAAATTCATTAACTTTGGGATACCTATATTGTTGGGCTTGGGGAGGCATATCAAATTATCTCTCCAAAGAAACCATCCCTAAAGAGAGATGATTTTATTTGAGTTGAATAAATCTTCCTCCCAATTCCTCATGGCATAAATAACTTATTTATTTATCATCAATGATTTGAATATATAAATTTCCCAAAATTGGTCAAGAATTGGATAATCTACTAGTCATCATTAAACACTTGGAAATTTTCTATATTGTTAATAATTGATGGACAAGGTATGATTTCAATAAAGAACCTTTGTACTTTAGAATCTTGTAATGGTTTTAAATTAGAAGTTGAAGTAGTTAGTGAGTCAATATCCTAGTATGTTCCCTAGGAACAACAACTATATTGAATGCCTTAAATGACTTAATCAAATTTTAGGCCTGGTGTTTGTATCTTTAAGATATGATAATTTGCACTAGTATTTATTTATGACCTGATTAATCACTAGCTCTAAATTTCCATATATTAGTAGTTCTTAGCATTTTTTTGAGATAAAATTATAGCCCTAAAATTAGTGCCTTGTATTCTTATCTATTATTGGTTCATGAAAATTTTAACCTATATGTTTCAAGATACATCTTACCCAATGGATCAACTAGTTTTATACTGATACCTAATCCTTGTTTGGACCTTGCACCATAAAAATAGAGAGTCCACAATTGGGAAAGTCCTTAGATTTCTGGCCTTCGTACCTCATACTTCATGGTAAAGGTATAAATTCCAAGATTAGGATAGTTGTAACTTATTCTTTTTTATATTTGTATTTCATAATGGGATACTTAATTTTTAGCTCTCGATCAATTCAAATCTGATTTGGAATACCTCTTTAGGGTAGCCAAATGTGAGATAAGTCTATTTATACATACCCATTTAGCATATTTAACCAATCTTTGCTTAGTAGTAGTCCATATCCCTTTGGGATATCTACTGCAAGTATGTTTATAGTAATTTACACACATGGCTCAAATGCAAATTGAATGTGCACATCATTCAACTCTCCAACCACATGCACTACTATTTTTTCCAATTGTGAAACCATCCTCTTGTATGGGCTTAGTGTTAATCACATCTTTTGATATATAGAATTTTCTATTATAGTGGTTGAAGTTATAGAATAAACTAAATAATTGTGTATATTTTTACCAAATTCCCTAATAGTCAATAAGAAAAGGTAACTTCTGGATTACTCTTGTATATGAAATTCGTATGCATGACTTTTGGATTATTTGTAGTAGACTTGATTATAATGGAATTACATAGGAGCTCCTTATATTAAGTAATCTAAGCCAATTCATGAAGAGTGATATTTTATTTTATCTTATTCATGTCCTCAATGATGTTATATCTTCATTTTCTCTATTTTTCCTTATTTAGTGGTTGATCATTTTTTTGTGGGGAAGGTGGATTGTTATCAACTATTGGATTTAGGGGAATAGTCATATTATTTGGAAGAGTATATGTAGTGAAGGGATGCTTGCTTATCAAATTTTAATTACTTATATGGAACTAATGGAAATCATGTACCTCATATAAATTATCCTCCAATACATTTCCATGTTTACTTGGAAAAGGAAACTCATGAGTTTCAAAGACCATAGTTGTGCTTGAGGAACTAGTCTCATAGGGGAACTCTAGTGGATTATTCATTAAATCTTACCTCACCATATCCTCTATAAAATTTAAAATGCTACATATAAATCAACATAGTCAATATCACTATGGTGTGATGTGTTATGAACCTTACACTAATTGGATAGAGTTGTCTCCATATGTTGATCTCTGCAAACTTATTAGCTTGTTATTATTTTGCATTATTTGTAGGATTTTTGAAAGGACTATTATATATTTAAAATCCAAAGTTATGATTATTTTTCAAACCAATAATATTACTTATCTTATTATGCATGCCCAAGAAGTCATTTCTTATCTTTTGAGCCATCTTTTATATATAATCCAATTCTACTTTGGTATAATCCATGCCCTAGATGACTGGGGTATTAGAATGGAGTGAATGTTGACTATGTTATTTATCATTTAATTGTGTAGGGTTGTTCAAGAAAACATATTTATTATTTTTTGTATGTTGCATCATAAGAAGTGGGGAACATTATGATTCACATGAGATATTGG
Source organism: Torreya grandis (assembly GCA_037957365.1). Taxonomy (NCBI): domain Eukaryota; kingdom Viridiplantae; phylum Streptophyta; class Pinopsida; order Cupressales; family Taxaceae; genus Torreya; species Torreya grandis. The sequence goes on from JARHVA010009166.1 coordinate 244,113, forward strand.
ATTCAAAGGTGGGATACCAAAATTTAGGCTAAGAGTGGCTAGTATTTGAGGATTTAGCTACCAATCAATGTTGATATCTTCTTCATAATATAGTGCTATAGTGTTATCAATAGTATCTCTTCATAGAAATACTTCATTAATTAGATCTAGGGTATTTTTGTACATTTCAAGTGTTAGAGGCTCTAGTGGTTTGTATGCAATGCTTAGAAAAGTATACATATTTTGTAACCTCACATTAAAATCATGTATCATCTCATTGGGATCCATCTTAATACTGGTGAAATACTAATACACCACACTCAAACTAATAACCTATTCAAAGTGGGTAATAAAAGTGATTTGACATGAGTTCTATAAAGTGATCAAGTTCTCTTCCAAATTGAGGAATGAATAATAATCAACATCCTACAATGTGAATGGGAAAAGCCTACATGTAATATCCTTATTAGTAACATTCATCAACCTTAAATTATCTTTGAAAGACTTGATATGCTCCTCTGTTGCCCTTCCTCCTGAAGGAGAGAAAGAAAGTAGGTACTTTTCTACATTCCTTGGTAAATTATGCACATATCATATAAATGAAATAATAGATATGACTAACCAAGACTAATACATAGGATGATTAATGGGATGATGGTTTCTTAATGGATAAGGTGTTTTGACCTAGGGTATTATGAAAATAACTAGTGTAGAATTAGGCCTTCAATGGATTGAAAAAGGTGAAACTGAAATACTAGTTTGGGATCTAGACCTACTTACTATCTTGGGTGTCTATGTGTAACTCAAACATAAGGGATAACCTTTTCTAGGGAAGGGCACATAGTGGTTCTGATCCTGTTATTTCCAACTTTCTTTCTATTGATGTAGTTTTCATGCACACCAAAGATTGAATGAGGTAACCTATAATTTTTTAAGATCTTAAAGAAGATAAACCCCACTCCAAAACATAAGTTTTAGGTATGGGTTGAAAAAAATGAGTGGTTTAATAGTGGGCTAAGCATGCAGGTTATTAACTAGGTGTGAATGGATGATAAGAACTCATATGCTACAATATGGAAAATTGGATACTATTGATTATATTAAATATGTGTTCCTTTTATGGAAGGAACAACTTTGAATCATGGGACACTTTGAGGGGGATAAATCCTTTGAGAAAATATCAATTATAATAAATCTTTGATGCCCTATAACATCATATGACCCTATACTTATACTATTTATTACCAACCCCACTCCACATTCTAATGCATGTGGGATTATTCACTATAATATTATATACCTCTAGGTACATTATGATCCATCCCCCTTAAATATGTTTCAACCTTGAAAAATGATAATATATAGGAGGAGGACTAAATTAAAACCAAACCAAAAATAGGTTGAAGACCATATGGAAGATTTGACATGCATTTATTTTTGCTTCCACTTCTTCCCCAATGTTGGGATATGAACGTGGACAAGAATAATGTGAATGTAAATAGTATAGAATGAGATGGAAGTATATAGAGATATCTATATGAAATAACATCAATGGAAGATAGGTTATCCAAGATAGATTCTAGCACTGAGATTTGAAGTGTGACAATCATATACTCAAGTATAGAACAAGGGAATATAAAATAGTTATCCTTGTGAAGCAACTAAGGGTATATGTTATCCTCCTTAGCATTATTTCCTAAGGGAGGTAGATACTTGATTTCCTACTTGGGATTTATGATTATCATCTTGGGATCATTTGGGTTATATTCAATCATGGTGGTTTCCTAAATATACTCATTGGAGGAATGTTAGGGCACTTTTAATGCTTGCTCTAGTGCTTTTGTGGTCTGAGGAGGCATTGATTAAAGAAATTTCTAGTTGATGAAATATTAAATGAGCTTATCTAGGCCCAAAAATTCTATCATTATGTGAGGACTAAATATTTCAACCTCATGTCAAATTATATCATTAAGACCACTGATGAAGCAACATGGGAAGAAAGCATTAGAGAAGCCTATAGTCTAGTTGCTGAGTGCTTAAAATGCTACTTGATATTATTGGATGGTATTTGATTGAAAATGTTGAGTCAAGGCCACAATGAAATTACCTCCATATAAAATAAGATTTCCCATGAAAACTAGAGGAGTGGATGTCGGCTTCAACTGAAAATGTGTCCCTTACAATATGATCAACATTTTGATAACAAGATGAGTAAATGACCAATATATTACTCACATGACAATATGACCACTATTTTTATTTTTAATTTTTTTACACTAACATAACATAAGACAAAGACATGAAAATTAAAGATGATGACTCATATAATATCTCAAAGACACTACTAGAGATATATTTAGACTTATAACAATATTAAAACCATTAATACTTAAGATGATTCTAATAAATAACATGGACTATAAAAAATGATGAAATAATTATAATCTAAAATTTTAATAACACCTATTATTATAATAAAATAATGAAAGTATTTAATAAAAGCTACCCATACTACATATAATGGAAGACTAAAGAACTTGACATGATCACACCTAATAACTTTAGCAAATAATTTGCAATATATAAAATATTATAAAATAAATGACACCTAAAAAATCATTTCAAACCTAATAATTAAAATACCTAAAACCACATGCTCACTAAACCTAAACTAAATGCCATTCTCCAATTCAAAAACATGAATTTGAGAAAACCATGATGCTGAGAAAGATGGTGAGTGAGCTAAGTGGTTGAGTAAGGAGATAAGGGAGCTAGTGGTAGTCACTGATGCAAGGAACCTGGTTAATAGATTTGAGATGGATCCCACATAGTGGAAGCCAAGTGGAATTTCAATTAGGTGTCATTATTATAGGGGAACTTAGTCTCAAGGAAAGTTGATCCATGGAGGTAGTCATAGAGTGATTTGAGGAAGAACTAGTTAAGGATAAAGGGAGCTGAGTTCTTGAGCCAATGTAGATCTATTAAGAGAAGTCTGACTCAAAGAGTCAAATGGGAATTCCTTGATTTTGAATCACACACACAACCTTTGAATTAAATTAGAAATTTGAACCCTTCTACATTAGATGTACCATAATATTACAAACTATAATAATTATAAATCTTGATGATTCAACATCGAGCCAATGTAGATATAAAGTGGAGTCACTAAGGAGATGGTAGGAACAAAAGAGGCACTGATCAATATGATGGAGGAGCTATGGATCTCAATCCAAGGTGGATGAAATTAGTTGATGATTGTAGATTAAATCAAAATCAATAGAAATGCATATCAGATCAAGATGATGGGGGAACTATTGGAAACCACATCTATCATTGGTCTGCAAGTAAGGTTTTATCCTATGCTAGGGTTATGAATATAAAACTTAACTTGATTATAAGGAATTAGCATGCCTTTCAAATTTTATGGTTTTAGGTCAATCTCAAGGTTGCTAATGGATAGATAAGCAACTCCAAATACAACAAACTAAACTATTTCAAATTATTGTAAACTATAAGATGACAGAGATATACAATGCACCTTGAGGGACCTCATACAAACAGTAATACAATGCTGAAAATTACTACAACTTTATAATAACTAACTCAAAATAAAACTCACGTTTTACCATAATAAAAAAAATTTAGCTCTTGGAAAGTGCTCTGATACCAATGATAATAAACCATATGCTACAATATGGAAAATTGAACAATATTAATTATATTTGTTTTCCTTTTGTGGAAGGAGTAACTCTAAATTATAGGCCACTTCAAGGGGTCTACCTCCTTTGATCCAAGCTCAATTACAACAACTCTTTGATGCCCTATAACATCATATGCCCCTGTACTAATACTATTTCTTACCTACCCCACTCCACATTCTAATGTATGTGGGATTATTCACTATACTATTATACCCCTCTAGGTACATTTTAATGGATGAGTAAAACCTAAAATAAAGTTAAAACCTAGTTGAGTTGGATGGATTTTATTATAAAGTGGTCAGACATAAACAAAAACTCAAGAAAGGGGGAAAGGTAGAACAATAAAGAAGGTTTTTTTAATCTCAAGAGGGATTACTTCTAAGTTGGACTCTTTTTGGACAAGTCTCTAAAACTAATGCTTACATCTAGCAACTATTGCACACACACATGCAAACATAGTTAAGGAGTTAAATGAAATCACAATATAAGAAATTGAAAGATCTCAACTAAATGTTGTTCCTATTTAGATTTTCCATTGCACACCCTTATTTAGAATAACATAGCTCAAACCAAAGAGGTATCTAAGATAGATATTTCTCACTCTTAGAAAACTATATCATGGGAGACTTTTCTACACACTCAGAGAAATGAAACAATCAACCTAATTGCATAAAATTAATGATATCTATTAATCACCCAATAACTATTACATAAATAATATTATCATACACTAGTAATAACAAGAATGAATTATTTGTAGCTTTTGTACATTTTAAATTATTGAATTATCCAACCAAGAAAATAAACATAACTAATTACACATAATTGAAATAAAAGGCATCAACATGGTTGTATGACAATTAAAAAGATTTCTTCCTATATTGATAAAATTTCTAATCATCCTCCTCTCCCTTTGAAAATGAGAGGATTAAAATATAAATATATTTGGGGAGGGGTCACCACATCCTCCAAATCCATGCCAAACTCTAAAATTATATGTTAATGATAATTATAATGAGATTTTTAATTGATGTGAATTATGTATGCATATTTAAACTATTCAAAACTATGTCTTTGAAAAAAGACTCATTCTTACAAAATCATGCAATGTGTGCATGTTTACAATATTTTTGAGTCAATTATTACATGTATTAGTTATATTGCTAATTTATATACAAAATATGTATAAAAACTAACCAAGGAAAACTAAATTTATTGTACCCTGGGGCCTTCATGGTTGAACCAATAGTCTTTGGAGGGACTGTACTAGAAGGTGCAGTTCAAATAGATGATCCATACATAGCTTATTTATTAATTTCCAATTCTTGGTAGTGCTTGTATTTGATGCTATGTTACAACCTTGTTACATTAATGTTTAAAAAATAGGGCCTATGTACCCTATGTAATTATACTATAATATGTGCATACTTAGTCTTATTGGCTCTTATGTCCACCTAAAGGATCTCTACCTCTATAACCTTCTTCTTGGAAAATCCTAGTTCTTGTTTAATTTCTTTTAGTGTGCACCCATAAAGACTTTGCTTAAAATTGGTAGATGCATGTTGGAGTAGTTGGTCAAAACTAGACCTACTTATTAATTTAATTGAGGTATATATGGCCTGGGATAACTTTAAATCAATGTAAATTTTTAAGACCTATTTTTACTATTCTACTAATTTAAGAATTAATTCTTGCACACTTAATACCTAGTTTTAAAATTTTTATGTCTTGGTGACCACTAGATTGAGAGTATTGGCTACTTAAAATAGTGTCATCAAATTCAAATGGATAAAATCCTTATTGGTGTTATATAATATAAGGAAATTGATTTTATTCTCATTTTAATTTGAAAAATTAAATAATTTATAGGTTTCAACAATGTGAAGAGATAATTTAGCTCTCATTGAATTGATAGTTTCTAAGATATTATATAACTTGAGAGCTGCATTTTGAACATCACCTTCAATATTTCCAAGAAATTTCACTATTTGGTATTACTCTCGTACTTACTCCAAATACTGATGTAGCTCTTTCCTGGCCTATTCAATTTCCACATGAAGTTCTAATAAGGCCTTTGTATTTTCTTGAAGATAAGCTTTGAAATCCTCATTATATGGAGACTACCTAAGTCTCCTATTATTTCTCTTTAAAAGTGAGAACACATCTTACATTTCTTAAAAAAACCAAGCTTATTCCATAGTCATCTTCTATTTTCCTCTTCCTAACCCTTTGGATAGTTGTCATTGATTTGTCAAAAATGGAGATCACATTGGGGAGATATGTTATTATCAATTGGGTCTTTGAGAATTTTGGGACTCCAAGTTTGTATCCCACTGTGGGACTACCAACTGTGTAGCATCCACTAGCTAAGTGTCCTTAGTACTATTCATTATCAAAAAATCCCATGAACAATACATTAATGGCTCTATATGCAACATGTTAGGAAATGATGGAAAGCTGATTTTCTACTAGCCCATATCACCAAACCAAGGCATTAGATGGACAATATATGTAGGCTTATTCTTCTTAGTTTTAATAGAGGGGATAATATAAGTAGCATGGGTTTTAATGGATGAAGGCATGGAAAATACCAATTGAGTAGAAGACACATGAAATTGAGTGATATAAATGGATCCCATAATCTTATTAAAATGAACCTTTTTGTACTTAGGATGATTAGGTGAAATAATAATTGAAGTAGTAATAGTGAATGTAGAAACCATAGGAGCTAAAGAAAAAACCTTAACAATAGAAATAAATAGAGATATAGAAATAACATGACTAAGAGGAAAAATGGGAATAGTGGAGATCACATTGGGGAGCTATGTTATTATCAATATGTCTTTGAGAATATTAAGCCTCCAAGTCTATAGCCCACTATGGGATTACCAACTGTGTAGCATCCACTGGTTAAGTGTCATTAATAATGTTCATTGTCAAAAAATTCCATGACTATTACATTAATTCCTCTATATGAAACATGTTTGTAAATGATGGAAAGATGATTTTTTACCATTCCAAATCACCAAACTGAGGCATTAGATGGAAAATATATGTAGGCTTCTTATTTTTAGTTTTAATAGAGGGGATAATAGAAGTATAATGGATTTTAGTGGATGAAGGCATGGGAAATACAAACTGATGGAAGACACATGCAATTGAGTGATATAAATGGATCCCATAGTCTTATTAAAATGAACCTCTTTATACTTAGGATCAGTAGGTGAAATAATAATTAAATTAGTAATAGGGAAAGTAGAAACCATAGAAGCTAAAGAAAAAACCTTAATAATAGAAACAAAAAGAGCTATAGAAATAACATGACTAAGAGGAACAATAAGAATAGTATAATAAATATGAATTATAGTAACGATCAGAAATAGAGAAATAATAGGACCCAAATGGAAGTGAATCGGTAGTGGTTGGAGTAGTGGTGGCCTCACCTGATTTATATTCCTCCATTGGTGTTTTTTCCTTTGATATCTTAAACACTTAATAATTTAGATATTTTTAGTTCTACATCCTCATCCTCAAGCTCATTTTATTGTGCCTACATAGTGGAAGAGGGTCCCTATGGGATTTGTCTTTCTTCTTGTAATAGATTATTGTCTTTCTAGCCAAGGGAGGAGTCTCCTATATGGTAAAAGGTGTAATGTCCATGCTTGTAGTAATAGGAACTAAGGAAACAACAAGGAGATCTATGTTTTGGGAGTCAAAGGAATCAATGAAAATTATTTCTTATTATCCTCCTAAATAAGTTATAATAATATGTATTTCCTCTACCTCTTATTCTTTCTTGATAACTTTCATTATAATTTGTAGTGAATCTTGAAAAGGCCCTTATTATGAGGAACTTTATATAATAGGTGCCTCTTACACACCCTAATCCTACTTTACATTCATCATTATAGTGGGTTGGGTTTGGAGGATGTTCCTTGGTTCATTGGTTGCTAGGTAGGCTAAGAAGTATAGTAGTCTATAGTTTCCCACCCATCGGGAGGTGGAAGACTGATATATGCCTCTACATTTGGGATGTAAGGATCTCTTTGTATAGATATTAGATGGTCCTATGTCAACCCAACTAATCTCACCATTTATAACACCTTAACAACATCCTTTAAATTCAATAATACAAATTCATGCTCATAAGGTTCATGCTAGTAGGTGATGTCCAAGTTTGAGATATGATTTTGGATAAGGCCATGAGGATCCCAATCCCTATGTGGAACATATGCCAATGAGTATAGCTCTTTGGTTTTGATTAATTATCCAAAATTATTCTTGTTTTTTTATCACATGTAGTTAATCATTAGGGAAGACCCCAAAAATACACCTTTGTGTTTCTTTTTCATGTCCTCATCTATACTCCACCATAACTAGTAGTCTATTTACTTCTTTTTCAATTGGTTTGGGACATACATGGGGTGAAAAATTGGGTATACCTTATGTCCTACCACCATGATTAAAGTAAAATATAGGTATAGCCAATAGTCCTGATCTAGGTGAAGTTTCTTTCTGATACTCTTTGATACTTGATTTAGGGGTTCTTCATGAATTTGGAACTCCATAGTTTATGGTAGACATTCTCAGCTATTAAGATAATGTTCCTCATGTAAGATTAAATATGGAAGAATGAATAAAATTCACATACCTTATTCTTAATCCAATATGGGGTAGGGCTCTATATTTCCCCATTATGAACATAAACTATGGTGATGACTACATCTAAGAGATATGACATCATGTAGAAGTAGCCACCCATGGGTCTTTTATCCTTATTAAACATTTTTTTACTAGAGTCTAACACAAATTATTTCTCTATGGCTAGAAGTAAGATCTTAGATCATCAATAGGTATAATAACATAACCCATTATAGGTGGATGAGGTGAATGCTATTGACACCATATAATTTATTAATTAGGGCCATCCTAATGTAGATTCCCATCCTAAAACTAGTTATTGGCACATGAACATTGGCCTTGAGGGAGACTACCTCTCTAGTAGCAATCCATTTCCTTAATGTATTTTATATGGTGGATTTTCCTTCCATAATTTGATTATGTTCTTGTATAATGTGGTATATATGATGGATAATCATAGGTATCTTTGGAAAACATCCCTAGAGATGTAGGTGATAATTGTCTTGTGGTTTAGGTGGTGTATAAATCCATTATCATTCACCTTCCTTGTCAAGAAGAAGTCCCAAATTAGTTCAATTTCAAGCATCACTTTAGGCTTGGTGGTTACAAATTGTAATTATTGGCATTTTAGTGGTATTAATTCTATAAATAATTGCTTTTATTAGAAGTAGTTCAAAATTGAATGTAGATAATTAGGGATTCAAATTATCTTTGGAGTGAAAATTCACTTGAGATTATTAGACATAAACAAACATGATGCCTATTATTACTTCATTGATATAGATTTTGATTATAAAACTTTAATTCTAATTTTGTGCACTATTAATTTCCAACATCTCCAAGCTTGTTTTAATCATTTAAATTGAAAATTTTTGCTTTAATTTAGTGGGTATGACATTTAGAATTTATATACATTTATATAAAATCCATGATGTATCCTTGCACATGTGTCACTATGTTATTAATTCCATGCAAAATTAAGTGTTCCATATTGTGTGCCTTCAGAAGTTGGGTGTCAAAATGTTTGTTGAGACTGGGATATATAATTCTCATGATGCCTAGAATATGTGAAACACAAAGATAAAGGATATTGAGGATAAAAATTAAAAATAAAAATCTTGAACATACTTCATAAACATTATTTTGAATAAAAGTTTTGAAGACTAAATCCTATGAATAGAAGTTTTGAAGACCTAAAAGTTATACTTTACAAAAATTCCAAAATGCCAAAAGATGTGAAGTGTAAAACTCAATAAAGATGAAAATTATAATAGATAAAGGTTATGATGAACATTTATTATGCAGACCAAAAAGATGTGAAGAAAAAAATTATTGAATTAATCGACTTGCAAAAACCAAGAGTTGCGAACACATCCAATGAAGACAAAGTTTTCAAACAATGTTTTTGATGTGTATAATTGTGAAGGAAAAAATATATGTAGGCAAAAACTTGTGAATACTTGAAAGTTTAGAGATACTGAAGTACATGATAAATTTTATACTAAGAAAAAGTTTTGAAAATAAAACTTTTGATGAACACACATTCTAATCAATACTCTGATGAACAAGGTCTTGTAAATAAAATTTCCAAAAACAAATTTTACAAACAAAAATTACTAATATGAATTTTATAAAGATAAAATGATCTAAGTTTCCAAAAGACATGAAATGCATAACTCATTAAGTGAATAATACGTGATGTCTTAAACTTAGAATTTTAGTTTTGTAGTTCTTGTACATATTCAAGAAACTTGTATATATTGAAAACTCCAAAAGATAATTAATACATTAGTCCAAATAAATAATACATTAAAAACCTAGATAACAAGTGAATGTTAATTGCATTTATACATGATCATCACAAAATGAAAATAAACTACATGCAAAATAAAAACTTTTAATTTTTTTGAGATTATCTAGGTGTACACATGAATGTTAATGAAAACATATTTTCCAAAATAGACTTAGGATTTTCATACTACATTGTGTCCCTATTAGAAAAAAAAACAATGGGGTTTGTTGAGTACAATAGGAATAACATAGGTAGGTCCTTGAATTGAAAATTTGATTAGGTTGTCATCCCATTCTTGTAACTTGCTACTAACATTGTTGGCAAGGATACATGAATTAACCATGTCCTATTTGTATTTCATTTCTATCAAATGAGTATTTAATATCCTTCAAAGGAATTTACATTGATATATGAAACTAGTGTTTTGACAAGCTTAAAGTGCAATATATTCTTAGTAACCTTTCCATTCATGAATAAATCAAAAAATAGGTTAATAAAAGGAATTACCTCTAGTTTGGTAGTTATGTTGTGAATAACAAGTGCTTTGATGGCTAGAAAGTCATCCTTGTATCTACATGTGAATATGGAAAGATGATCCTAAACTTTGTATGGATCAATTATGTTGAATACATCCTAAATGGTAGAATATTTTTTGAACTCATGGTTTACAGTTGTCGAATCAAAGATTATATCAGTGTATTTAGCTAGTCCTATAATTAAGTATGTATATGGAACTACAATGTGAGATGAGGAATCCATTGAATTTATTATTTGAAAATTTCTTTACTCTATGAAAAATATATAATTACTTGGTCACAAGCGATTTCAGAATTTGTAGTTTGCAAGTGATTATTTGAGAGTAATGTGATTAAACTAGGAATGACAATTCAAATTATATTTATTTAATTATGTTGGCTATGATAATTGAATGTATTAATTTGTCAATTGATGTAAATTAAGTTTAATAATATACTTCACTCTTTTCCCTATTTATTATTTGAATTTGACTTTCATAATACTAACTCCTATAATTTTACTGCCATATGGATTATTATACATTCTCTTAAAGGCTTAGTCATTTATATGTGACATATGTCTCATTTTCACTCCTTAAAAATTAGTATTGGTGTCTTTTTTATTCACTTATGTGGATATGAAATACAAGTTTTTGATTATTTCTACTCTACTCATAGTTGAGTTATTACCTATTTTGATTTATCTCTTTGGCCATGGGTTAACAAGATTATGACATGAGGATGGCTCTCACTGCTTTGCTTGCCCATGATTTTTATTATAAATGGGTATGATGATGTCACCTATAGGCTAGAGGGATGATGACACATGGATGACTCTCACTAAATTATTTTCCTAAGATTATTCATATAAAGGTCTATGTTGATGTCATTACTAGGTTACCAAGATGATGACATGTAGACGACTCTCATCACTTTACTTTACTAGGATTATCTATAAAAAGGTCCATACTGATTCTATTGATAGGATATCTAGATGATGACATGTGGATATCTCTCATTGCTCCACTTTTCCTAGATTTTTCATATAAAGTGTTATGCTAACATCACCACCAGGTAACTTGCATCCTTTACTTAGGATCTAAGTTAATGAATTGATCATATATGAAAAGAAAAAATGAATTTTGGGAGTCCCAAGAAATACCTAAGTATGAAATATCATGTTTAAGACACGTATACAAATAATCCACTAAAATCATAACACATTAGCCCAGTTAGTATTTAAGTCATAAATCAAGCATACATATAAGCATAAATTAAAGTGACAGTGAAAATTAAATCATTTAGTATGGATTATACACATCTTTAATTATTTCATAACTTTGAAACACTATACAAACTCTAAATTTAATATTTGCTTATGCTAGATTAGTTTAATGATCTTGAATTTGCTTTTTTTCATTTTTTCTACATTAGGATGTGTAAATGCTATTTAAATGTAGTAACAAAACTTTAAAGTAAATTTGGTTCTTACTTGTATTTCTTCATATTATCCTTAAAAGTTTTCTTGGTGTATAGTGAGATTTGAGCTTATGCTATTTTACATTATATACTAGTTAAATTCATGTTCAATTGTAATTAAAACTTTGTCATAATTTTTAATTCAAGGATCAATAATCACATATTCTCTTTCTTTCTTCCTTACCCTTCTCTTTTGCTTATTTTTTAACCAAATCACTTGAGTTAAATTTTCATTGTAAATACTCACATAGATTAGTATTTAGTATAGATATTTTGTCATAATTCACTAAAATCAACATAGGTACTTCAAAATTCACAAGGACCATCGTGGCTCCCAACCACCAATCAATATAAATTTATGCAATAGTTTGATTTTCTCTACCTCTATTTCACCAAAGGTAAGTAGATTACCAAAAACCTACTACTCATATCATGAATTCATAGAATTATAAAATGAGAAGTGCTATTAAACACTAAGAGCACTTGTGATACACATAGAGGCATTAAAAAATGTCAAGGGTGATCCTAAATAATATATTCAATTTTTTTATGTAGCATGTCTTGATTATGGTTCCAATGATAAAGTTTTGACCAAATTGTTTCCAAGGAGATTGAAAGGCTATTATTTTAGGTGGTTATATAATTTACCAACTCAATCATTAAACTCCTTCAAACCCCTTGCTAATTAATTTTTGTCACACTTTTCTATTAAAATTACTAAAAAGGTTTCTTGTGCCCAAAATTCAAAAATAAAACAAAGAACCAATGAAACTATTAATGAATATATCTTAAGATACAAAATATTGTTAGCTAAAATGGCCAACCTTATGGAAAATAAATAACTTAAAGATATTTTCAAGTAAAGTTTGTTTGTTCCTTTACGTGACTCTATTGTGTTACAAAATTTCAAATCTTTAGATGACTTATGCCACATTTTTATAATTATGAAATGAAACTTACCTCATTGAATAAATTTAAGTATGTAAAAAATACACCAACTACATCTACATTTAGTACTAAGTTTACTATCAAACCAAGTTTTAAGGTCAAACCTCTTGAGCCTAAAAATAAATAAACACCATAGTTAATGTGGTGTCATAACAACCTAATCATCTTGTCTTATCCAATGCTCCATGGAGATAATTTACACATTTACCTTATTCTCCCACTTCATTACTATTGCATCTTGTAGAGTGTCATCTTATATCTCTCCCTCATCCTATAGAAGTTGATATGAGTAGACCTCTACCTAAAGGGTATGATGTGAATGATTAATATGACTATGACCAAGGACCTGGGCATTATAAAAAATATTTATTACCTTAAAGCAAAATATCCAAAACCTCATCAATTAAAAAAATATTAAATTTAATGATCCTCTAAATGAAAGAGGTTCACAATCTGGTGATCACCACAACTATAAAATATTTAACAATCATTTTATACATCATTAAAATAAGGATAAAAAAGTATAAATTACATATAATGTGAACCCTCCCACATCTCATCATGAACACCCACTGGATGGGTTTATTGGTATCTACATGTAGCATACACCTCCTATGGTTTAGAGACCCTTCATAACTTTTGATGATAATGAGATTAGGGATGAGGAATCATATATTATTTACTTATTCATTTGATCATACCTTATCAACACACACACACACACACACACACACACACACACACACACACACACACACACACACACACACACACACACACACACACACACACACACACACACACACACACACACACACACACACACACACACACACACACACACACAGACACACACATAGAGAGAGTTATGATTGACAATGGTGAAAGTGATAAATTTTTTACCATGACATTACTTACATATTTGTGTTATACAAATCATGATTTACATCCTTCAACCATATTAGTTAGATCATTTGATGGGACCTCACAATATATTCTTAGTGAAATTGAGTTACCTTTATAAGTGAGTCCCACACATATGGTTACTGCCTTATTAGTTATACCTTCCATGTGTGTCTTTGATATGTTATTGGGATGACCTTGGATACATACAATTCAAGCAGTACCTTATATAATGCATGGGTGTGTTAAATACATTCAATTCAATTAGGTAATTATAGTTTATAGAATTCCATATGAATATCCGCTTGAAAAAGAGAAATTTATACCTAGATAGTTACTTATCAAACCTACTACAGTCAATCCTTTATAAATGGATACACAATAGGTATTTCCCTTTAATAGTTGACCAATACTTTAGAGACCATTACACCATAGATCCACATGGTTTACACAAAATCCTTACCTATTATGCACCATATTTAGATATATATATCAACTACACATGTTCCTATTACTACTTTTCCAAAAAAAGCACATACCATTCAATGATGGGTTCGATGAACCCCTACTACTATTTCTGATTCATGACCACAAAGTCATATTATACATACATAAATCATAATAGATCATATAATGCCAAATATTAAACATATACACACTCCTCAATGGCACCACTAGTTTATTACACCAAGTTCATGGTGGGGAGATATTTATGAACATCATTTGGATGTGATCATAGGATAGTATTTATCTTTTTCATATTCTAAAAATACCAAAAAATCATCAAGAATTCAAAAATCCAAAAATATTTTTAGGATTTACATGTTATATTATCTCCTTGGCATATATGTTGTCAGTTCCATATTGATAGATGGAATATATATATATATATACAGATGTATATATATATATATATATATATATATGTGTGTGTGTGTGTGTATATATATATATATATACATATACATATATATATATATATATATATATATATATATATAGATATATATATATACATACATATATATATATACATACATATATATATATATACATATATAGATATATATATATATATACATATACACACACATATATATATACATATACATATACATATATATATATATATACATACATATATATATACATATATATATACATACATATATATATACATATATATATACATATATATATATATATATATATATATATATATATATATATAATGTGTTTCATGCATATTTTGAGTGTGATTTAGGATACACATATGCATGATCCATGCACTTTTGGATGTTGGGATTTCCATCTTCTCATATTACTAGGATGTTAGGGGCATACACCTTTATGATCGTGATACACCAAGGTTATATCATTCTATGGAAATTTTATGTTATCATGTTTAAGATTATGTACTTACACATTATTTTTTACATGCTTATATCTTTCAAAATGTACTTGATATGATATCTAATTAACATTTTTTGCTAACACATATATCTAGGTATTGTTATGATATGTTTATGTTGGTTACATATGATTTCATTTATGCACTTCCTCGAGTGTCTTATCTTACTATTATCCTAATTTTTTGATCATTTAAGTATGATCCATTTTTAAAAACCCATGTGAATTTATATACCTTTTTGAAATTTAATATATCATTACTTGTTGTATGTTGACTTTTAAATATGCCATTTTTACTTTGTGGATATTTGACTAAGTCATGTCCCTTCAATTGTGAATCACTTGAACATGCCTCTTATTTGGGGTCTCCTTAGACTATTGTCTTTTGATTTACTTTTGAATGATCTTGTGTGTGTGTTTGATTTCTTTTTGATCTTATATTGTTACTATCTAGATGTTTACATGTTCTACATCATGAATCTTAGGACTTGGTGTGATCACATTCTTCATGCTTCAATGATATATCTACCTAGACATGTTCCCTCTATATGATACATGGTACATTCATAGTTTACATGGTTATCTTATCCTTTTAAGGTAAGGTAAGTACTATTTGATACTTTCCATCACCTTAAAAGGGTGGAATATCAGTCGGGGAATGCCATATATGCATGAATTTCACATTAATTCATAAATTTATATTGTAGTGGGGGTGTGGTTTAGAAACATGTTCACCACATTGGCCATAATTTCAAATTCATTGGGGGTCTATTTTGGAAACATGTTCTCCACAGTTATTAAATATTCAACATACCTATATTATAATGGGGGAATGTTTTGGAAACATGTCCTCCATTTTGGCACTTACATAATTTTTTATATTATAGTGGGGGATTGTTTTAAAAACATGTTATCCACACTTACATAGTTTCAAATTGGCCAAATTGCATAGTTATATGATTTAGATACACATTTATGGCATAATTATATACATTGGTACCATCATTATACATAGTTTCAACATGAGACATATCTAAGATGCATATTCCATGCAATGTGTGCCTAATATTACGAAATAAAATCAATTTCATATTTCAAAAACTTTTAGGGACTGTCACCACCCACCAGGTTGGATTGTTATGGACTATATTGAACCAATATATTGTAGTAGTTGGTTCAATTTTTGGTATGGTTGAGGTGACTAAATCACTCAATATTTCCAAGTTTATAATTTGGACTTAATTACATAATCTAGCCTCACCATATTTATAGTGTGAGTTGATTTGGTTCACTCACATTCACGAGGTCATAAGTATGATTGGATTGCATGTTTTATTTAATCTCAATTATCAGGTTGAAACTCATATTTTCCCCAAGACTGGGGGCATGTATCCTTTATATATATATATATATATATATATATTTAGTTATATAAAATTTACATATTATATGTTTATTAATCTCAATTTCAGTGATTCATAATGATACATATTTCAAATCAAATTTCCAAAAGGTGAGATGGTTGCATCAATACATAGTTGTACTCCTAAACCTTACTCTCTTTGAATTTAAATCATTTCAATTCTTTCAATTTCATATTATATGCACTAATTATATATTATAACATTCTCTTAGTTTTAGGTTAGTCACCAATAAATCACTCAAATTTGACTCAAGCAAAGACAAGGTGTGTTATACACACTTAGGTGCCCATTTATTCTCCTTTAACTAATGATTTCATTACTAGATTAAAAGGGTAAATGTAGACACTATTTATGAATTATATAACATCTCAATTTTATACACTTAGAAAATACATATCATGGATGTACCTTCAAATTTTATACCTTTTTCACTATGAAAAGGGTCACATACACTATCTCTGAGAGGATTCTTCCAGAATAAGTTAGCAAATAATTGCAAATATATGAAATAAATTATGAAAATGAGTAATATATTAACTCAAATAAGTAGAATTGAATTACAATGGCTGAATTTTAGAATCATAGGATTCTTCAAGAGGGTAAACTATTTTGAGAAAGCTCAATATAATAAATTCATGGATACCTTCATTTTCATCAACACATACTTATATACTAAGTCTAATCTAAGCAATTACTACTTCCCATGAATGTGGGATAAAACAAAATGCTCATGGGATGAATTATAAATCATATGCATACATATAAACTATTATACTAACAAAGTAAAGAGAATGGGTAGCATGGGTTCCTAACATCCCCTCCCTCTTAGAAAAATATTTGTCCTCAAAGCTTTAGATGTGAGAATTGGTGATGAATCTGAAATAGTGGTTCCAATATGGCATCCTCTAGTTGCATTCTATGTCATTGAATTAAAACCTCAGTGATGGAGTGGGGGTGAAGTTTACATATGTGCCTATTTAGGATTTCCTCTAACTCAAGAAGGATGGACATTTCATTATAAATCTCTGGTAAAATAGTCTACACTTTAATGTTTGTTACAATAAAAAATTATAGATAAGAGACATGAAATACTGGGTGAACTTGGGAAGAAGGTGGGAGCTCCAACTTATAAGAAATCAAACCAATATTTTGGAGAACCTTATAATGCCCATAGAACTTGAGAGCCAACTTATGATGCCCTTTAAGTTTTAGGGAGGATTAATTTAATGTCTATAATCAAAGAAAAACCATATCACCTACTTGAAAAGTGCACTTGAAATGGTGCTAGTTAGCTTATTGTTTCATTCAATTTTGTATCATATGAAGATTGTCCTACATGGTGCTGAGGATCTAATCCTAGGTTTAGAGAATCATGTTGACCTCTTGAACTAATAAACTATTGGGGGTGTATGGAAGGATTAATAATGGTTCTTAACCATAGACTACTTCATATGGAGTCATTTTAGTTAAAGTATGGTAGGAGGTATTATACCACCATTCGGTGAGGGGAGCCACTTTTCCCACTAATGTTTTTATTTTGAGGTGAAGGAATGAAGGAAAGTTTTTAAGTATTTGTTGATAATTTCAGTCTAGCCATCCATTTTTGGATGATACCCAAAACTCATCTTTAGGTGGGTGCTAGTGCATTAAAATAGTTCTATCCAAAATTGGCTAGTGAAGGTTGCATAATGATCTAAGACAATGGATGAAAGAAGGCCATGAAGATGAAAAATCTAGTCCAAAAAAATTTGTGCAACCATGGAGGTAGTAAATGGATGGTTGAGGGCACAAAAATAACTATATTTGGAGAGGTGATCAACCACAACCAAGATCACTATTTTTGTACTAGATTTAGGGATCCACTCAATGAAATTGATATAAACATCTATCCAAATCTTGGTATGGATGGGCAAGGGTTTAATCAACTCAGGGATGAGTGTGGTTTCAACCTTGTTGCATTGGAAGGTATCGAATTCAACCACCATCTATTGAATTGCCTTTTTCATTCCCTTCCAAAAGAAGTTATGTCATGCCCACTCATAAGTTATGAGAAACCATGAGTTCCCTATGGATACAGAAGCATGAAGTTCATAGAGTACAACCTACTAAAGATCTATGCTCTGAGGAAGCACCAGATGACCCTTGTATCACAAAGAAAGACCATCCCAAGAATAATACAGTATAACAGAGGGGTTAGTGGACACATATTAAATGATTTGAGATAATTAAGAGACATTGACATATCCCTATTATATAATGTCCAAGTAATTTGGAATAGGCATGGAAATATCTAAAAGGTAAGCTTGGTCTATAAATATGAGAGATAGAGCATCAACCACAATATTGTCCTTAACCTTATTATAAGTGATCTCATAATCATAACCCATGAGTTTGCTAACCCATTTATATTGTGATGGGTTAGAGACCCATTGTTCTAATAAATATTTTAGACTCTAGTGATCAATTTTGATGTAAAAATGATTCTCTAGTAGGTATGGCCACCAATTTTGTATAGCATTTAAAATGTCCATCATTTCCTTCTCATAAGTAGATAGTACTAAATTATTTCTAGAAAGAGATTTTATGGTGAATGCAATGGGGTATCCTTATTAGAGGAGAATAACACCAAGTCCATTACTAAATGTTGAGTGCCCTAAAGACACCCAATTTGCAAAAAACACATTTTAATATGTATAGAGTAAGTACTTTAATGCAAGATATTATCTAAAAGAATTGGTTTAAATATAAGTTCAACCCTCATTCATTCCTCAACTAAAAAACACCTCGCATAAACTTGTCAACTCACAAGGCAACTTACCAAAAGCATTCTAACAAACACTCAAATGAGAAAATATTATTTATTTTATCCTATTTCCATATAAATCATAGGGGATAACACATATACATGTCAAAATTATTGAAGGATCATCCCAATATCTATATTTTATAAGTTACAAGTTAGGTCACTATTTTACTTGCTTATCACACATTACATAATTCACACATAAACTAACACATATGGGATAAATACATAATTATGAGTCACTCTTCAAAGTATTAGCTATGTAGGAAAAAATTATCAATATAGGGGTCTTTGGGCTACCTTGACACCATGTGCACACTAACCCATTTTTCCCACAACCACTATGAAGATGAATAATTAGGGTTTTGTTATTTGACAAGGAGTGATAGCCTATGACCCAAATTTAATTGCACTAAAGTGAAGGGGACATTGAACCTAAAATCATCCATGTGGTCACATATAGTTTCAATAATTATTTCATATTAGACACATACTTCTAAGCTAGATAGTAGTATCGATGTAACTGTCTTTGGTCAATGCAAGTGTCTATAGATACAAAGATCAAATTTCTAGAATCATTGACTGTTACAAAATCTAGATCCAATCCACTTTTTTCTTATTCCAAATCTAGATCTATTTTAGCATTAAAACCAACTAAATATCTTGTTTTATTTATCATTTTAATATCTAACATAACTATACTTTCTATCTCTAGCATCTCAACATAATAAATTTAGTATATGTTTTATCTAAGTTTTGTAAGTAATTATCCTGCTTTAGATATAGTATACCATATTTATGCCAAAGGATATCTCTACCCATTTACCATAGATTCCACCATGTATATATTTTAGGGTTAAACACATATGAACCTTCAAATAAATATGATTCACAAACTTTTTGATGATCCAAAAAGAGTACATTTTGTTTTAAATATGTCTATGGAACTATATAAATTAAAATATGATAAGTTTTATCACTTGAAAACTTGCATAAGGTGGAACATTTTTTTTTAGAAATTTATTATTTTTGGGATGAAATTTATTGTTTTAATTTCACCATGGTGAATAATCCAATAGAGGAATCAAATTATTTCATTCGGTACTCTAAATAAAATCTTGAAAATTCAGCCCAAGAGAAAGAAGTCATAGGAGAACACAATGCAAATTAAAATTTGGCCTACTTCCAAGAAAATGAGATAATTCATGAAAATAGTGAGATTAACATTGAAGAGAAAGAGGTATGTTAAGATTATGAACAAAATCACAAAGTATATTTTGAATAAGAGATAAGAATAAAATAGGAAGATATTTCTAGTCATTTTGAGTGCCTTGAGGTTTTAGTCCCAAGATCACCTTTGGAGGTGCCTAAATGAGATTTGATTCAACCATTCCTAGATAAAGATGCATAAGATAAACCATAAAGTGAATAATTAGGAGGTATGATTCATGTTTTTATTATTCCAAACAATAATTTGAGACATATTCCTTCTCTTTATGAGAAAAACATGGTCAAGTATTTGATTCCGTATTTGTCTTTAAACCCACACCTCATGTTTATCCCATATATATAGTTAAATTCATGTTTTTATGGTTTCTTATGGTCTTATAAAAAATTTCCTCATCTTGACAAAAATTAATTTTCAAGGGATCATATTTATATTAACTCATGAATCTTGTTTAATCATGTTATCCCACCTTCTCCCTTGTAAATAGTTTACTTTTCTACACAATTTTGGTTTTTGTTTTTCCCATTCATTTTTGTATTATCAATGTGTTTGTGTTTAATAAACATATCTTGTGCATTATGGTGTTTCAAATTATTCATGTTGGAGATGATTGCAATACATAAACCCTTGATAGGATACTTCCATGTTATAACCTTATAGCATGAGCACACCCCTTATTATATGATCTTAGATATCATGAGCTCTACCAAGATAAGTCCTAGGTAAAATTACTTCCAAAGGTATTAAATAGATAAATTTTATATTAAAACACAAAGGAAATTTGTCATTATATATCCTTAAAAGAATATTAAATGCCTAGAATTTCAACTTAGACAAATATGTGGAGTTTTGAAGACAATGATTTAGCCCAACCTTACGTGTTCATTTCTCATAAAATTAGGATAGGTAAATTGGCTACCAATTGGTAAAATTAAGATAGAGTGCATGTTATGCATCATCTATTATAGGTTATAATATAAAAATATGTGGACCTTATAAATAAATAATATGTCCCATAAACTCATGTTGATTTCCCATATAATTGGGATAGGTGAACTAGTTACTAGTTATTTGGATAAAAATATGCATGTGTACTACACACTATCCACAAGGTGGATAAGGTACTCATCATAAAAATAATATGGAGTCATCCTACATTCCTCCAAGGAATGTGGTTCCATAATTAGATCTACTATTATAACTAGAATTTAAATCCATGAAATTTTTAAAATGTTGGTTTCCACTTGAAGAAACCAAAATTTTTGCACTAGATCATTAGGCCTCATGAGTGTACTAGGTATTTTACATGTTTCATTTAAGTAAATTTAATTTTGGATAATATGGAGAAATCAAGTATTGTTCGCACTACAATTGCACAATAAGTGAAATTATTCTATTTTATCATATCTTCAACAATTAGACTCTAATTTTATTCTCATTTAATGGATTGGATAGATATTTTCCCAAGGGTATCTTTTCTTTAGACATTAAAGTTTTAAACTTCACATAATTTCCATATTGGAGATCTAGAATTTTGGAGCCCAAAAGGAATAAAGGGATATAGATGTAAATTATTATTTATGGTATATATTTCACATATGATATTTTATTTGGCTCTTATTTGATGTGTTATAAATATATTATCCTAAGGATCATGTTTGATTCAAACATCAAAGACCCAAACTTCATATTTTTTTTCATATTGGAGATCTATAACTTCAGATCCAATGGGAACCAAGGGCCAACTAAGTATACTTTTTTTTTCATATATTTCACATCCAAAATTTGATTTGGTTATAATTTGATGAATTAGAAATATGTTTTCCTAAGGATCATCTTTTCTTTATATATCAAAGTCCAAACTTCATATATTTTTCATTTTGTTATCTAGAACTTCAGAGCCAACATGAACCAAGGGCCAATTAGGTGAAAATTCTACATTTTATTATATATTTCACACCAAAAATCTATTTGGGTTCTCATTTAATGTGTTGTAAATATGTTTTCATAATTATCATATTTTTTTTAGATCTCAAAATCCTAAACTTCATATATAGTTCATACCATAGATTTGAAACTTCAAACTCAATAGGAACCAAGGGCCAACCAAGTGAAAATTATCTATTTTGGAATATATTTCACATATAACTTCATTTTTTTTCTCTTTTAATTTTTTGGAAATATATTTTCTGAAGTATCATATTTTATTGAGACATTAAAAGCCCAAACTTCATAGGTTTTCTATAAAATTTAGCTAGAGATCTAAAACTTTCAAAGTCATTCAACCCAACCACATGGGTGCATTGGATGGTTATATGCACCAAGGTCATAAATCCTAGCCCATAAACACATCATATGACTAGAAACATCAAGGACATCTGACCTAACCTCTTGGGGGCATCAGATGCATCGACACATAAAGAAAAAAGTGAGATTCATATTTTTTCCATAAATTTTGCATCTGGACTTTGTTTTGGATCTCGTTTGAAGAATTGGAAAGGTATTGAAATTATTTATCCAATGATGTAAAATAATGAATCCTTATATGAATATTTCTCAAAAATAAATAGGTATAATTTTTATCCTAACATTACATCATGGGTGCACTAAGCACAAATTATCTATTGGGCCATATATTTCACATATTGAATCCATTCTAGATCCTATTTGATCTGTTAAGAGGTATTTATACAATAAAACCAATTATGGAAACAATTTTATCCTCAAATACCCTTTTATGTGTTAAATTCCTATATTTTTTTCACATTCCCCTTTTTAGGACTTAATTTTTATATGTTAGGGTGTGGCACATACTATTTTCAAACTCTATCACCCAATGGACAAGGATTAGTGGGCATGATTGGTGATTTATTTGAGTAAATTTATTAAAATTTTGAAAAATAAATGTAAAATAGAATAAGAAAAAAATGAGAATACAAAAGGTCAAAGTGATAATAGGAAAGGTCATTTCATCCTCCCATGTGTTATAAATAGGAGATATGACAATTGTAAAATGATTATTCTTTATTTCAATCTCTTAGAGAAGATCAAGCTATAAATTTGTGTGTGGGATATATAATTTTCCAAATTTTAGTAATCAAATGCAATCAAACATGTTATGTCAATAATTAGCTTTGTGGGTTTTGATGCTCTTTTTTTTTTTAAAAAATTTTATACTTATATTCCTAGATGAGATTCCATTAAATTTATGTACTTTTATTGGTTGTGTGAAAGTCATGGTGTTTCTAGAATTTGCATTATAAACCATGTTTATGGGATTTTAACCTTGTGTACCCAATCCAAGTTTTGAGGAGGATTTGTGATTCTAATAAATCCTTTAATTCCCATCACATCTACTAATCTTATATCAATTTTTATATAATAAGAATAATTTCCAACTCTTTAATTTTATTTTATATTATTTTGGTAGTTCTATGAATACATTCCACCCTAGGTTTCTCTCCTTTGCCTCTATCCCAATTATTTCTACTTCCACCTTTTCTTAATTTTGTTTCCTTTTTCTAATTTATAGTTAAAATTACATAAAAACCCAAATAATACACATACCTTATGAGGGAGTTTCCCCTCTCAAACATAGAGTAAAATTTCCATCTCAATGGTGATTTATCCAATTTCTGGAGAATTTGTGTCTCTTCTCATTAGATGAGTCATATAGCTAATAAATACAAAAGTGGCATAAATTTACACCAACTATATATATATATATATATATATATATATATATATATGTATATATATGTATGTATGTATGTATTTCCTTATCAATTTTGAATTAGGGACCTATCATCAAAAAATATTTAGGGGTGAAAACTAAATAAACATAAAATAGTCATATATATATATATATACTAGAAAAGTGAATGAAGAGGGAGGAATGGTGAAGGTCCTATAAAAATACAAAGGAAAGGATTAAAAAACTCATGATATAACCCAAGAAAGGAGTATTGGACTAAAAATACCATCTTAAAGACAAAATCAATACCATAAGAGTGGAGGAAGGAGAAATAAGAGAGATAAATATAAAGTAGGGGAATCACAAAGCCAAATATAACATAAAATATGTAAAATGAAAGAACAAGGAATACATATAGCACCATAGAGAAGAAAGAGAAACATAAACATGGAAAATGTGCTAGTAAGACACTAAATTAATTTGATGGACCATTTTCACAATATAACATAAAATCACCACAACAAAAATACTTATACTAAAAATAATTATCTACAATAGCTGAATATTATATGGATATTACCCATGACCTACTAATATTTATCATTCTCCTTATCCTTCCATCCAATCTAATTATTGAATGATATATATTCAAAAAATGATGAATGGGTAAATGAATAGTGAAGCATATCTATTTCATTAGTTTTTATGGTGTAATGTAATTTTAAGGTGAAAATTTGCATTGATGTATGTCATTTATATCTTTTTAATTTGTGTTTGAGTCATTAAAGATAAATCAAAGTTATTTGATGTAAGCACAATAATGGATTTAAGGTGAAATAATTTTTTTGTCCTCACAATATAAAGACATTTCTCTATATTGGAAGTGTATATATTTTAAAAGTGTCAATGAACATGGCTATAAACCTTCAAACAATTCTACTAGTGCCCATTAATTTGTATACCTCATGTTTTTGGAACAAAAGACCATTACCAATTTTATGATGGAATAAAAATGGCATTTACAAAACCTCTTGAGTAATTATTTCAATGGAAATATTTCAAAACCATACGTATGATGATTATCTCCATCACAAAAAATATGTCCCCAAAAGTGATTGTAAAACCATATTTTGGCATGGATGGAGTGGTCACAAGTGTTACAA
Source organism: Torreya grandis (assembly GCA_037957365.1). NCBI lineage: Eukaryota > Viridiplantae > Streptophyta > Pinopsida > Cupressales > Taxaceae > Torreya > Torreya grandis. The sequence continues at coordinate 269,793 of JARHVA010009166.1, forward strand.
AAGTAACAGAAGATAAAAAATAATCAAAGAGATGTGGTATTCTAGAAAAACATTTACACAAATGCAACTACTAGGTATAAATCCAAATTATACAACCTTTTATATTATCTTTATATCTTGTGCTGAAATGGGATATTAAAAAAAACATAAGGACATGCATCAAACCAAAATGGAAAATGGATTTTCATCTAATTTTTTATTGTAATGTTTAAGCATACACACTGCACATTAATATTTATAAAAACACCTAAAGGATATGTGGTATCATAAAATTTTATGATTTTTTTTCAGGTTCAAATTAGTCATGATGATGTTAATTTAAGTCTTTTTAAGTAGATATAACTAGTAGGTGTAGAACCCAAATCATACTCTCACTATAATTATCTAAACATGTTCAAAATTAAGTGTTATGAAATAGGGTAATAAAACACATGGGATGATAATCATGTTAGGAAATAGTTCTAACATTAGATTTTACATGTGGTAAATGACTAGTTACTATTTACCACGGTTATATGTAAAGTTAATATGGGTTAATAAGTTAAATGAATATATTTTTGTTAACAATATATTTCATAGTTGGGTTAATTGGTTATTTTAGTGAGTTATTAATAGGATCATAACATCCCCACTTATAAGTGATAACTCCCTATATATTTTAATGTTCTTGAATAAATAAAATAAGTTGTTAAGACTGACCAAATTATGTGTTTGAGCCTTCAACTCTTCCCTCACTAGGTGTATTTTCAATATCTAGTATTAGATTAGGTTGTCATGAACCTATTTGTACCTACCATTCATTATTTTATGCATCAAATTGGATTGATGGCTATGCTATGCAAACCATGAGCAAAATCCATTGTAGTCCATTCACCTTGCTTTCAACTTGTCAAAAAAATACAATGAAGACCATGTGCACATTTTTTGGCTCCACCATCTACCTACATTTTTTGTTGTCTTCATTCCATCTTATTCATCTCTTTCTGTAGTTTTCTCACCTATAATATTCTCAGTGTGCATTAATTTTTTTGAAAATAAACATACATACATACATATGTATTATCTTCTATTTTTGTTTTCATATATATTTATTTTGAAACTATTTTTTATCAGTATCTAAAAAATCAAAAAAAAAAGGAAAAGGAAAAAAAACACAAAAAATTAATTTAGAGTAGTGTTATGAAAATTAAAATATATCTCCATTTATTAACAAAATTTAAAGTTTTAATATGTTTCAAAAATATTAGGTAGAGAAGAACAAAACACAAAAATCATCTTGGGAGATGATTTTTATTGTGTGAGTAGTTTTCATCATAAAAATGACAAATTTGTGCAAGGCCGTTCTTTAATTATTTACATTTTTGCATGAGAGTTATAGAATAGGAAAATTAGACTGATGTATGCATTAGCTTGGATCATCTCCTCAAGGTCCATATATTTTCCCTTAGATTTATAGAACAACAACCTATAAATAGATTGAAAGGAATGAAATTTCTTACAAATGTACAAGTTTCAATCTCGGATTGATGCCCCCCCAGATTGTCTTCCAAATTTTTATTCAATCCTCTCAAATATCTCAATGATGGATAAACATCTCCTTTAATCTCGGTGATCCCTTTGTTGCATGTGTTTAAGCATCTCTCATATCCATCTTCCAAAACTAGGTTTAAAATAAGACTAGGTTTTAGTTTTTTTTAATGAGTCTTTTGTCATTTTAGTGTTTGGGTTAATAATTTTTTTTGTTTTATATGTAGTATTAGTATTTTATTTCTTGGTTTATTTTTATGGATTTAGATTTTTACTTTTTTATTTAATATTGTGTTCATTGAAAATGTGTTTTTTTATAAGTAATGTTTGATTAACTTTATTAAGTCATATTTAGTTTTATTTTTAATGTTTATCATGATTTTAGTTTATTAGTTTTAGTCAATACTTTGGTTTATTTTTTGGTTTAATTGTTTAGATTGTGATTCTTACTTAGTATTATGTATTATGATTTTTTGACTTATTTATTGGTATTTTATGTCATTTAGTATTTATTTGTTACATGATAATATGTCATTGTCAAGTACATTTCTATATATTGTCATTTTTTGGGTGTTTAGTTTGTTATTAGTATTAGGTTTTTGATTTCAATGTTTTTATTTTAAGTGTTTATATATTGTCAAAGTCTAGAGTCATCTTTAGTTTTTTCATTTGTTTTAATATTGTAAGTGTCAAAGTCTAGAGTTGTCTTTAGTTTTCTGTGTCAAATCCCTTTTAATTATGAGCTTTGAATAAGCCTCAAAAGGCAATTTTCAATAAGACTTGATTTTCAAAATTGCATTTTTGTAATCAAATGCATTATCATTAAAATCAGCATTCGAATTTCTTTACCCATGTTAGAAGTAGGGGGTGAATGTTGGGAAGTAGTTCTAACATTAGTTTTTACATGTGGTAAATGACTAGTTACTATTTACCATGTGTTAGTTATCAAGGTTATAAGTAAAGTTATTATGGGTTTATTAGTTAAATGAATATATTATTGTTAACAATATATTTCATATTTGGGTTGGTTAGTTTAGTGAGTTATTACTTGGATCATAACATCCCCACTTATAGGTAATAACTCTCTATATATTGTAATATTCTCGAATAAATAAAATGAGTTGTTGAGATTGACAAAGTTATGTATTTGAGATGGCTCTTCCCTCACTAAGTGTATTTTTAATAAATTATGTAGGGAATTTTCATTCACTATAGGCACATTTTTTCAAAGTATGAATTTTAAATGTATATCAAGTGCTACTAGTAGTTTGGTAGATGCACATGAATTATTTTTAAAAAAAATCCTAAAAAATGTAATTTCATAAAATTTTATGATTTTGGGATATGAAAAACATGGTTTATTGATTAGGATTTAAAGCCTTTAAAATAAATGACTCAAAGATATGTGGTCTCCTAGATTGAGAAGAATCCATGATATGCACAAAATAGGTTCATTTATAATATAAAAATAAAATTGCCAAGTAAAAAATATGGATCCTAACTTATAACTTGTGCAATAAATTAAGATTTAGAATATTCTAAGGATAACCATCAAATCATAATTTTACGTGTATTTTTCTTAGATGTTATTATTTTAATATGGAAGCATAGACACTACACATGAACTCTTTAGAAAAAATACTCAAAGAGATAGGGACTCATAATTCTATGATGTAATATATGAAAAAATGGTGTTATTTAAAAGTATTTAATAAATTTTAGATAAATGTGATCTCATTGATATTAAAGATATGAAAAAATGGTCTTATTGAAAAGGCATTGAAGTATTTCAAAAAAACTCAATTAGTGGGTGAAAATTCAATTTCCATAACCTTTACTAATATCCTCCCTATGTGTGCCAAATTGTGAACTCTTTGACATCATATGGCCATGCATAAAAGCATACTTGAAATCATATTTTTTTAGATGTTGTATTTTCAAGTGCCTTGGTACACATGTATGAAAAATGTGGAAACATATAGACAACATGTGAATTATTTTCAAAAATACCTCAAGATCCATTAAAAATATCAATCTATTGCAAAGCCTTTAAATTCCATTAAAAAGGTTTTGAAAGAGTACTGACATCCATAAAAAATAATTAAAATTAGATATTTTTTCAGATGTTGGATTTGGAAATTCCTTACTAGAGTTTTTTTTTTAAAAAAATGATGAATTATATAGTATACACACGAATTGATTAAATACATGTCTATTAAGGCATTAAAAACTAAATAATTTTCTCCATTAATGGGTCAAATGTGTTGATTAAAGCATTTAGGTGGGTAGACAATTTGGATTATTGTCCCCCATCATTAGGAATGTTCAAGTTAAATTTGGATATGGCAATGAGGGGAATCTAGGGGCCTTGGGTGTCAAGTGTTATTCAGGATCCTTGATCAAAGCTGATTATATGAAGCTTATGGATGGGACTAATAACAAGGAAAAGGCATAGGCTCTGATGTTGGGGTTAAGATTATTAACTCTATGTAATTTAATAATTTAGTCATTGAAGGGGACTCAATGGTTTTGAATGCACTCTATAGAATCAAAATGAAAGAGCATGTAATATTGATAACATCTTGTAGAAATGCTAGGGGTAATTGATTCCTTATCTATTTTGGAGGCCTCCCATCAATTTAGGGAGGCTAATGGTGTTGCATATTTCTTGGATAATTAGGGAATTTATCATTAGGATGATATAATAATGGATAATCCTTGGTGGGCTTGGTGTAATGTTTATATTGGGGAGATATACCCTTAAAATTTAAATTGAAGATTTAAATTTTGGATTTAGTCAAGTTTATTTCTTGTATTGGTTTGGGATTTGGTGGTCATGTCATTTGGTTAGTGATGAGTGGCTTGCATGTACATAAGAGGAATAATTAGAGTGGCATGCCAATTTATTATTACAAATTATTATAACATTGAGTATTGTTGGTTGGGTGTTAAGGTGAGTGAGACAGGTAACCAATAAGGTTAACTACAGGTGTGATGTGTTGTGATGGACAAAATGTTGTAGTGCATCTTAAGAATGCCTATTATTTAGATACTACCTTTAAACATAAAATGAAATTAAAAGGGATATTTACTAATTCTCATATGAAGATGACATTTCTAATCAAGTCAAGAGTGGTGATCAAAATAGTTAGGGAGCTCATAAGTATGGTGTAGTTTGAGACATCATCCTAAATAAAGGTTATTCCATATTTTTGGGTAATATTTTGCTATGCTTAAAGGATAAAGTGTTGGTTCATGATATTATTGAGTGTTTTGTGAAATCATGGTTTTAGGGAGGGTTGAAAAGAGTTGTGGAGGATTTTCATGGAACTTCCCCAATATCATTGGTGTTTTCACATAATAATTACTTAGGGATAGTTCCCCTATCATCATTATGTGAGATAAATAAATGCTACAAGATGGTGTTATGATTTAAAGAATATATTTAATTAGAATTGTGTTAACCATATATCATGGGGTTTTTATTTTGGTATTAGATGTTTAAGTTTACAAGGCTCTTATGGCATCATTGGCTTATCTTCTAGACCTTCAGTGGTTTAATAGGGTAACCTCAACAAGGATTTTAGGGTGTATTTTTGGCACATTAGCTACTAATTTTCCTCCTAAGGTAGTAGTGGAAGAGATAAGGTTTGTAAAATGTGATCAAGTGACATGGCAACTTGGAGTGACTAATGCTATGTGAGGACTCCTACCTTTTATTCCCTTGGTTTGGGTGGATGGATGTTAGAGAGTAGTGATCATGTAAGGCTAGATGGTCTTCATGTTCATCATGTCCAAAGTGCTATAATGAGTAGGCTGATTGTAATGTATGAGGTAGTGAAGGTGGTCATGATTGAGTGTTTAAAGGATCTTAGGGAATTGATATTGGGTGGTCTAACTAGTAGTGGTGATGGATTATATGGGTGGAAGACATGTTAACCAAGATCAATAACTATGATGGGGACTATTTGTTTCATGGGTTATGATATGTATTAGTTAATATGGATCTAGCTACTATGTTGTGTATTTTTGGTAGGCTTTTTCTTGGGCCTTCTATTTTGGTTTTTTGTTTGTTGGCTCGGTTTGTTGTCAGTAGCTTTGGCTAGTTTATTGTTTTTTGTGTTATGGTTTGGTTTTAGTTTTTACTTAGCTCTTAATGATTTTTTTAATAATTTGTTTCAATTAATATATAATAGAGGGACCTCATAACCTTCATTATCGAGCAAAAAAAACTAAATAATTTGAAAAATGTACACTTTGATTTATTATTTGTTTGATGTTTATACTCTTAATGAAAGTGGAATTATTGCATCCCAATTACTTCATGATTATATTTTTGTTGTAATTAATATGGTTTTACCTCCTATAAGAGTTTTGGGTGTTCCTGATTTTGGATTTTAACTAGGTTCACTATGAATAGGTACTTATTGGGTTATGTTATTCAAATCACTATATAGTATGTACTTATTAAGTTCTAATACTTTACCATAACCATATTTACATGTATGATATCTAATCTATACATGATTATTTCCCATGAAATTAAATAAAATAAGATTAAAATTTAGTTTTAGTTTGGATATTATAACCCCTTCGACTTAACGTTTTTATTTTTTATTAGCTATTTTTAATAAAATATTAGATACATATGCTTTGTAATTCAATAATTAGCTAGTTTTGGTTATGCCATGTGTATGGCAAGTATTATTTATTTTGAATATATTATTTTAAATAGAGATCATGCGTAAGAAGAAAATTTATCCATTTAATATTTTGTATTTACCATTGTTCAAAGTAGGTTTCCCCCTCAAAGAGGACTATGATACTTTTAAAGGGATTATATGATTTCAATATAATATTTATCTATTTATTTAAATTACAATGAATATTATCTATATTTATATTTTTAGATTAATAATTTTTAGGAAGGATCATATCATCTAGTATTAGACATATTTCCAAGGCTATGTTCCATAACAACTTTATTATTTTACGTAATTTTATGCCTATCTACCATGTTTTCTCACCTTTCCCAAATTTAGATCTTGGTAATATAAAATGGTCAGAAAAGTGTCAAAACTAAGATTTTTCCCCAAATATTCCAAATTTTCCCTACAGCTAGTTAATGTTTTTAGGTTAGAAACCATATGGCAAAGGTCTTTAAATATCCTCAATAAATCTATTATTTTTGGCCAAGCATGTAGACACATGTGTTAATTGAGGTGTGATTTGAACCATCACCATGTCATGTCCCTAAAAAAATTATCTTGAGATTCCACATAACCTCATGTATATAAGAAGACCCCATAGATTTTTTTTCAAAACCTAGTTCTTAACATACTTTAGATATATATAATATGTCATCTATCAGTAATAATTTAGCCCTAGTAATTTACTCACATCTTACTTTAGATATAGGATAATGGTCAAATATACTATTAAATCCTAATTATATATATCTCTAAAATATTTAGCTAATACTATTTATGAATGTGATAAGTATAATTCAAGTTTAAGGGCTAGACACATCCTATAGTAACTTTCACTATGATAACCCTGACATTATTGGAGTTGGAGGATATTGTCACTAGTTTATATTATTTTTGCACATAATAATGATAGAGGATGGTAGGATTGAATATAAAAATCATATATAATAATAATTAAAAGATAAGATAAAGGTTTCAAAATATTTTAGAGTAGTTATCTTGGAAATATTATAGGATACATAATTTCTAACTAAAAATTATCCCCTAGGGTATCTAGTAAACTAAAAAAATATTTTTTTTATGATCATCTTGTCAAGCTGATTATTTTTTATATACAATGCCATTCAAAATTTAGGTCAACCCCAAAACCCCAAATATGATGTTAGTGACTTATCAAAGGAAACAAAGAAAAAATATTGAAGATTTATATGCCATGAAGATTTAAATCCAAACAAACCCAAATAACTGAAATCAATAGTAAAAAATAAAAAATTATGAAAACCATCTTATAACTAAGTAACTATGATTCTAGGACTAATTTGAACAATGGTATTAAATACAAATTCAATGCAAAGATAATGTCGCATGGCCCCAAATTGATTTTTTCCTCAAATATATGATAAGGATCCCACCGATTAGCTGCATAAATTAAAGTAGTGTTTTGACTGAAAAATACCCCATATAGAGAAATGGTATTTATATCCTCTTTCAATCTAAATAAGGAATCCTTCCATTGATACTAATGGTATCAAAATTATAATGGCAAGCTACCATAAAATTGTTTTTCCAAAATCCTATTAATTTAAGTTGGCCTGAGTATGTATGTAGATTTCATATGAGCATAAACCAAATGATAGTGTATTGGTTCAATTAATAAATATAATATAAAATTTAAAAAATAATCTAACAAAACAAAATGGTTGACATATGACTTCTTAAAAATTTATTTCATAGGTGTCTTAAAATAAGATATTAGAGACAAGGTCAAAATCATTGGATATGATGGCAACTAATGGTTTGGATAAGTTATAAAAATAAAAATTCACTATGAAAATATTTAAAATCATCCCCACTAAAGAATTCAATGTCCACATAATTAGTGACATTCCTAAACCCTAAAAAAACAATAATCAAATGGCTAACTAAGGTCGAGATACAGATCCATCAATAAAAGTGGTTTTGTTATAACTACAATTACAAGTATATAATGGGTCACTAATGTGTGGAATACAAACTATACTTGTTACATGTAGATTCAACTCTAAAATCTAAAAAATGGGAATATGTAAGGGAAACCTAAGACTAATAGAAATAATAAGAACATGATGCTATGCAAGGACCCAATGCTAGTATTGGACTATATCACTAATAATAAAATAATGAATGTTAATGGGTCCTTTAAAAACATCTTCTTATCATTCTCTTTGATTCTGGTACCACAATAAATTCATTGACCCTAAGCTTGCCAAGAAAGGTGATTGTTATATGTATCCATGTTTAAATTTTGAATTCATGTTAGTAAATGTGGGAACCTTACCTTGTAAGGGAAAATTTTGAATTTTTAAAATATTATTGGGGGACTATAATATTAAATCATACATGTATTTTATACCTCTAATATGTTTTGATGTAATTTTAGGATCACAGTGGCTACAAATACTATGACCTATACTATAGGACTTTTCTAAGCAATATATTTAATTCACACATAAGTGATAATAACACACATTAAAAGGACTTACTCCAAGCCCAATAAATATCATTATCTCTCATTACACGAATAAGTTTATTTAAAAGGTATATCTTGGGATTGTTGCCCAAATTTTCACTATCTATATCAATGAATAATTTAAATTAAACTAGTCATTAGAATTGTATGAACTATTATCTAAGCATGAAAATATATTTGTGAAGCCTAAGGGCTAAACTATAAAATTGTAAGAGGATCACATCATTAAACTTATCCTAGGAAGTGTACCTCAAAATATTCATATTTATAGATACCCATTTATACAAAATACTTAAACAAAAAAAAATGTAGAAATTGTTGTAAGAATAAGTCCTTTGACTAAGCATAAGTCCTTATTAATCCTTAGTACTACTAGTCAGGAAACATTTTTGGTCCTATGTGACTCTATATTTATTTCCAAGAGATGGTGTTTAACCCTAAAATGAAATGTGGGGGTATTTGTTTCACTTTAAGATTAGGGTTAATAATATATAAATTAAATGGCACAAGGATGATAATAAGATATATAGTAGGTTAATTAAATTCTAAACTTAGATATAATCATACAGTGAATTTATAATGTGTATATAGTCTAAATATGGAAAGTATAACTAGGATAGATATATAAATGATTATTGATTTTTATTTGATGCTAATGTAAACTTGGATTTAGAACGGGTTAAAATTAGGTGAGAAGATAGTTCTAGAATAGTTGTTAAATTCTATATCTGGTGCCTCTACCTGTAGACACCGAAATCATGTCTACCCCTTGGTCCTTTCTCCCCCCTTAGTCCCCTTTGGTCCACTTAACCACTCCTAACCCATGTCTTGTTAATTTGAAATAATTATCTTATTTTAAGTTAATAATTCTCTCTCCCTTGCCACCTCACCACCCTAGGATGCCCTTCTTTGGATTCCCTTCATCCCCCCATGACCCATTTATGACCTATTCCTCATCCTCACACCCATTTAACCTCTCTCAACCGTTTCTTACCCCACCATTTAAACCCGGCAGTTGGGAAAATAGATGAAAGGCTATTTTTAGCATTTTTCTTGCCTTCTAGCCGCCGACGTCAGTCAACTATCGATCGACATCAGTGGTATTGCTAGCATCGGTTTCCTTCATAACGGTTTTCTGCGTCCATTATCCTCCCTTCGCCCCTACTCTTCATCGGACTCTAGAATCTGACAATCTGATCAATTAATCGGCCAAGCTTTCCACCAGACCTCTCACTCTCTCTCTCAGGGACACATAGCAGGCTTTTACACTAGCAAGCACAACAGGCATCAGGAGCCCCACCTTGCAACAGTGTTCTGCATCAACAACAGGTACATCAACAACCTAGCCTCCTACACTTCTTCTTCAATAGGCAAGAGGTAAGTACTCTTCTATTATGTCATTTTCAATAGCTTAGAATGTCTCTATAATCAACCTTCTATTTATTGCTTCTAAGCCACACTCCATACCAGACCAGACCAGACCAGACCCAAATCCTTATCTCCCTATCTCCCTGTTGCCTCTATCTTCTGTTTGGTCCCTCTTTCAGACCCATCCTTCTACCTGTAAAGACCCTATATAGAGCATTCAACTAGACCCATAGTCTTTCTTAGACCTGTCCACAGACCAAAAACTCATCTAGACCTCACCCACAAACTACTTCCCCGATCGATGCTGGCTGCAGAGACCACTACCCCCACCGATGTCGGCAGACTAACCGACGTCGACAGACCTTGACAACCGATGCCCGTAGGACCATCGATGTCAGCGACTGTGACCGAGCTGACAACAACATTCAGGTAAGCATTTGCTTCCATTTCCTTTTCAGTCTTCAATCATTTTAGTCTTTTATCACTCTACCTTTTATCAGACATTACTTTTATCAATCAGTGGGTTGACATCCTTTAAGCTTTTGCTTCTGGGATCAAGATTTTGCTTGGCAACCCACCATCTCCTCATCTAACGCCTTCTTTGTCTTAGTCTCTTTCTTTTGCAGGTGTCATCCTCCACAACCAAAGAGGAGTTCTCATGACGTCTGGATAATGGTGCTCATGACTTCATCTAGGTACATATAAGCCTTAAACCATTCTTCTTAGTTTCTTATTCTCTCTTTGAATGTAGAAAGCAAAAATTGTATAGAAACATTCTGGCACGCCCGATGGGACCTTAGGGTCTTCCTTGGGTTCCTTTTCTTTCTATTCATATAGGTGCATTAGGTTTCTCCCTTTTCACCTCTTTCTTCTCTTCTAAACGACATCATAAGTAGGATTAAAAAGAACCTTTCTTTCTTTTCTCGCATTTCAAACTAGTCAAAAGTCATATTCTTCAACCCTTTCTCAACTTGTTTTCATTCGAACTCACATTTTGACTTGGGATTAAAACACATTACATGTCATTTCTGTTTGCTTGCATTTCTTAGTCCACACCTAGTAATTAATAAACTGCATCATGAATTAATCATAGTCCACTTTATGTTACACAACCAAACCACTTGCACAAATCAAACATCAAAACTTACCTGAGACAAGGCCCAACTGGGATTTCATCCCCCAACGGATACCTTACCCATCCTGGCAATCCCACTTGGATTTCATCACCAAGGGGAAAGCCCACTCTGTTCTCTAGTAGAGGATAATCTCTAGGGAAATTATATTTTGGCTAAGCAAGACCAGCTTATCACTAGGCTCGTGAAGTGAGGGGAGCTTGATCCTTAGCACCAGGCCATGTACATAACCTAACCCAGACTCTTGAGTGCCTAAACAAACCTGAAACCATCTATAGACTACCTCTTCTAGGACCCATTCTAATAGCCAACCTTCTAAACATCACTTTAAGGCATAAGCCACAGGATTCTAAAAGTTGATTCTTAGGGTTTAACGCTTAGGGCCTGTCTGTCTCCATCTCTATTTTTTTTTCTTATCTGCTTGTTTGAGCTAGTGAGGAAGTTCTTCCTTTTTTTCCAAGAATCTTCAAATTTTTTGAGTTTCTGGAAACCACAGTCACCAGCATCAGATTTACCACTGATGTCGGCCATCTTCCCTCTCTGGCATCGGTTATCTAATCGATGTCGGCCATCTATTATCATTGACATCAGTTTTTTAACCGACATCGGTCACTGTCACAGTCCTTTTTTGTAAAACAACAGCCTAAAACCTACCCCTTTTTCTACGAAAACCACATTTTGAGTTTCTAAAATTGAAAAGACACAATTTTTGGAACCTGACCCTTCTTGCCTTGAATGGTTTTGACGCGCAGTCAAACCAAGGCTCTTCTTGACCACATGAGGCATCAACTGCTTCTGCCTTCCCCATCCATAACCAGTCCCTTAATGGAGTTCCACTCAGAGACTGAAAGAACTCCTACTCGACTGACCCTAACTCAGTCTCCCATCGTCCCCGAAGGAGACTAAGATTTTGAAAGATTCTTGGACCTCAATGGCAGAGCCCTTCAACATTATCTCGCGTGAAGCCAAACACGAGACTCCTTAGGCAACCCAATCTATGAGATGCTGACTTCCTTAGTCGAGACAATGATCACATCAACAATGTCCACAATTCAACCTATAGACAATCAGGCCAACACCTCGACTAATAACCCGACCATGTCCTACCTTCAAAATTTAGCCTCTCCTTCTAGACCTACCTCCATGGGGGTTTCGACACCCCCTCAACCTCAAACTACTCAACCAAATCCTACACCTTTCCAAAACCTAGTGGTCTCTATCCCCCTACTCTTGCACCTATCAACACAAGAATAACTATCTACCCTTCAACAAGTGTGGCCACTCCTCAACCACCTTTGACAGCCCCTATCCAATTTGTGCCTACCAATCCCATAACACAAGTGCCCTTGGCTTCAACTTCTGCCCTGATGGCTAGCTACCCATATGCTGTGTTTACACAAACACAACCAACCATGTCATGTGCCCCTCACAATACCTTCCAAGCACCTTATAATCTAGGGGGCACTCCACCTGCCAATCCATCAGCAGACATCATCAAAATGCTGATGGACAAAATGTCTAGTCTCAAGACCTCTATTTTTGGTTCATGCAATGCCCTCTCATATGAGCAAATTTGCAATGAACCCATCCATCCTTCCGTCCCGATCAGACCGTACCCTAGTCAATGGGAGCTTCCTAAATTCTCTCATTTCTAGAGCAAGGAAGACCCACAATAGTACCTACGAGCATTCAGACATGCCTATTATCTCATTGCCCATGACGATGCATTACTTTTACACATGTTTCCCATGTCTCTTTTTGGCCCTGCCCTTGACTGGTATAACTCTCTTACTAGACATTCTATCTTTTCATTCACTCAACTCACCCAATTATTTCTCGACCATTTTTCTATCAATATCACCAAACAAGTCTCGATCACAGACCTCTACTCCATCAGGCAATTTGATGATGAATCAATAGTTGATTTTGTCACCCATTGGCGAGGCTTGATTAACCAACTCTCCTTCTCCTTGCCTTAACCTGAGCTCATCGAGCTCTTTTCTCGAGCATGTGCTAGGCACATCTCTTCCACCTTATGGGTTCAAACATTCCACACTTTCGATGAAGCTTTCACCATGGCCAGAAAGCTTGAACTCCATGCCATTGAAGAAGATAAGGTCAAATTGCGTAATACCAATGTGAAAGCCAATGACCCTTCTTCTTCTAGACCTTCTTCTTCCCATTCCAAACCCAAAGGAGTGGCTAACACTGTGGTCATTAGATCACCATCTTTGACAACAAGCAACCAATCTCAACCTTCTACATCTTTAAGCATCACCAAACAATTCCAACAATGGTACATCCAGTGTTCATACACTCCGCTTGGAGAATGATACGCCTCCATTTTGGAAAAACTTGTCAAGCAGGGGGTCCTCAATCTCCCTCCAATCTGACCACCTAAATTCAACCTTTCAAAAGCCCTCCCTACATGGTATAGGGAGGCTAACTTCTGTCACTATCATCGCATCCATGGCCATGACATCGACAATTTACGAACCTTCAAAAACATAGTCCAAGACATGATCGACAAGGGGGATCTTATTTTGGATAACCCGAATGCCCCACCCAACCAACACATCAACATCTTCAAGCAACCATTCCCAAACCATCCTCTTAATCAAAACAATGTCCAGACCTTGACCAATAGCTCCCAAGAGCATGACATACACACAGTCAACACGGTCTCACCTTTTGTCCCTTACCAACCTCCTTCATAGGTAAAAGAACCCTCTTCTCCTGTTAGTCCTCCATCAACCTCTCTTATACTAGAGGATGCCTTGAACATACCTATGCCATTAACCACACCTTCGTCTTTCCTCCTACCAATGGGGGACCCTACCTTGCCTACTCCTCAACCACAAATAGAAGGCACCATCATCCCTGCCCTCTACCCTCTTGAGGAGCTGCACTCTCCTATTTCTTCTCCACTAAGAGAAGACCCAGTCTCTCTGCCCATTTCGATCGAGGAAGACCCAGTCACGGTTTCCTCTTGCCTTTTTCCAGAGATTGCTACATCTCACTCACCTCTGTCCACATCTAAATCCAAACCCATATCTAACCTCACCTCACACAATGATGGCCCTCAACCCAAACCAAAGAAGGCCACTAAACCACACTGGAGGACTCCTCCCCCACCTTCATCATTACCTTCAATTTTGGGCCCACATCTGTCCACTTTAATAGGAGTGCTTCCTAGTCCCATACCTCACAGAGGTAAGTCACCTCCATTACTCTCTCAACCCATCAGACATATATCTCCTTCAATCCATCGACTGATGCCTCCTAAACCAAAGTCATCAAGCCCCACTACAACAAGACTCACAGACCCATTAGCAGGTTCTTATGCCTTACTGATACGGCAATTGTTGCAGTCATCTTGCATCAATCTCTCACCTCTTAGACCATATCAATCTCTCAGACCAAAACCACCCTGGTTCGATGACACTCAGATTTGTGCATATCATCACATGCCTGGGCATGACACTGAGTATTTTTGTGCCCTCAAGGTTGTCATTTGCTAATGCTTGGGGAAAGACACCCTCCTTCTCAACCATGTTATCAACAAACCCTCAACACTGCCCCACTCATCAACTCTCAGACCAAGACCATCTTGGTTCGACAACTCTAAATTTTGCCACTATCATCACACTTTGGGACATGACACTGAGCGTTGTTGTTCTCTTAAAGTTATCACTCATCAACATCAGAGAAAGGATACCCTTCTCATCAAGGATCCTCTTGACACCCCTTCGACAAATCATCAACACCGACCCATGCTTCTCATACCTCATCACTTAAAATGGGATCTCCACGCCAGACTATGGTCCCTTTGCCACCTTTAACCCCCTTATTCGACATCAACACAGTCAATCTAACCACCAAGCCTCAACTGATCTTGACCAATCTATTAAACATTCTTCATAGCCACTGGGGGAATTCAATGCTCATCCAAGCCTCGACTAACCCTTCAACCCAGTCTCAACCAAATATCAATCACTCTTTTAATCTTAAACCTCGACTAGTCCTCAACCAAGCCTCGACCATGTCTCAACCAAACAATCATCAATCCAAACCTCAACCAGACCTTGATCATGACATTGACTAAGACCTCAACCAAATCTCAACCAAGACATTGACCAGACATTCACCTAGACATTGACCATGCCATTGACCAATCATCAACCAAATATCCATCGACCCAACCCTTGACCAAACATTCAACCAAGTCTTGACCAATTAGTGACCATCATCAACCAATCAATATCAATAAACACATGGCCAATCTCAAAGAGGCAAATGGGGCAAGTCCACTCCTAATTAACTCAGACCTCATCATAACACACAAGCATGGCCCATGGACTTATCAAAACTTGAGCCCCTTTTTATGCCTTGCATCTGCGACCATTCTACTGAGTACTTGTCCACTTGACATTTTACTTGAGCTCATCCCTTGAGCATCTCCCTGTCATTATAAATTCTCATTCCTTTCAACCCTATTTCCCTAACACTTTGTCAACCCTTTTTTGTCAAGCAGTAATGCTTTGTCCTAATAAAAGGGAACCCTTAAACCTCTAGAGGCTTGTCCATGGCTAAAAACTTTAGTCAACAAAAACATATCAAAAATGGGATACTTATCATATCAAAGGTCATAAACTCTAAATGTAGACTACTCCCTCGAAGGACAGCTACATAATTGCTGTATTACTAGACTGCTCCCTTGAAGGACAGCTAGGCCAAGTCATATCAAAAGCATTTAAAGCAAAATATAGACCACTCCCTCGAAGGATGGCTATGACTAACTATTGCTACAGACAGCACTCTTTTTTTGAAGCTTTTCGCATCGATCAGCTTCACATATATGACCACAAAGAAAAACATCCCTATGCAGACTTCCCGCATCGATCAGTCTGTGTAAAAAAAAAAAAAAAAAAAAAAAAAAAAAAAAAAGACTGATAAGCTATCAAGCCATGGACATGCCTATAGTTGTTCTCAGGTCACCTATAAAAGGGGAAAGGTTATTTCTACCACAAATGGGTTACCCCTTCCTCTCATATCACATATTCAACCTAGTACCCCAACATACTCAAGGGACTTCGAGCTCACTTAACGTCAAGTGATTCGATTACTTCTCTAGCACAACCATGGTCAATGACGTAATGCATAAACTGGGCTTTTATTCTAAGAACCCCTATCCATGCTATCATTCTGGTCCTTGTCAATGAAAGAGAGATTCGCCTTTCACTTGTCTTTCACACTTTGGTCACATCCAACCAAACCTTTTTCTACCCAACCAACTCAACCAAACATTTTCAGACCAACAACATGAGAACATGACATCATGACATTATCATAGTCCATTTCACATAGTTTATATGGAAACCAATACACATGGAAACTATCGACCTAACATAATTTATGTTAAGCATAAACCAATACTTGCTAAAGCATAAATAGACCTCAATTAGCATACATCCATCACAATTATGGAAAATTGCTAGGGATGAAAGACCCCTCAACCAATGTTATAGCATATACCATTTGGAAAAGGCTATAACATCTTTTTCTCTTCATCATTTTGACACATGACCAAACCAATCATCGACCAATCTTCTCAACTAGCCTGAACTACATTGGTCTGAGGCCCTAAGACCGGGGCTATGTAGGTAGCACCAAGATGATACGACATCTTCTGGGGTTAGCTCGACCACCTCCATTTGTTCATCTCTCCGATGGACAAACCTTCCTCCTTTTGACCATGACCTTAACCAAGACCAAAACCAATCAACCACTTTGACCCTTCCTCCCTTTTAGGGAGAACTACATTGGCCTGAGGCCCTCACAATAGGGGCTATGTAGGTAGCACTCAGATGACATGACATCTTCTGAGGTTAGCTCAGCCACATCCTTTCGTCCATCCATCCACCTCGACCAATGACCATTGCAAATCATGCCTATCTCCTCCGACTCTAACCACTTCCAAGACCACTTTGCCTTGGTTGTTTTTACATGTATGCTAACTCACGACTAGTTAGCAAAATTGTGCGTAGCCCATATTTTGACCCTCACAAGTATAGGATCACAAGCTGGTTGATCTGCACTACTTGTGACATTTTCATGTTTCCAGGAGCACTTCCTAAGCTCAGGATACTAAGAACATGATGACCATTGGATCTTCAGCTTAGATTGAATAACCCAATCAACTACGACCAAATGCTGGGGCCTAGTTATCTCAATTTTGGCACTCTTTGACCTTGACCTATGACAATTTGACCTAACCATCCCGTGAAGTGGTATACACACAATCATGACTTTTATAGCGTTCACACTCACACCTTCATCCTTTTCATCCACTCTTTATCAAATCAGCACCCGATTCCTGGTTCCCTTCTCTTGACTCCTGCTTTGAGGGGGAATACCTCATTCATAATTGGGGAAACCAACCCTCATGTTTTTGTCTTACAGTTCACTTGAACAACCAACTAGACAAAATCAATCTCATCCTATACCTAGGGCAATCAAATCCTATTTTTGTCTTGCAGTTCATCCAGAACAACCAACAAGACAAAAAGGGGCAAATGTAAACACCAAAATCGTGTCTACCCCTTGGTCCTTTCTCCCCCCTTAGTCCCCTTTGGTCCACTTAACCACTCTTAACCCATGTCTTGTTAATTTGAAATAATTATCTTATTTTAAGTTAATAATTCTCTCTCCCTTGCCACCTCACCACCCTACGATGCCCTTCTTTGGATTCCCTTCATCCCCCCATGACCCATTTATGACCTATTCCTCATCCTCACACCCATTCAACCTCTCTCAACTATTTCTTACCTCACTATTTAAACTCAGTAGTTGGGAAAATGGATGAAAGGCTATTTTTAGCCTTTTTCCTACCTTCCAGCCACTAACATTGGTCAACTATTGACCGACGTCGACGGTATTACTAGCGTCAGTTTCCTTCATAATGATTTTCTACGTTTGTTATCCTCCCTTCACCCTTGCTCTTCATCAAACTTTATAATCTGACAATCTGACCAATCAATCGGCCAATCTTTCCACCAGACCTCTCACACTCTCTCTCAGGGACACATAACAGGCTTCTACACCAGCAAGCACAACAGACATCAAGAGCCCCACCTTACAATAGTTTTCTACATCAACAATAGGTACATCAGCAACCTAGCCTCCTACACTTCTTCTTCAGTAGGTAAGAGGTAAGTACTCTTCTATTATGCCATTTTTAATAGCTTAGAATGTCTCTGTAATCAACCTTTTGTTTATTACTTCTAAGCCACACTCCATACCAGACCAGACCAGACCTGAATCCTTATCTCCCTATCTCCCTGTTGCCTCTATCTTCTATTTGGTCCCTCTTTCAGACCCATCCTTCTGCCTGCAAAGACCCTATACAAAGCATTCAACCAGACCCATAGTCTTTTTTAGACCAATCCACAGACCAAAAACTCATCTAGACCTCACCCACAGACTACTTCCCCAACCGACACCGGCCGTAGAGACCACTACCCCCATCGACATTAGTAGACTAACCGACATTGGTAGACCTTGACAACCGATGGTGGTAGGACCACCGACGTCGGTGACTGTGACCGGGCCGACAGCAACATTCAGGTAAGCATTTGATTCCATTTCCTTTTCAGTCTTGAATCATTTCAGTCTTTTATCACTCTAACTTTTATCAGACATTACTTTTATCAATCAGTGGGTTGACATCAATCTTTTGCTTTTGGGATCAAGCTTTTGCTTGGCAACCCACCATCTCCTCATCTAATGCCTTCTTTGTCTTAGTCTCTTTCTTTTGCAGGTGTCATCCTCCACAACCAAAGAGGAGTTCTCACGACGTCTGGATAATGGTGCGCATGAATTTATCCAGGTACATACAAGCCTTAGACCATTCTTCTTAGTTTCTTATTCTCTCTTTGAATGTAGAAAGCAAAAATCGTATAGAAACACTACCTATCCAAATAATTGTGTCAACCATGAATTGTTATAATGACATTATCTAAGTTTTATGATAGTTTCATGTACCAAACTTTTAGTTAAATAGGATGTGACCACTTAGATGCTTCTAGGTTTTGCTTTACCTTCACTCTGGTGTATTTAGATATGGGTGATGGAAAATCACTCCTTATGAAATGGAAAACCCCTAGATTTCTATATTCAATGTGACCTTGGGTAAAAATAGGTTAGTTTTCATGAATTGTCAAGTTGACCCTAATGACCCTAATGTCAAAGGACACTACCTACATAGAAAATACTCTAAAAAAGGCCTTAGACTAATGTAGATCTTCCCTATATGTTGTCTTGTGTGTGAATCATGCAATGTGTATAAATCAATTACAATAATGACCTAGCTTTTAACATGGAAAATTAGGCTCTTGGGCTACTCCTTTAGTAATTTAGACCTATGGATGTGTTTTACCTAGGAATAGTATTAAAATAAGGAAACTTTGATCAATTCAATGCTTGGTAAAGTGTTTTTTGATAAATGCCTTAGTCTCTTTGGTATTTTCTAGGTTCTATAGGTCAGGAATAAATGAGGATTGGTCTTGTATTTATACCAATTCTATCATGAGATAACTCACATTAAAGCACTTAAGTAAATCATTATAATATTTTTAATTTAAAAATTGGATGGCCTTAGAGAATTAGACACTTGCATCAGGGTAGGACAATAACATCGATACTATTATTTATCCTAGATGTTAGTGTTTAGGGAATAAAAAACAAACACACACTCATAACATGTAAAGGTGTAAGATACATACATTTTAAGAATTCTAGGAAAGATAAAATGTTTATGTCATCAATATAAGATTGGTTAGACTAAGAGATAGGCCAAGGGGTACAAGATAAAGAAGATGAAAGGCTTATATAAGCAAGTAGAGTGTATAACTAAGAAGAAAAACCAAGTTCTAAGTTTTCCAAGTGTATAATATTGAGGTGATACATAATCATGAAATATCATTTATATTTCCCCCCTTTAATATAGTAATGAAATTACTAATGTAAAGGAAAGGAATAAGTACATGTGCATGTATGCACACATTGTCTTTGATTGAATTGAATTTAAGTGATTTGCTAGTGACAAACCTATAACCAAGAGCATGTTACAGTGTAAAATCAATTCATATAATATGGGCTAAAAGTACTTTAAATAGATTTAAATTGATAGATTAAGGTTTAGGAGTACACATGTATGTTTATGTAACTACCTTACCTATTAACAAGTTATTTTGCAAAATATATATCATTATAAAGATATTAAACTGAGATTAAGATAAAAATTTAAAGAGTGTGTGTGTGTGTGTTTGTGTGTGTGTGAGAGAGAGAGAGAGAGAGAGAGAGAGAGAGAGAGAGAGAGAGAGAGAGAGAGAGAGAGAGAGAGAGAGAGAGAGAGAGAGAGAGAGAGAGAGGTGCATGTCCCTAACTTTAGAACAAAAGTGAGTTGACACCTAGTAGTTAATATTAGAATAACAATGAAACCCAATGATACTTATAACATAGTGAGTAGGGAAAATTTTAGAGGCTATTTATATCTAAAAGGCTATTATTAGGTTTTTTCAATTTTAAAAATGGCTAATGCCATGAAAATATACATATGTCAAATATCCTTAATTTTATACAATTTCATAGTTTGGGACACAGATTCACCTTATAGATTATACTCAATCCTATTCCAGGACACAGGTACACAAGAGTTACTATACATATATGGGTCTAATTCAATAGGAAATTATACAAGACATGTATAGGTTAGTCTAGAATTACTGGGTATATATATGTATGTATATAAATAATAAGGACCACCTAGGACATTATAAGATTAAGGTAATAATTATATTTTATTAAGAAAATGTTTTGAATATTATTGTTGCCACATGATCCTCATTATATATGGTTTTTAATAACTAAAAAACTTAATAATGAATAATTTTCAAACCTAATTTTTATTTTATTTCTAGCATTGAATGCATAGTAGAGGTGGAATTAAAGCTATGGGGATTGAGGTTTAGATTTTGACCCATTTTTTAGTGAATTAGTGCTGACATATTGAGGGGCCCCAAGAAAAAATTAAATGTTGGTCCAACACATCACCCATAGTATTAATGAAGTTACTCAAATAAATATGTGATGGTTTCTCAAATTTTCTTGTCATTTATGTAATCTCTTGGCAAATGTGAAGCTTTGGTAGTTGGAAGTGAAGATCTTATATTTAGAAGATTGGGACAAGAGATTAGAAAAAAAGTAAAAACAATATCTAAGTTGGGTTCCTTGTGATTGAAAGGTATGAAATTATGTTGTTTTTAGTTTTAAAGATCGAGAGAATTTTTTTTCATGCACAATTGTCTATCTTGAAATGAATAAATATAATAATAAGTTCCCTGAAAAACATTTGTTTAAAGATATTTTCTAAAAACATTGTGCATTTTGGTTTTCTTGGAAATTTAATGTGTATCTACAAATATTTTCCTTAATCTCAAAATCTGTGAAATGGATATTTTTAGGGTAGTCAAAAATATGGTTCAAATGATCATGAAGTTCTATTGTGTTTATTCATTTTGTTTAAAATATTTTGCATGACATTGTTTCTCAAAAGAAATGAATTTCTTTCTTGTTTAAAATAAGTATGTGGTAAATACCAAACACATAATATAATTCATTTTTCTTTGTGCATTATTTAAAATAAATATATTGTATTCCATTATTTCTAAGAGGAAATCAATTTCTTCTTTGTTTAAAAGAAGTATGTGTTAAATACCAACCACATAGTATAGTTCATTTTGTTCTTTGTGCATTATTGAAAAGAAGTATGTTATATTTCATTATTTCTGAGAGGAAATCAATTTCTTGTTTGTTTGGGGTTTAGGGTGGTAAAAATAAAGACCAAATAAATAATATATTAAACTAAGTAAGAAATTATGATAAAAAAATCATGGTATAGATTATAAATAATAAAGTGACTAGGGGGCCATATGGAAAGATAACTATGAAAAAAATGAAGATGATATAACTAAAAAAATATAATTATCACCTTAAGGTTATTGTGTCTTGTGTGTGTGTGTGTGTGTGTGTGTGTGTGTGTGTGTGTGTGTGTGCGCGCGCGCGCGCGCGCTCTTTTCCTATGGTCCCATAGTCAATTTATTATTTATACTCTATACCCTAATTTTTTGTCACAATTTTTCATATACTTAGTTTAATATATTATTTGGTTGGTCCTTACCACATACTTTTTTTAAACAAACAAGCAAATAATTTTTTCTAAGAAATAATGGCATGTAAAATACTTCTATGAAAAGCGAGGATGACATTACTAAAAAATATAATTATTACCTTAATTCTATTGTGCCCTAAGTGGTCCTTATATATATATATATATATATATATATATATATATATATATATATATATATATATCCTTATATATATATGAAAATTGAATATTAGGGTTTTGAAAATTGAGAAAGCTTGTTGAAGATAATTTAAAGTATATAAATGATCAATTTTTACATAGTGATTTGTCTTTATTAAACATTTTTTTTAAATTTTTGAGGAACTTTTGTTCAAAATAAGTATTTGATTATTTGGCATGGTCAAAATTGAAAATATTGATTTCAATTTTTTGAAAATAAATTTACATATATTTTTATAAATATACATATATAAAACTCATAGAATCAGAAATTTGTATGGATTTGAGTTTCATGTATTTTATTATGGCCTATTTACCATTTTATTTAGTGGCATGAGGATTTTGAAATAAAAAATGGGGAAAGATCTCCACCTCGATCCCCATAGCTTTAATTTCACCTATACCACATTTAATGCTAGAAATATAATAAACATTAGGTTTAAAAATTATTTATTATTAATTTTTTAGTTACTAAAACCATATATAACGAAGATCATGTGGTGCCAAAGAATATTCAAAACATTTTCATAGTTTTAAAATTACAAACTATATAATAAGGTCTACCAAAATATTTTAAGTGTTAGATGTGGTTTGTACTCAATTTATACTTAGTATTGCACCTAATCTTACCATATGTACTAAACAAAAAGAGTCCTAGAGCCTTATGATCATACCATATTTTGTTTTTAAATGTTTAAGGTAATAATTATATTTTGGTTGGTATTGTTTGTTATTTAAAATAAAAATATATTTAAAATGCCAATATGGATGTGGTTAGGACATTTTGGCACACCTTATTATATTATTTATAATTTTAAAACTATGAAAATGTTTTGAATATTTTTTTCATTTATGTCATCCTTACTTTTCATAGTTGTCAAAGAGTAAAAACCGACTATGCCAAATAATATTCAAAACATTTTCATATCTTTAAAATTATAAACTATTTAATAAGGTTTGCCAAAATGTCTTAACCATATCCATATTGGCCTTCCAAATTATTTTTTTATTTCAATTTTAAAACTCTAAACCAAAATATAATTATTAACTTAAGTTTATTGTGCTCTCTCTCTCTCTCTCTCTCTCTCTCTCTCTCTCACACACACACACACACACACACACACACACACACACACACACACACACACACACACACACACACACACACACACACACACGAAAATTTAACATCATGGGTTTCATGTATTTTATTATTTATTATTTACCATTTTATTAAAAATGGCATGAGGATTGTGAAAGAATAATACATGGTTAAAATTAGGAAGTATTTGAGCTCAGTTGTATAAAATGCTTATTTTAGCATACTTTATTAGATGTCAAGATAGAATCCAATTTCAAATGATTTATGTATATATATTTTGGGTTGTGATTACAATCCTTCTAACTCTTTGAATTTACATGGAAATAGAGGATGGAGGGAAACACATTGGAGGAATCATCCTCATGGATGAGGCATTCCAAATGAGCCCCCTCAACAGATGAATGTTATGATTTAGCCTAATGTTCCATTACTTGAGCCACCTCAACATGATAATATTCTTAAATTAACTACAAAATTGTATCCCAATGAAATTATTCCACTTAATACTAATATTCCACCCCTTAAGATTAAAAAACAAGCTTCTTCTAGTAGAAAACATGATAGCATATCTATAACACAACATATGGAGGTGATAATGTTAAAAAAGGTTAAGTTGGAGTTAAATTATTTTAAAGGTGCCTTGACCCACTTGATGGAACTTTCTACTAATTCCATGGATTATACTGATTAATTTACTGATAAGGGTGCCCCTTTAATAGATTTGGTTTTAGATATAGACTCTAATTAAACCTTAAATTCTTGTGTTGAAATTTCTATTGATACTTGGTATTAAATACTAGCTTGATATTTTTAAGTATTTTGATATTATTTTTTGGTAGTTTTAATATATACATGGTAGTATTTTATTTCCTATAGAATAATATGATTGAATGGTTTACTATATACTAAATAATTATGAAAACACACATGGATTTTAATATTTTATGATAATTTTTTTAGGTTTTTCTACATATTGATCATGTTTCAACCTTGCCACAATTAGTAAATAAATGTATGTAACATGATCAAGATTCAAAATGAGCTTGAAGGAGAGGTTGAAATCAATATTTTTTGGTTATCCTTTATGTCCCAAAATTATGGTTCTCTAGGGCTCTTTTTGTGCAATACATATGGTAAGATCATGTGCAGTACTTAGTATACAATGAATAAAGACCTCTATAATTATATCAAAAGACTAATCTAAGATACAAAATGGATATCAAGAGATTGATATATAAGAGACTAATCTGTAAATATACATTGAGTATATTGAGTCTTTTTCTCTCTTGGTTTATTTCATTTCATTTCTTTTTCCCTCTTTTTAGATATATAGATATAAAAGGGATATCAATAGATTGATAAAACACTTTGATATAATCAAAAATATTTCCTTCAAGAGATTTCCTTTTATATAGTCTTTACTCTATTAGATAGGTTAGATTATATTATTTGAAATATAATCACATATACATATATTTGATAACTAAGAAATAAACTATAAAATAAGTTATGTCGAAATGTAATAACCATATCCATAATCAATAATGACCTTTCAAATATTTTTTTATTTCAATTAACAAACCATGGTAATCAAAATATTATTATTACCTAAAATCAGCTATGGGGACATATGGAAAGACAACTATGAAAAATGAGGATGGAAAGCTAATATATTTAAAGAAATGGTTTTTAGAGAAATTATAATTAAATTTATTAATTTCAAGATAGATGACCATGCATGCAAATAACTTCTCTCAATATTCTATTTGATTAAGAGAACATGTCTATAATAGTTATAAACTCTAATATAGATATGCATATGTATTTGATCATAATTAAGTTACTCAAATACATATGTGATGGTTTATTTATTTTTATAGTCATTGATGCAAGATATTAACATAATCAAAATACTAGTAGTCAAAATATTGGGATGAGAGGTTGGAAATGAAGGTTCAAACAATTTCTAAGTTGATTTCCTTGTGATTGTAAGGTATGGATTTGTGTTTCTTTTATTTTAAATATTGAGATTAGTTGTTTTAATTCACAATAATTTGTTTTAATATGAATACATATAATGATAATGTCTTGACCATATCCATAATGAATAATGATATGGTCTACCAAAATTTATAAACATATCCATAATCAATAATGGCCTTTTAAATATTTTTTATTTTAATTAATAAACCATGCTAACCAAAATATAATTATTACCTTAAGATTATTGTGTTCTAAGTCATAAGTGGTCCTTAACATATTTATAAAATTTAATAAAACAAACATGATCTTCCTTATACATGGTTGTAATGACTTAAGAACTTAACAATAAAAAATTTTCAATCTGATGTTTATTTTATTTCTAACATTGAATACAGTGAAGTTGGAATTAAAGCTATGGGTAATGAGGTTTATATTTTATACCATTTTTAGTGAATTGGCGTTGGAATATTGAGGGGCCCTAAGGATAAATTTAATTTTGGTCCATCACATCACCCGTGGGATTAATGAAAGTTGTTCGAATACATATGTGATGCTTTTCCCTATTTTTCTAGTCATTTATGCAAGCTATTGGTAGAAGTGAAGTTGTTGATCCAATATAGATACTTATAATTCATTAAAATATATGGTATAAAATAATGAGAGAATAAAACAATATACTTATATATCTCTATAATAGAGTTTATAACTATTATAGACATGCTCTCTTAATTAAACAGAACACAAAAATATAGCTATTTGGTATAAAATAATAAGTGAATACCAAAATATACTTATGCATATATATAATAGAGTTTACAAATATTATAAACATGTTATCTTAATCAAACAAAAAAAATACACAAATTACCTCTTAGTCAATTGTATATTTTGCATTATTTTCAAAAAGCTTTCTCAAAAACCTAATAAAATAAATCCTAAAATTGATCATAAATTTTTTTGTCCTTCCTTGACTAACCTTAGATTTTATATGCCTAAATTTAGAACTTCAACATTCCAATTTTCTTCATTTTGTTCTTGATAATTTTTATTTGAATTCTCTTCAAAAGTTGTTGGACTTTAATCTAGTATTACAGAACTATAGTGTGTTTGAAGAACCATTAGTTAATCCTCTTCTTTCAGGTGTTGAATACCAAATTGATAGAGAAATATCAAATGTAAAATAAAGGGTATTGTATTTACTTGTATAGATCCCCAAAAAATTCTCTAATTTTTGTCAGGCTTATTTCTTAACTTTGAATTTAAAACTGATAATGCACTAAAAATCCCTCATCTTCCACTGAGCCCAAAATCATTATTTGGCATAAATATTCAAGATTAAAATATTTTGAGATACCATCAAATTTTACTTCACTCAAATTTACAGTAGTCTATATTCTAGTGATCGAGACATCTTCAAAAACATAGTCCAAAATTTGTTTTGTAAAATTGAACAGATCATTCCCTTAGATTTGGCAAATCTAGAATGCCTTAAATTTGTTCACCATTAAATTCTACACTATTGTAGAAGTGTTGGGCCTAATTTTTGATATTATTTCAAAAATTCGATGAGATAATATTTTTCCAATATTGAGGGTACTTCATAGCCATGGATTTTAGTAGTTCATTTTAAGCAAAACAATGTCTAATCTCTGAAGAAAAACATTATACAATTTCCTTCAAGGTGTAAATTATAGAGAATACAACCTCAAGGAATTGATCCTCTATAACAAGAATGCATTTGAGTCTATTAGATCGACCAACTATGTTAAAAGTGTGATTTGTGGTATGTCATCAATTTATACTAAGCACTGCATATGATCATACCATATGTACTGCACAAAAAGAGTCTTAGAGCCTCATGATCATACTATATTTTATTTTTAAATGTTTAAGGTAGTAATTATATTTTATTTGGCATGGTTTGTTAATTAAAATAAAAAAATATTTGAAAGACCAATATGGATGTGGTTAAGACATTTTGGTAGACCTTATTATATAGTTTATAATTTTAAAACTATGAAAATGTTTTGAATATATTTTTTTAGTTATGTCATCCTCATTTGTCATATTTATCTTTCCCAATAGCCCTGTAGTTGGATTATACTCTATAATCTAATTTTTTGTCACTATTTTTACTATACTTAGTTCATTATATCATTTGGTTGGTCTTTACCACATACTTATTTTAAGCATACAAGAATTTGATTTCCTTTGGGAAATAATGACATGTATGATACTTCTTTTAAATAATACACAAAGAAAAGACTGAATAAATGCAATAGAGCCTCATGATCATATTATATTTTGTTCTTAAATATTTAAGATAATAATTATATTTTGATTAGCATGGGTTGTTAATTGAAATAACAAATATTTGAAAGACCATTATTGATTATGGTTATGGTTAAGAAATTTTGGCATACCTTATCATTATTGATTATAAAATGGTTAAGACATTTGAAATATAATGTTTTGATCAAATATCTTAAAGTAAATACTTTTCAATGAACTTATAATTATGTTTATTCATTAATTCATTATATTTTTTCTATACTCAATATATTATATTATCTAGTTGGTCTTTACCACATACTTATTTTAAACAAATAAGAAATTGAGTTCCTTTAAGAAATAATGACATGCAAGATAGTTCTTTAAAATAATTCACAAAGAACAAACTAATTAAATGAAATAGAGCCTCATGATCATACTGTATTTTATTTTTAAATGTTTAAGACAATAATTATATTTTGGTTGGCATGGTTTGTTAATTGAAATTAAGAAATATTTAAAAGGCCAATATGGATATGGTTAAGACATTTTGGCAGACCTTATTATATAATTTATAGTTTTAAAACTATGAAAATGTTTGAATATTTTTTCAATTATGTCATCCTCACTTTTCACAGTTGTCTTGCCTATGGCCCCATAATTGGTTTATACTCTATACTCTAATTTTTTGTCACAATTTTTGCTACACTAAGTTTATTATATTATATATTTGGTATTTTGAGATACTTAAAGAGATTTTTACTCAATTTACACTTAGTCATATGTCCATCAAATTTAACACTTAAAAAGGAAAAATGTAATATTTAAAAAGAATGACAAATTTAATTGTTAAAAAGTAGGAACCATAAATAAGATCTTGACTTTAGACTTCTCATCCTCTAACCTCTTTATCCATTGGTTTTTTCACCATTATTTATTGATTTGAATATGATGCTTGATTCACCATCTATTTATAATTTTTTTGAAAGAGCTAATAGAAATCACCAGTAAAATTATACCGATGTGAAAGTTTTTCTAAAGATTCATCAATGGAATTATACCTGAAATCTAGGATTCACCAAGATTTTATAGTAATCTTTTAAGGATTCCTTATTAAAATTATCCCTAAAGGAAAATAAAATATAAGAAACTTAAAGATATGAATTAAATATTTCTCCTACTTATAGTTGTTATTACACGCCCTTATTCAAAACATTATAGCTCAAATCAAATACGTATCTAAGGTAGATATTGCTCACTCCTAAAAAAGTATATCATGGTAGATATTTTTTCACATTTAGAGAAATGAAACAATCAACCTAATTGCATAAAATCAATTATATCTGTTAATCATCTAATATTTATTTCACATCTTCTATTAGCATACACCAATAATAATAAGGAATTATCTATAGCTTTTGTATACTTTGAATTACTAAATCAACCAACAAATAAAAAAAACACAACTAATTACATAAAATTGAAAGAGAAAGACATTAACATAGTTGCATGACAATCAAAAATATTTCTTCATGTATTGTTAAAATTTCCAATTAGCATCCTCTCCCTTTTAAAATGATAGGATTATAATATAAATAGATTTAGGGAGGCATCGACTCATCCTAAAAATCCATCATAAACTCTAAAATTACATGGTAATTTTAATTAAAGAAAGATTTCTGCTTTATGGAAAATTTGAATGCATATTTAAATTACTCAAAACTAAATCTTTGAAATAAGATTTATTCTTAAAAAATAATGCAAGCATGTTGACAAGATTGTTTAGTCAACTATTACATGTCTTAGTTCCATTTATAATTTATATGAAAAATACATATCAAATTTAACCAAAGAAAACTAAAGTTTACTAAATGCTAGGGCTTACATGGTTGACCCAGTAGTCTTCAGAGGGATTTACTAAAAGGTGGAGTTAAACTAGATGATCTAGCCATAGCTTATTTATTCACTTCTAGTTATTGATAGTGTTTGTATCTAATTTTATGTTACAACCTTATTATATCCATATTAAAAATAGAGGGCCTATGTATCCTGATGACTTGCACTAGTAAGTGTACATGCTTAGTCTTAGTGGCTATGAATTCCACCCAAAATATCTCCACATCTATAACCTTCTTCTTAGAAAATACCAATTATTATTCAATCTCCTCTAGTGTGCACCACTTAAGACTTTGATTAAAAGTGGTAGACACATGCTAGAGTAGTTAGTAAAAATTGGCCTTGCATATTTATTTACCCAAGGGATCTAGGTCTTAGGATAACTTTAACTCATCCAAAATTTGTAAGATATATTTTCATGTTCTACTAATTTCAAACTTAAGGCTTGCATATTTGATACCTAGTTTCAATTTTTTTATGTCTCGATGTCCATAATATTGAGAGCATTGGTTGATTCTAATGGTGTCATAAATTTCAAGTGTCTAAAATTTTTATTGGTGGTGTATAATACAAGTAAATTGAATTTCTTCTCATTTTATTTTAAAGAACTAAATAATTTATAAGTTTGAAAAATGTGAGGAGATAATTTAGCTCTCATAATACTTATAGTTTCTAAGATATTGTAAAACCTAAGCGAACACCACTTGAATGGATCCAAGAACTTACACTATTTTATCTTTTATCGTACTTGATCAAGATCCTACTTTAGCTCTTGTCTAGCCTTTTTAATGCCCTCATGAAGTTATAACAAGGCCTATATATTTTCTTGAAGATAAGCTTTGAAATCATCATTATATGGATACTTCCCACATTAATGAATTGAGGTATTGGATGGAAAATATATGTAGGTTTATTCTTCTTAGTTTTAGTAGAGGGGAAAATAGTAGTATATGTTGTAGTGGATGAAGTCATGAGAAATACCAACTGAGTGGAAGAACATGTAATTGAGTGATAGCAAGGGCTCCCATAGTCTTCTTAAAATGAACCTTTTAAGACATAAGAACATGGACAATAGTAACTAAAGTAGTAATAGGGAAATTAAAAACAATAAGAGTTAAAGAAACAACCTCAACACTAGAAACAAAAAGAGTTGTAGAAATAACAAGACTAAGAGGAATATTGGGAACACTGGGAACAATATGGACTATAGCAACCATTAGAACTGAAGAAATAATAGGACCTAAAGGAAGTGAGGTAGTAGTGGTCAAATTATTGGTGTTATGACTTGATTTTATTCCTCCATTGGTGTTTTTCTCTTGACCCCCTCAAGACTTAAGATTTTAATTCTTTTCGGATCTTCATCCATATCCTTAGGATTACTTAATAGCACATCAATAATTAAACTTGTAAGTGACTATGCTGATGGAAAAGGGTCCCTAGGGGCTCTTGATTTCCTCTTATAATAGATTATTTTCTTTCTAACCAAGGGAGGAGTCTCATTTATGGTGGAAGGTGTAATGTCCACACTTGAATAAATAGGACTAAGGAAGAAACAAGGAGACCTATGTCCCATGAGTCACAAGAACCAATAAAAATTGGTTCTCATTATCCTCCTAAATAAGTTATAATAATAGGCATTTCCCCCACCTCTTGCTCTTACTTTATATCATTCATTACAATTGGTGGTGAAGCTTAAGAAGGCCCTTCTTATGAGGAACTTCACATAATAGGTGCCTCTTGCATACCATGCTTATAATAGATAATTGTCATCATAGTGGGTTGTGGTTGGGAGTATATTCCTTGGTCCAAAGGTTACTGGGTAGGCTAAGAAGTCCAATAGTTTATAGTTTCCCATCCAGCAGGAGGTGGAAGCCTAGTATGTTCCTTTGTAAATATGATAGAGTGATTACTTTTTATAGATATTAGATGGTCCTATATCAACATATCCACTCTCACCCTTTCCAACACTTCAACATCATAATTTAAATTCAAGAATACAAAATCATGATCATAAGGTTCATGCTAGTAGGGGATGCCCAGGGTGATATATTCTTTTAGAAGAGACCATGAGGATCCCAATCCCTATGTGGCAAAGATTCAAATGATTAGAAATATTTTGTTTTATTAAATTCTATGAAATTATTCCTATTTGTGTAACACATGTGACCAATCATTTGGGAAGACCCATGGAATACACCTTTGTGTTTATTTTTCATGTACTCATATATACTTCTCCACAACTGGTAGGTTATTTCCTACTCTACCAAATTGTCTAAGACATACATGGGGAGACATTAAGGGGATACTTTGTATCCTACCACCATGATTATAATATAATATGGGTATATCTAATATTCCCCCTTTGGATAAAGTGTCTTCTTGATACTCTCTGATACTCAGTTTAGGGGTTATTAATGAATTAGTCTCCATACTTGGGGTTAGACATTCTCAATTATTCATATGATGTTCCTCATGTAAGAATAAATTTTGAGGAATGAATAAAAGTTACATACTAGATTCTTAATGTAGTGTGGGTAAGGGATCCAAAATACTCTATTATGAACATAGACGGTGGCCATGACTACATCTAAGAGATAGGACATCATATAAAAGTGGCCACCCATGGGTATTTTATCCTTGTTAAACATATATTATTGGAGTCTAGTGTTAATTACTTCTCTCAGGGCAAAAGTGAGATCTAAGGTCATCAATAGGTCCAATATCAGAACCCATTATATGTGGAGGAAGTGAATGTTGTTAAAACTATACAATCTATTATACAGGGCCATCCCAATGTAGATTCCCATCCTAAAAATAGTTATTGGCATAAGCTCCTTATCCTTGAGGTGACCACCTCTCTAGGATTAGTCCATTTCCTTAATGTATTTTATATGGTGTTTGTTTTCTTCCATAATTCAACTCTTTACCAATCGAATGTGGCATCTATGATGGGTAGTCATAGGTATCTCTAGAAAACATTCCTATAGATGCATGAAACAAATATATTATGGTTTAAGTGGTGTATATGGCCATAAACAATCACCTTCCCTATGAAGAACAAGTCTTGAACTAGGTTGATGCAGAGCATCACTTCAAGCTTGGTGGATACAAAGTGTATTTATAAGAGTTTTAGTGGAAAAAAGTCCATGACCAACTAATTTTATTTGACCATTAGAATATTCTCATGTGATTGGTCATATACATTCTTCATTACATTCCATAAATATATGTAGTTTACAAATTGGTCATTGAACATTGTTAAATTGAATACAATGTCCATGTATTCTATGGAGTCCTTGATGGAGAACTATGATGGTGGCAATACTCCTCTAAACACCTTAGATGATGGTTCCATTAATAACATATATTTTATCATAAAATTTGACTATTTATTATATTATTGGAAGTAGTTTAAAACTAAACATAGGTAGCTAGGGATTCAAATTTTATTTGAAATGTAAATTCTCTTGAGATCATTAGCAATCAATAGGCACAATATCTCTTCTAAATTCATAGATATAGATTTTGAGTATAAGATTTTAATTTTGATTCATGCACCATTAATTCCAAATGTCTACAAGCTTTTTTTACTCTTTTAATTTGAACTTTGCCACTTTACTTTATTGGGTATTATTGACCAAATTTGACCCTGCAAGTCAAATTGGGGCCCCTATAGGTAAAAACTTGAGTTTTAGGTTTTTTTGGGGTATAATATTTTATCATGGGATATGTTATAGTTTATTTAATGTTATTTAATTTTATATTAGCCTTGGTCTTAGTCATTTTAATCAATATGTTATTTTGAGTCATTTAGAAGGCTTTTAGGGGTCATAAATGCAAGTGGCATGGTTTTCAAGGTGTCCAAGTGCCATAATATCCTTTAAAATGTAAAAGAGGTCATATTTCCTATTAGTAATGTTAGTCCCATCTAAATCTTGTAGGTTATCTAACTAAAGATCAAGAAACCAATTGAAAAGAGGGAGTTTGGAACTTGTGTGGCCCATGAGGGAAGGTGACACATGGAAGAAGGCCATGGAACATCTCTTCATCTTCATAAATTTAATTTGTATGCTTGACATGATCTATAAGTTACATTTTTGAGATAAAAATATTCTAATCCTTCCTTACCCTTTTAAACACACAAAAATGGTTACTAGGTTTATGCTTGGTACGAATAATTGGAGAAATTACAAGTCAAACAACTTTAGGATGTGAAATTACACTTAGATAAATTCATTTACATAATAATATTTTTAATAATGGTGGAACATAGTTTATGAATCATCGTCATGAATTTGGCATATCTAATTTTCTTGAAAATCTATGAACCTTATAAGTTTTGCTCTTATTTAGATGATTCCATAAAATATAGCTATTAGGATTGATTCTAGAGGATGTTGAGTCCCTCATATAATTATATCCATGTTTGGATTAGAATTTAAAATTATTTTGATGGGATAATTATCTCATATTACAAGTGAAGACACTTTTCTATGTAATAGGTAGGTTTCCACCATTTTCAAGATTCTCATGCTTTGGTAGTGATTCCAAGGGTGGAAATAAGTTCATTCCCAGGTATTAAATGTCCTCTTAACCCCTCACCTTTAAATCTCATTCTCCAAGGTAATGTTCCATGAGGGTGTAGTCATGAACACCATACAAACTACTCTTTGCTCACTTTTACTTGCAATCATGGTGAAGCATGTGCATGAAACTTGTATGGCATGTTCACATAGGTGTGATGAAGGTTTTAAGGCTTTGATGTATCCTTTAGTAGTATGAGGTAGTAAGTTAAGCTTCCATATGGTGAAAGAAAGAGGGATTTTGCAATCATGTGAAACATTTGAATAAAGTCTACTGATGAGGCCATCAATTACTTACTTTTATAGACTCATCCATGCTTAGTCTATGTATTTTTATATGTAAATCCCATAACTATCCATCACTAATTCAAATTAATGAATGAAGTTATGATTTTGTATGTTCATTAATATATATGTGTTATATTATGAATTATTGATGCTTTTCCTTGATTGAATTATATTGGTGTGATTTTATCTAACAAGCATTTGAAGGGTCATGTAAAGATACAAAATCTTGTTAATCCATACCTTCTACAAGATATTCATAACAACTATAGGATTCACCTATAGGTTGATCATAACCACTACATAAATCCTGTAGCAATTGTAGGCTTCATCTACAGGTTGTTCATAACCACTATAGAGTGCCCACAATAACTATAAGCTTCATCTACAAGTTGCCTACAACCACTGTAAACTACCCACAACAACTATAAGCTTCACCTACAAGTTTCCTAAAGCCACTATAGAATACCTATAGCAATTGAAGGTTTCACCTATAGGTTTCTTGTAGCTACTATAGAGTACCTGCAGTCACTATATAAAGTAGAGTCATTATTGAAGAGATCTTGTAGACACATCCAGCTATCTTGGGAAGCCAAATGAATGATTGGGAAGAATCATAGTTGTTGTATAGATTCCCTACATGCAAGGAAATGTTGGATGTGCTACCAAAGATGGTAAAGATAAGGATAATGAGAAAAGACAAAAGGAAATAAAATAGCAAAATAGTATGCCTTGTCTCTAAGTCAGTAAAACCTAAAGCAAGTAAATTTAGTTACTAACTACTTGAAGGTTGACTGAGGTAGTTTATAAGTATTTGTATTTTTTCCTAGTTTGGTGTTTTTGGTTAAGAGTCAATAAACTACCTTTTGTATTTAAAGTTAGAACCTAGATCAGACTAGGAGTTAGATAATTTTGAGAAAATAATAGCAAAAGTTTTTTAACTATAACCTTTGTATTCATAATTGAGTAATGAGAATGTTGAATTTGTAAGAAGTTTGTGAATTCTCTCAGAGAGGGATTGGAGCTCAGTTCTAAATAAGGAAGGTCCCCCTTAGAATGAGCTACTATAAAGATCATGACCCTCTTTAGTTATTAGTGTGTTGTGTAAGTTGATTTTACTATCAAGTTTGATTATATAAGTGTGATGCATGTATGATACATAAGTGTGGAATAGTTATATAATTTTGTCACAATAGATTCATTATATATGGTAAATTTAGCATAAATTCATTATAATACAACTAGAAAATCAATTTGATTTTTGAATCAGTAATACATATATAGTATTGACACTCTTAAAAATCTTACACACCCAGGGTTGACAATTGATGTTTAATCAAACTAGTGAATCTGGTAATCATTAGGTAATTAGTTTGCATAACATTTTGACACCATTGTTGAGGAGGGTATCAATTATTATTTCTAAAATCAATCATTAAAAATTTATTTTTGGTTAATGCACTATTTTACCCAGTTAGGCAAGTTGAGAGAGGACACTGTGGTGTCTTATGTCAAATGTCTAAGTTCTTAGACATATAGTTCCAACCAGGCAAGTCGAGTGAGGAAACTATGGTGTCTTATGCTAGATGTCTATGTTTTTGGAAGTAAATAGTGCATAAGCTACTTAATTCTTGTTTCTATAATTTATTTCCTTTAAAAGTGATTTATATTTGACAAGGTGTGTTCTTAAATTTTCTTGCTTTCATTTCTTGATTTCTAGAATAAAATTTTCTTGCTTTCATTTACTAATTTCTAGAATAAAATTTCCTTCTTTTAGTAGTTAATTTTTTTCTTTCTAGAAGTAGAATTTTAATTCTTATTATTTTTATTTTAGCATTCCTTTATTTCCATATCTTTTTAAAATAGATTGGTCTAAAATAACCCCCTTGAAACATAAGAAAACAAAAAAAAACTAACTCTATGCAGGGAGGGATAGGATAGCTGAAAGAGTGGCATAATGTTTATGTAGAGAGAAATAGATTATTAAGGGAGATTCTTACCAAACAAGCTACAAATTGTTGTTGGGAAAGAACCAAAAATACCTAAAACAAATAATTATTCTATTGAAGAATATAACATAAGTTGGAAGGCTCTTAAAGAAGAGAACACTAAAAAGTAAAGGAGGTAGATTCCAAAAGAAGCACTATTAGCTCTAAAAAAGGAAATAGAAGTAGAAGCAATAGCTGAGCTGGTAAGAAGAAATGAAGGAGAGGAACCACATGAACCAAATACTCTAGAGAGTAACATATTTACAACATTTTATCAAGGCTTTCATGATCAAATTAAAGGAAGCTCAATATAATATTTAGACTCTTCATCCAGTAAAAAGACTAAGGATAATAAATAAACATTTATTATTGTGCTGACCAAGAGATTGACATAGAGTTTGAGGATGAGATCTTGAGTACCTTTGGTATCCATATCACAAGAAGAGCCATCATGAGTAGAGGAGACTTTGTGGAGGATAATGGGACTCTAGACAGAGTTAATTTTGAATTTCCTATTCTAGATGCACTAGTCTACACTCAACTGAAGAAGGAGAGGACATCCTTGCCATCCTTTGGCATGATGAATGAGACCTTCCCTAGGTCTTTGACAAGTCACATTTCTAGGTGACTTGGCTAGGACCCTGAATAAACATTCTACTACAAATAGTAGTTAGAGTAAAAAAATAAATAAAAATAAAATAAATCAATAAATTTTAACAATGAAAACCCATTTTTGGGCATTGTTGGTAGCTTTTAGGTAGAAAACCAACCTGTTGGCTACCCAGATCTATAAAAAGGACCTAAGTAGAAAACCAACTTGCTAGTTATTTATGGGTAAAAAAATAAATAAATAAAGGAATGTTAAGAAGGAAGTAGAGAGAAGGCAATCCCTCAAATCTTAACTATTCACACAAGTTTTCTCAAATTGCTATGGGAATTTTTGAAGCTACTACAACACCTTCTACATAGTTTTCCATCACTTTGTAGCTTACTATAGGAACTTCTGTAACTAATTTAGGTACCCTCTCATGCCTATTCTCACCTTTTTATAGAGCATACAAGATAGATCCTCTTACATCTCTCATCGATGGCTTAGCTATTAGATTTTGGGCATTGCATGCAAGTCATCAGATAACCTCATAGAAGAATGAAGGAAGATTGGGGAAGCAAATGTCATATATATTACCTAAAAATACCCCTAAATACCAAGCTATAGAGCCACAACAAAGAATACAACTTCTATTTCTATGTGGAAATGTTGTAGACTATAATTTTTGCCTAGAGGGACACTAATGATTCATTTTTAGTTTTGGTTAATTTATGAAGATCATCTCACTAATTACTACAGCTAAGCCCCAGGCACAAAACCTATAGGGCATAAATAACATCTAGACTCCTCTCAGGTGGTTCATCTAGATGAAGGTCACTATGTAGGAATGCCCTCAACTACTTGGTCAAGATCTTCCAGTCCATCACTTAGATCACTAAAATTTTCAATTACCACCTTAGGGTATGACAAAAATCATTTATCCTCCAAGTCTTAAACCCTTATTCCATGTAGACTATCCTACATCACATGCATGTGAGTTATAGGCATCATTAACACCTAACCACTAGTGATCTCCCAATCACTTCACAAAGGGTCCACTTCACTCTAGTTCCAACTAACAACCCAATCATTACACCTTTTAATCATTCACATGTAAATATTTTCATGCCAACATATGTGTGACTCCCCAAACATCACATCTAGAACATTGTTATTAAAAGGTAGATCATATCTTTCATCATTGAAAATGTAATTCATTACTATAATATAACACATATGGTATTAATAAAGAATATATAATTATGACTTTAATCATTCATTTAAATTCTATCACATCACCACTAAACCCACACTTCTATCCCTCATAATGACCCATATTATCTGTACTTCCTACTTAGTCCACATCGCCTGAGGACATGTGATAGCTCAAGTGAGGGGAGAATACTACAAGTTAAACCTCATACACCATGGGAACCCTTGATATTCCATAATTTTAAGCCTAAAAACTTACATCCACCATTATTGATCCATACCATATAACCTCCAACCTCACATTCACCATCTGTGAACCAAACCCTATAACCTGCAAACCCCATATTTGCCATTTTATACCAACCTTACTACAAGTAGATTTTCATAAGTCTAAAGAGTATGTAATTGACTATTGGTTGAAGTGAAAAAAAGATAATTTATAATGGGAGGGTTGGTCATGTGGAGATATCCCTCAAACCATAGGCACTTATGAAGAGACCAAGCTAGTTAGGATGTCTTCCACAGAGCTGGTTGGACAACATATTTTGACTAGTTGCAACATTTTTTAGAGCCTCTTACTAGGGAATTTATAGTTTATTTTGATAGAAACCAATCCAATATATGCAGCATCACATTTTATACTATGAAACCTTGGTGAGCCAAGAAATTGGGCTACCAAGCATGGGGGAAAATTAGCAAGATAGACCTAATAACCAGGAGGCCAGGCAGTAGTTTTGTCAAACAAATGAAAGATTGGTATTAAAGAAAGGATGTTGCAAATACTTAGTCTACTTATAGAGTGGAGAGAGATAACATCATATATTATCAGGTACATGACCTGTGAGGGAAGGTATTCCCTCATTTACACTCTACAGTTCAAAATTTTAAATCATTTAAGACATAAAGAGTCATTAATGTTCCCAATTTCTTATGGAATATCTTGAAAATAATGTCCAAATAATATCATAAGGGCACTAAAACAACCCTATCTCACCAATACCTCATATGGCTCAAAATTAAATAAGGAATATCTTATGTCAGACCTAACCTCACTTGGGAGCAATTTTTGGCCCTAGAAAATATTTCACCCCAACAAGAAGAAGGCATTGATGAGAGGGAATCCCATAAGGAGTATCCCCAACAAACTATTAAGAAGATGTTGAGGGAACTAGTACTATTGGTCAACCCATAGCCAATGAAGGTCCATGTGAGATTGATGCAAGAAAGAAGAAGAGGAGAAAACTAGTCTTATTTCCTTATGATATAGAGGAGGAAATCCCACAACAAAATGTCCCTTCTCCCTTTATGTCCTCACCTTAGGTTTATTCATCCACACCATCTCCTACTAAACAAGAAGTTCCCCTATCAACTGATGCATAAGAAACACAAACTCCATTAGTCACCCCTCCTATAAGGAAAATGAAAAATAAGGGAAAGAAACCCATAGTGTCAAAAAGAAGGAGACCTCCTCTTAGGAGATCTCAAAGGATGAAGAAATAAAAGACCACTACAACCTCCTTAACCATAGCCATAAGTGATGATGAAGAACCAAGGAAAGATCCTAGGATTAAGAAAACTCCTGATGAATTTGAAATAGAATAATGGTCTACTAATGAAGGATCTACTAAGGTAGAAGAAAAATGGTCACCTTGCCCATCTAGATTCACTGAGGAGGACATTGATCTACTCAAAAACATTGGATACACAATGAAAGAATTGAGAGAGGTAGAGCAACATGCAGGAGAAGAAGAATTAGTTGAAGAAGAGGTTATGGAAAAAGGAAGATAATACAAAAAAATTTCTCATGATCAGGAGTGCCAAACATTAGAACAAGATATGGAGGAAATATATAGACTAAAAAATGAGATAATAGAACTGAAAGGAAAATGAGGAATTGAAATGCTTCTAGG
The DNA here is from genome assembly GCA_037957365.1 of Torreya grandis. NCBI lineage: Eukaryota > Viridiplantae > Streptophyta > Pinopsida > Cupressales > Taxaceae > Torreya > Torreya grandis. The sequence goes on from JARHVA010009166.1 coordinate 310,286, forward strand.
ATCAGTAGAGTTTGTAGAACCCTCTAGGGATAAAGATAAGGAAGTGGAAGAACCTACAACATCCTCATCCACCTTGGCCACAAAAGCCACTATAGCAAAATATGTTCTAGCTTTGGTACCCTTCTATAAAGGATTTCCTCCTCCATTGCCCACTACACGAACACCCATTGTAGAAGAAGTTAATAATATGGATTTCTCAACCACCACTCCAATAGAGACAAATGATACTTTGATTTTATTAATGTAAAAATTTAGTAATAATGAAGCCTACCACAAAGAATTGGTGTAGAGATTCAAGGGATATGTTAAATCAAAACAAAAACATGATGAATTGAAATAAAAATTGGAATTTGTTGAAAATAGGATCAGATATCTAAAGGAAAATATTGGTAAATTTCATGAAAATACTGATCTATTAATGGAGTGTAGACCCCCTTCTAGATTATATGTTGTATACTTGGAAGAAAAATGATTGAAATTCAAGGATGATAGGATTTATAATGATCAATATTATATGGTCTATGACCCAAAATATTTCTTTAATGAGTATAGACATGTTGATCCTAATCTTCAATCCTGACTAAGTGAATTCTACATTCACCAATACATCTATTTGGGGGATGTCCTGTTAAATGCATTTTATTCATATGTTTTGAATGAAATTGAAAGAAGAAAATAAATAAAAGAATATAAAGGAGAAAGAAGCCACCCTAATGATCAGGAGTGATTCCAAAGATTTAGATTCTATAATAGAAGAATGGATGTCATTTATGAACACAAATTCTCCACAGGAATGTGTTGTCAAAAAATAGGTGGAAGTCTAAAACCACTATTTGAGTCTCATGGAATGAGATTGAAGACAAATTTTTGTTTCCTACTCTTATAGATGGGAAGAACTCTTAGATGCCTTGAAAAATAAGGAAACATACTCCCCTCAAAACCTTAGGGAGGCCAACCATAGAGTATACTTGTATATTGAACTTGTTAAGAAATGGAGAGTACAATGTTTGGGATTGATGTTTCAACCCCCTATATTTTGGTTCCCAATACTTGACTAGGAAGGAAATGTTGTAGTTGACAAAGAGGCATAGAAGAAAAGATGGAAACACATTGAGAATGCTAAAGGTTTATATATCTTGGAAGGGTCAGGCTATCTTGAACCCTTAGACTTTAGAAAATTTTGTGGTTTTAGAATGCAACCAAGGCTTGCTCAGGGTTGAGTAAGAGGCAAGGTAGGGGGAGTGATGAGGCCACTAATTTCTTACTTTTATGGCCTCATCCATGCTTACTCTATGTTTTTTAATATGTAAATCCCATAACTATCCATCACTAATGTAAACAAATTAATGAAGTTATGATTTTGTATGCTCATTAATGTGTGTGTGTGCGCGCGCGCATGTGTGTGTGTGTGTGTGTGTGTGTGTGTGTGTGTGTGTGTGTGTGTGTGTGTGTGTGTGTGTGTGTGTGTGTGTGTGTGTGTGTGTGTGTGTGTGTGTGTGTGTGTGTGTGTGTGTGTGTGTGTGTGTGTGTGTGTGTGTGTGTGTGTGTGTGTGTTAGTTATGTTATGAATTATTGATGATTTTATTTGATTGAATTATATTGGTGTGACTTTATATAACAAGCATTTGAAGGGTCATGTAAAGCTATATAATCTTGATAATCCATAGCTACTACAAGCCACCCATAAAAACTATAGGCTTCACCTAGAGGTTTCCCATAGTCACTATAGAGTGCCCATAGTAGCTATAGGCTTCACTTAAAGTTTTCTCATAGCCACTATAGAGTGCCCATAGAAATTGTAGGCTTCACCTATAGGTTACCTACAACCACTGTAGAATACCCATATCAACTATAGGCTTCACCTATAGGTTTCCTGAAACCACTATAGAATGTTTGTAGCAACTGAAGGTTTCACCTATAGGTTGCTTGTAGCTATTGTAGAGTGCCTACATTCACTATGCAAAGTAGAGTCATTATTGAGGAGATCTTGTAGACACATCTAGTTATCTTGGGAAATCAAATGAATGATTGGGAAGAATCATAGTTGTTTTATGGATTCCCTACATGCAAGGAGACATTGTATGTGCTACCAAAGATGGTAAATATAAGGATAATAATAAAATAGAAAAGGAAATAAAGCAAAAAAATAGTATGCCTTGTCTCTAACCTAGTCAAACCTAAAACAAGTAACTTTAGTTACTAACTACTTAAAGGTTGACTAAGGTAGTTTCTAATTATTTGTATTTTTTCTTAGTTTGGTGTTTTTGGTTAAGATTCAATAAACTACCTTTTGTATTTAAAGGCATAACCTAGATCAGACTAAGAGTTGGATAATTTTGAGGAAATAATAGCAGAAGTTTTTTAACTATAACCTTTGTATTCATAATTGAGTAATGAGAAAGTTGAATTTGTAAGAAGTTTGTGAATTCTCTTAGAGAGGGATTGGAGCTTAGTTTTGAATGAGGAAGGCCCTCCTTAGAATGAGATATTGTGAAGACCTAACCCTTTTTAATTATTAGTGTTGTGTAAGTTGATTTTTATATTACATTTGATTATATAAGTGTGATGCATGTATGATACATAAGTGTGGAATAGTTCTATAATTCTGTCACAAGAGTTTCATTATATATATATATATATATATATATATATATTTGTTTGGTAAATTTAGCATAAATTCATTATACTATAATTATAAAATCAAGTTGATTTTTGAATTAGTAATGCATATATAGTGATGACACTCTTGAAAAGCTTACGCACCCATGGTTGATAATTAATGTTTAATTAGACTAGTGAATTTGGTAATCACTGGGTAATTAATTTGCACAACATCTACCATTAAAATGTATACTTACAGGTATTTGAAAGGTTTCAAACATTGAAATGTGGTGTATAGGTTTACCTCAAATCATTTAATATTATCATCCATTATTTGAGTCTTTGTAAGGGTAGGAATTTGGTCATAGATTCAAACTCATATTCACTACCTAAACTCACCATCTGCCTGCATATAACTCAATCTTCACCTACAAGAGTCTCCTTGGTGACATCATGTTGAGATGGGGAATTTGATGGGTGTTTCAATATTTTAGGATTTATAATATTGAATTTGGATACTTAGTGAAAGTATATAACTTATCACAATCATGTATATCATATGCACTACCTTAACTCACATTACTTCTTGTACATGAAAACATCCAACTAAAGGTGACATTAATAGAGATTAAAAGTGCTCTTATGGAAGAGTTGAGACAAGTGGTGAAACCATACTTAAAGTCTTAGTGTGATTTTAACATGATAGACCTATTTGAAGGGATGGATTGGAAAATGGAACTTGGGAACCATTATCAAAGGAAAAATGATAGTGTTTATGTTATTTACCCTAAAACATGAAAATAGAGTTCCTTGATGTTTTTTTGGTATTTTTAAATAGGTTTGCCAATTGTTTTGATGTATCCTCATGTGTTTGTATTGAATTCCCCATATAGGAAAAAGGAATCCACAAGGTTTTAGGGGTAGATCATAAATGGAGGTTAGTTATTAAGAATCCCAAAGTTGAATTTTTGTGCACTAATTTCATGCATTGATATCTATATGATTTTGATCCAATAGAGACCTTCTCCACCTAAGTTGCAAAAGTAAACCATGGAACTATGATTAGATGATTCAAAATATTTGAAATGAGCAATTTTGATCTAAAATACACTCAAGGAGAATGATATAGTGTGTTTTTCCTCCCATATACACCTACAACTGTCCTTGACTTTAGGGACATTCACCTACAACATAGCTTAACTTCTATATCATCCATAATAAGGACTTGGGAATGGAGATATCATTTTGGGATAGTGAAAGATGGTTTTAAATTTCTCAAATGATTCCAATATGATGTAGAAACTTTTATAAGAGGATTTTCACCTATATGATCATAAATATTTACCTATAACTAACTATGTTTAACTGTATGCAATAGTGAGCTAAAGGGTGATGATTCTTAATGATTGGTATAGCCCAAGCATGGAATAATGGGTCCAAATATGTATAATATAATCTTGAGAAACTATAGGGTGGTATGTAAACAATTTATCAATATCTAATTATGTAGGACACCTATTGGTACAGTCCCCAAAGCAAACACACTCATAAAATGCATATAGTCTTGAGAGCTAGGTAAAGTGTATGGAGGGGTACCTAGAAGTTAGAGTGATGACTGGACTATAAATACATAAATAATTACTAGGAAGGTTTAAATATGCTCCTATAATACTCAAATAATGTAATAAATGGGCTCAAATGATTCATCACATAGTCCATACCCCCATACCACTCTAATAATCTACCTTTTAATAGTCTACTTTGGAATTTGAAGAGGTTTGGGGGTCAAATGCCCTAATAAAGGTATAAAAATTGGTATATGGAATATATATGACTTTATGGAGCTTATTAGACATTATTAATTTTATAATAAAATAGGGTAGTGCCCTTTATTTTATCTTAAATAGAGGGCACTCCCTTTATGAGCAAAACCCTACATTTATAAGAAAGAGGGATAAATGGATGGAATATGAGTTATTTGAAGCTTGAAAGGAGGTTTATTAATTTTTGTAACACCTATGCAAACATGATAAAATAATAAATAAATGGTGGGGATCAATAGGGCATCCTAGACCCTCAAGTATGCAATCAGGCCTATCAAGCATAGTCTTGGCCTAAAGCCAAATGGAGAACCACTTTCAATTATAGTATGGGGTGAAATTTATAATGGATTTGAGTATGTATATTAGGGAACCAAATAGGTATAAAAGATATTAATATGTAGGGAAAACCATAAAAATTTATTTTGATCTTTAAGGTGCAGATAGGCTATTAGACATGGTTAGGCCTAGTGACCAAATGAGAAGTCATCTTCAATTATAACATAATAAAATCATCCCAATGGATTGTGTCATGTTTCTAAGGTTAATTTATGTGTGTTAAATATTTCACTTTGTCGAGGAAACATGAGGAATTCATTTTTGAGCTCATAAATAGTCTAAACTTATAGGAAAGGGAGAAAATAAGCTTGATAGGAAAGGTTTGGAAGCTCATATATCTTTTGATTATTTTCATGGAGACTAAATAAGCTTGTATTAGATGTATAGGGTCTTGAAAAACCTTTTTTTGGCATTGGAATGGAATTTTAATTCCAAGTCTACATAAACAAACCTTAAGAGGGTAAAAAATGCCTAAACCCTTACAAAGACCTGATTGGAGAAATGAGGATGAGAAGATGCTATAATGGAATATTTCCCCCAATATGATGGTTTAATGTTTTATAATACTATCTTTGGTTACTCCCCATGCTTTTTGATTGTATGAAATTATATAGATGGGGTTCAAAATAGGTTATTTATGACTTTTTTATGTATTCTAAAAGTTTTAAAAGGTTTCAAGAGATGAAATAAAATTTGGAATGAATATAGAGACGTTTAATAACTCCCCATTTCAATTTTATTCCTTGTAAAAAATTTTAAGTGTGCCTAACAGAGCTTTCATCTCAGCTAGTCAAAACTGGCATAGTGGACATAATGGTGAGAAGTGTGAGAACTCGAAGTGGAAGTGATTTCAAGATGTATTTAATGATTATAAGGCCATGGAGGGTATTTAAAAGTGTCATAAAATCCATCCCATGTATTTTCATGGAAAAATTAATCTAATTTTGGGACCAAGTGTGAGCGGTGATTAAAAAAGGAGTTTTTTAGACTACAAGAAGTGATGGCTCACTTCCAAGAAATTCCAAATGAGTAGGAATAAAAAAATGCATCGAAATGAATTTATGAAATAATTACCTCTCATTCCAATCATAAAACCTATCCCTACTTATTTTTTTAAGATTCAAAAAAGGCTAAATCATGAAGGTAGTTTTTTGAGCTAGAATGAGAACTTCTATGCCACTTTATAAGAGTTTCATGCCTTGTATGGAACTTATATATCCTAACCTTGCTAGTCCATTTAAAATTTTATTCTAATGCATATTTAACCTCTTTTATATGATTTAAAAGTGTCCTTGTTAAATTTAGACTTCTCTCTTCTCCCCTCTCTCTCAAGTTCTATAAGAACTAGCCATTTTGGCCTTTGTAAACTATGCTCCACTTGAGTATAGCAAAGATCTACTCATTTTTACTTCTTACATAATTATTCATAGTGTTTTTACTTGAACTATGTATTTTTATTAGTGATAACTATGGTTTCCTTGGCATCTTGTCTCTTTTTCTCACCTATTTATAACTTCTTCTTACAGGTCATGTGAAGTGTTCTAGGAAGTGTCAAGGTTGAGTGTGTTATATTATTAAATAGTGTAATTATATACCTCTTTTATATTACTCCTAGCCTAAACATTCATACATAACCTCATAATGAAACATTGATGTGAGAAGATTTAAATTGGAAAAGTATATGTTTGGTTAGTCCTTTGCTCTCATGTGTAACATGCAATTAGTTGGAAGTCATCAAATATTTTGGTGTATCACCTCCTTTAGGATAGTTTTATTTCAATTTTAGCTCTCCTTTTCCCCTCATAAAGTGTAGGTGTAATAGTTTTTTTCAAATGGTACATCAAGGGAGATATCCCTATCTAGATATTCACCTTATTTTTAGGCCCACCCACAACCTAGAGTTGTTTTAATTGTGCCACTTGGATGAGGAGAGATAATAAATATACTCAAAGGGTGAAAATCCATGTGAAAACAAATTTTTTAATGTCTAGTGTGACTCTTAGTTGAAGAGGTTGAAATATTTTTTGGTATTGTCTTTTAAAAATCAACCTTTGGAGGCATCTATCCAAGCATCAATGGTGACTCTGAAGTTACATTAGCTGGTCAAACAACCCAAGTTTTCCTTTAAATTTTTTTGGTAACATTTTTATTTGTGTTCTTTCTTCCCAATAAAGTTTCATGGCTAATTTTGATGTTGAGTATTGTTTTACACAAGTTGGTGAGGTTTATCAAGTTTATGACTTTCCCTATCAGCCTTGGTGTGACTCTTAACCTTATTTTTATGATCCCTATCAACTCCCACATGACCCATATCAGTCATATAATAGCCTCCTCAATATATTTATCCTCTTAGTCAACCTATTCACTCCTCTAATCAATCCATCACAACATTCAAGAAAACACTCTTGAGATTGAGAAGTACATGATGGAGCTTGATACATTAAGGGGACATGGTCAAGATGTTCCTAGTAATTTAATCCATAATGTGTGAGATGCATTAGATCTATACAAAATAGAGTGGACACCTATTGAGAGAGATAATTGTCAAAGGCTCATAAGTGAGATGTTAGATCTGAGTGGCCTAGTTTCATACTTAGAAGATAGGCTAAAAATTCATGAGAGGCAACCTCAACAAACCTATCAGCCTTCATATCCACTTCAAAAAGATTGATATCAGTCCTAATTGATCCTTATTCATGAACCCAATCAAGCTTATCAAATCCATCATTTTCCTAATTAGTTGGAAGAGAGACTTGGGGAGACAAACCTTATTTTTGAAGAAAATCTTGATAGGTAGATTGAATTGGCAAATATGAAGATTCATAAGTCCATATCATCAAAAATGAAAGTGTAATTTAAACCCTCATTTCCCTCACCTATTACATCCCCACATTAAGAAGAGACTTCTAGATATGAGATTCCAAGTTGGAGACAAGGTGGAGAATCCAATCCTAAAGAGATGCCAAGTTTTTTAAACACTTCATCCACTCCTCAAATTATATCACTAGCTCAAGAAGAGACTCCTAATCCTAAAATCATATTCTATAATAAGGTAGTGGAATCATGGGGAAAGAAAGAGGAGAAAATACTAGATGAAGAGTGTGAAGTTGAAGAAATCTTGATCTTATGCAAGTCCCTCCCACCCTTCCTCAACAGACTCTTTATCTTCCATGTCATCCCTCTTAAACACTCCTTATAATCATGATGATGCCTATAAAATTTAAGAGATAATTTTAAAATATATCTTAGCCAAGAGAATTAAACATTTAGAGTTAAGGATGAAATTTTTGAGTCAAGGTGTGATGGAAAGTTTAGACCCAAAATAAGATCTTATGCCTAAACACACCCTGACCTGCCTCAAGAGAGTGCTCAAGCTCAATCAGATTGAAATGAAGTTATTGTAAAATTTAAGGAAGAAAACCAAGATATTTTATCCCAAGGTTTGCATCCCCTTCCTCAATATCTTCCAAAATAATCCCCTACAATTCATTCTCAATTTGATTTTGAGTTCTATGTTCCACTTCCACCAACTAGTTCATCTTGTCCTCAGCCCATCACCCTTTACCTTAATGGACTTGTGGTATGGAAACCTAAAGAGATATAGTTGGTTGATAAAAATTTAAAACTCTTTCTTGAATAAAATATATCTCCTTGCTAGCCTCATTGGGCTAAGTCACATGATGTCAAGATGCCTAGTCTTGGCATCACCAAGAAAGAGAAAAAAATTGAGGACTTTGAAATACTTGAGGAGAAAAGTCAGGTTAGGACAATTGAATAATAATTTTAGATCCCTCAAGAGGTTATAAATTATAAATAAGAGGTTTATCTTGTGTGGAAACTTCTGATTAGGTTGATATGGAAGAATGTTTTCTTTTTGTCAAAGAGGAAGAAATAATCATTGGTTCTTCCATCACTATCCAAGACATCCTAGATGGGTAAGAACAAGTATCTAATCAAACTTTGGATGAATTTTTTTTGGTAATTGGATCAGGTTATACTTTTCTTCAAGGAGGACATGATCTAATAAAAAATGGAGAAGACAACTTTGGCACTCAAGTCAGTGTGAAAAAAAAGTAACTTTTTTAGTTTTGTCCTTTCAAGAAGCATATGCATCAAATGATGATATGTTTGAAATAATCAAGATGGGTTATCATCATCTTAATGATTTGGGAGAAATACATCAGCTATTGAAGGATGGAATAAGATCCTATTGGCCTTGATCTTTTAAATAACAAAAAACTACTCCTCTTGAAGCCATGCCAACAAAAAGATATAATTTGACCATAAGATGAAAAGTGGGTAGTAGTATGAGGTATGTGTACAATTTCAAGAGGAATATATCTATATTGGAGACCTATTTAAGGATGATATTCTTGAGAGAAGATCAAGTGAATTTATAAGGAATAGGTTTTATCTCCAAAGCATCCAATCTAAGGAGAAACATGCTTGGCACTATTATTCAACTCATGAAGAAGATGATTCAATAAACTTCCCTTTTGACCCTAGAAAGGAGGTATGCTTAGTTTCTAGTTGTACTTAGTTTGTTTGGTTTTTTATTTCCCTAAGTGATTTAATCACGTGTGTCTTGTTAGTTTATTTTATTTTCTTTTTGGTTGAGGTAATTATTCAACAACCTCTCGTTAGGCACCATCGATGAGGCCACATACTGATTTGGTGGCCATGTGTTTTTTATTGTGTGGTGTGGATTTCATTATGGTAAATACATTTAATTTTTAAGTTGTGTGGTGTGGAAATGTTCACATTATGAAATAGGAACATAAATCTATGTTTCATTTTCCATTTATAACTAAATAGACTAAAATCAAGGAATACTACTAGTGGCAGTGGGAGTCTTCTTTGTTATGTGAGATTGAGTGACACGATCATTCACAATGGCTAAAAGTAAGAAGTTGATTTTTTATAGGGTAAAATATGACATTAAGTGTGTGTTTTTCATTTCCATACTTGTTTGAAACACCTCTACTATTTAGAGACAAGGAAGAGTGTGGATATAATGGAATGTGGTCAATAGTTGTATAGGAATGCATCTAACTATAGAAATCCTTTGACTACAAATATCCTTTGACTGCCTTACTTATTTATGGAGATGATTGGCTAATGACACATATAGTGAAGTCAAATGGTGTATATATGGGAATAATTATAGTGATCATGTGCAACAAGATCTAGACATCAAGATTTAGATAGTAGTATGTAGACTTAAAAGTATACGTTGGCATATGATTCTATTGGGGCCAATTTTTGAAGATGTATATTCTCCCCATGCTCACATTAAGGGGGTGTAGATAAGATTAATAATGTTCACAAAGGGGTGAAATTTTAGAATATTTAGTGTGTTTATATTATTAATTATTGATCATATATATATTAATAATAATAAATAATCCATTATGGTTAATAGGTTAACACGTTATTGTTGTAAATAACAACAATATTACATGAATAGACTTAGTGTGTTTGGGAGGTTAGTAGTTGAGTGATTATAGGGATTTAAGAATCCCTGAATATAGGAAATATTATCCTATATATTTATAAGTATGTATTATTCATAAATAATAGAAGATAGTAGATTATTATTGTGTGGAAATTTATCTTTGTGTACTATGTACTGTGCTCGGCTCTCTCCACTTTCAATCTACATGATATAATTTTTTGCTTGACTACTCCAATTTACATTAATCTTGGTTAAATCCTTATTTTTCATTCTTATTGTTTGTCTTAGACTTTATATGACTCCCTAATCCCAATAGACTGATAAAGATACTAGTCTAGTTAGTATAGCAGGCATACTACCCCTATGAGTCATCAATTTGTTAAACAAATTTAACCTTGTAGGCCAAATTGGGGTCCCTGTAGGTTAAAACTTGAGTTTTAGGTGTTTTTATGGGTCTAATAATTTTTAATGGGGTATGTTATAGTCTATTTGATATCATTTAATGCTATATTATCCTTGGTCTTAGTCATTTTAATCAATATGTCATTTTGAGTCATTTAGAACGCTTTTAGGGGTCATAAATGCAAGTGGAATCATTTTTCAAGGTGTAAAAGTGTCCTAATATCATTTAAAATGTCTAAGAGGTCAAATTACTTATCAATAATGTCATTCCCATCTGAATATTGTAGGTTATCTAATTGAAGATCAATGAACCAACTAAAAAGAGGGAGTTTGTCACTTGTAAAGCCCATGAGGGAAGCTGACACATGGGATAAGGATATGGAACATATATCCATATTACTTAGGTTTATTTACATGATTTAAATTATCTATAAGTGACATTTTTGAGCTAAAACCATTCTACTCATTCTTTTCCCTTCTAAACACATAGAAGTGGTCAATAGGTTTATGCTTGGTATGGATAGTTCAAGAAATTCTAAATAAAAAAAAATTTTGGAGGTGAAATTACACTTATATATATTAATTTTCATAATAATATTTTGAATAATGGTGGCCTGTGCTTTATGAACCATCCTCATGAAGTTGGCATATCTAATTTGCTTACAAATCTATGAACCCTATATGTTTTTCTCTTGTTTGGATGATTCCATATAATATAGATATTGGGTTTGATTAAAAAGTATTTTGAATCCTTCATATAATTCTATACATTTTTTTTAGCATTTCAAAGTGTTTTTATGGGCTAAGTATCTCAAATTACAATTGAATACACTGATCTGTGTAATAGGTAGGTTTCCACCATTTTTAAGATTCTCATGCTTTGGTAGTGATTAAAGGGGGTGTAAATAAGTTCATTAATATGTTTTAAATTTAATATTAACCCCTCACCTTTAAATCTCATTATCTAAGGAAATACTCGAAGAGGGTGTAGTCATGAACACCATACAGTTAACTCTTTACTCACTTTTACTTGTAATCATGGTGAAGCACATACATGAAACCTATATGACATGTTCATAGAGGTGTGATGAAGGTTTTAAGGAATTTTTGTATCCTTTAGAATCATGATTTAGTAATTCAATCTCCCATATGGTGAAATAAATAGGTCCTATGCAGTCATGTGTAACATTTGCATAGAGTCTACCATTAAAATGTGTACTTATAGGTATTTGAAAGGTTTCAAACATTGAAATGTGGTGGAGAGGTTTTAACCAAGTAATTTAATATAATAATCCATAATTTGAGTCTTTTTAAGGGAAGGAATTTTTTCATAGATTCAAACTCATCTTTACTTCCTAAACTCATTATCTACCTACATATAACTCAATCTTCACCTATAGGGGTTTCCTTGGTGACATCATGCTGAGATGGGGAATTTTATGGGTGTTTAAATATTTTAGGATTTATAATATTGAATTTGGATACTTGGTGAAAGTATATAACTGATCATAATCATGTATATCTTGTGCACTACCTAAACTCACATTAATGCCTATATATGAAAACATCCACCTACATGTGGCATTAATAGAGCACGAGAGTAATCTTATGGAAGAGTTGAGATAAGTGGTGACACCCTACTTAAATTCTTAGTGTGATTTTGAAATGACAAACCTATTTTAAAGGATTTATTGAAAAATAGAAGTTGGTAATCATGATCAAAGGAATAATGATAATGTTGAGGCCCTTTGTCCCTAAAACATGAAAATAGAGTTCCTTGATGTTTTGTTGGTATTTTGTAACAAGGTTGCCAATTATTTTGATGAATCCTCATGTTTTTATCTTTATATACCTATATATGACAAGGACTCCACAAGGTTTTAGGGTTAGATGATCAATGGAGGTTAGTTATTGAGAAGCCCAAAGTTGCATTTTTATGCACTAATTTTAAGCATTGATATCTACAAGATTTTGATCCAAAAGAGACCTTCTCCACCCAAGTTGCAAAACTAAACCATGCCACTATGATTGGATGATTTGAAATAGTTGAAAGGAGTAATTTTGATATAAAATACACTCAAGGAGAATGATATAGTGTGTTTTTCCTCCCATACACACCTATAGGTGTCCATGTCTTTAGGGACATTCACCTTCAACATACCTTAACTTCTATATCATCCATAATAAGGACTTGGGAATGGAGATATCATTTTGGTCTAGTGGAATGTGGTTTAAAATGCCTCAAATTATTGAAATATGATGTAGAACATTTTATATGTAGTATTTTCACCTACAAGATCATAAATATTCACCTACAACCAACTATGTTTGATTCTATGCAACAATGAGATAAAGGGTGATGATTATTAATGATTGTTATAGCCCAAGAATGTAATAATGAGTAAAAATATGTATAATATAATATTAAGAGACTCTAGGGGGTTTGTAAACATTTTCTCAACCTCTAACTATGCAGGACACCTACTGGTATAGTCCCCTAAAGTAAACACACTCATAAAATGCACACAATCTTGAGAGCTCGTAAATTGTATGGACGGGTGCCTAGAAGTTAGAGTGATGAATGGAATATAAATACATAAATGATGATTATTAAGGTTTTAATATGATCTTATCATACTCAATTCATGAAAGGAAGGGGCTCAAATGATTCATCATGTAGTCCATACCCCAAACCACTCTAACAGTCTACTTTGGAATTTGAAGAGGTTTAGGGGTAAAATTCCTTGATAAATGTCTCAAATTTGGTAGAGGTAATATATATGACTTTATGGATCCTGTCAAACATTCATCATTGTTTGATAAAATAGGGGAGTTCCATATATTTTGTCTTAGATAGAGGGAACTCCCTTTATGATCAAAACCCTACATTTTTGAGAAAGAGGGATAAATGAATGGACTAGGAGTTATTTGAAACTTGAAAGGATGAAAACATTAGAAACCAGTAAATAAAGTGTGAAGCTCAATAGGGTATCTTAGACCCTCAAGTATGCAAGTAGGTCTATCAATCATAGTCTTGGCCTAAAGCCAAATGGAGAATCACTTTCACTTCTAATATGGGGTGAAATTTATAATGGATTAGAGAATGAATATTGGGGGATAAAAAAGGTATCTAAGCTATTGGCATGTGGGGAAAACCATCAAAAGTCATTTTGATCTTTAAGGTGTAGAGCTATTAGGCATGGTTAGGCCTAGTGATGAAATGAGAAGTTATATTTAATTATAACATAATAAAATCATCCCAATGGATTTTTGGAATGTTTTTAGGGTCAATAAACGTGTGTTAAAGATTTCAATTTTTATAGGAAACATGAGTAATTCATTTTTGATCTTAGAAATAGTCTAAACTTATAAGAAAGGGAGAAAATAAGCTTGATATGGAAGGTTTGGAAGCTCATATCTCTTTTGATGATTTATATTGAGACTCAATAAGCTTTGATGAGATGGATAAAGGATTAAACCTTTTTGTGGTATTGGACTAGAAGTTCAATGTCAAATCTACATGAATAAACCTTAAGAGGGTAAAACAAGCCTAATCCCTTGTTAAACCCTTACAAGGACCTGATTGGATAAATGAGGATGGGAAACTAATCTAATGGAATAATTTGACTAGTTTGATGATTGAATGTTGTAGAAGACTCTCTCAGAATACTCCCCATGCTTTTGTCCTATATATAATTGTATATATGGGGTATAGAATAGGGTATTTCTAATTATTTTGTGCGTTATGTAGGTTTTAAGAGGTTTCAAGAAATGAAATAAAGTTTGGGAGTAAGAATGAGAAATTTAATAACTCCCCATGTTAATTTAATTCCTTGTAAAAATTCTTAAGTATTCCTACTAGAGCTCTCATCTTAGCCAGTCAAAACTGGCATAGTGGAGATGATGGTGAGAAGTCTAAGTGGAAGTGACTTTAAGGTGTACCTGATGCCTCTAAGGCCATGGAGGGTCTTGAAAAGTGTCATACACTATATACCATGGATTTTGATGCCAAGTTTGAGGGGTGACTAAAAAATAAGTTTTTTACACTATAGGCAATTATGGCTCACATCCAAGAGATTTTAGATGAGTAGGACTAAAACCAATGCATGAAGAGGAATGTCTAAAATCCTTCTCTCTCATTACAATCATCAGAAACTATCCCTATTCATTTTTTGGATGTTTAAATAGGGATAAATCATGAAAGTAGTTTTTTGAGCTAGAATGAGAACTTTTATACCACCTTCTAAGAGTTTCATGCCTTGTATGGACACTTTTAGTTCATGACCTTTCATGGTCCATTTCACATCTTCTTCTCATGCATATATAACCTCTTTTATTAGCTTTACAAGTTTCCTTATGACCTTTTGACTTCTCTCTTCTCCTCTCTCTCTCTCAAGTTATATAAAAACTAACCATTTTGGCCTTTATAAACTATGATCCACCTGAGTATCGTGAAGAACTGATCATTTACATACCATTTGATCAATAATACTATTTATTTTTACTAATTTCACATTTTTTCATAGTGTGTTTACTTTAATGATAGATTTTTCTTAGTGATAACTATGGTTTCCTTAGCATGTTGTCTCATTCTCTCACCTATTTATAACTTTTTCTTACAGGTCATGTGAAGTGTTCCAGAAAGTGTCAAGGTTAAGTGAGTTATCCTATTCAATAGTGTCATTATAGACATCTTGTCTAGTCCTCCTAGCCTAAACATGCATCTATAACCTCATAATGAAACATTAGTGTGAGAATATTTAAATAGGAAAAGTGTATGTTTAGTTAGTCCTTTGTTCTCATGTGTAACATGCAACTGGTTGGAAGTCATCAACTAATTTGGTGTATCACTTCCCTTAGGATATTTTTTTAGTTTTCTCTCTCCCTTTTCCCTCATAAAGTTTAGGTGTAGTAGTGTTATATATGTGGTACATCAAGGGATCTATCCCCATCTAGAGATTAACCTCATGCTTAGGCTCAACCATAACCTATAGGTGTTTCAATTGTGATACTTGGATGAGGAGAGATAAGACATCTCAATAAAGGGTGTAAATCCATGTGACAATAGGTATGCCATGTACACCTTCTATACATTCAGATAAATTATAGATTATAACCTTGGGATTATTTTCACGTAAAATTAGATGTGCCATGTGGTGTTCATTTAGAAGTTAAAACTTTTGTTTATATTGGGATAAACAATTCTTGTGATGCCTCTAATACATGAAATGTGAAGATAATAGATACAAAGGATAAAACTTATGCACAAAAATCTTAAACACACTTCATGAAAAAAAGTTCTAAAGACTAAATCCTACAAATAAAATCTTCAAACAAAAGTTTTGAAGACCCAAAAGTTGCATTTAAAAAAAAATCTTAAATGTCAAAATATGCAATGTGTAAAACTCACAAAAGTCAAAAATTCTAAAAAACACAGGTTTCAAAAAATATTTCTTATGAAAAAGAAAAAGATTTAAAGAACAAAATTATCGAAGTACTCAACTTAAAAAAACCAAGAGTTATGAACACATCCTTCAAAGACAAAGTTTCTAAACAAAGTTCTTGAAGTGTAAAATATGCAAAGGAAAAAATCTATGTAGGAAAAAACTTATGAAGGCTTAGAAGTTTGAAGATGTTGAAGTATACGATAAATTTTGTGATGAATAAAATTTATTAAAAAAAAAAAAATTATAACAAATACATTTTTGATCAATAATTGTAATGAACACAGGTTCCATGAACAAAGGTTTCAATAAAAAAAATTATGAACAAAAGTTTCAAAGAGAAAGTTTTTGAAGAATAAAAGTTTTGAAGTCCCAAAATATGCAAACTACACAACTTGTGAAGTGTAAAATATATAAAATATGAAACTTAAGATTTTAGTTTTTTAGTTCTTGTGTATATTCATAAAATGTGTATATATTCAAAACTCCTAAAGACCATTAATATGTTAGTTTGAATAAATTATATAGTAAAAACCTAGTTAATGAGTGAATGCTTACTACATTTACACATGATCAACACAATAAATATCAACTGTGTAGAATAATAACTTTTAAAAGTTTTGAGCTTAGATAGGTGTACATATGAATGTTAATGAAAAAATATTTTTCAAAATAGACTTAGGATTTTTAGATTACATTGGGTTCCTATTCAAAAAAAAAGAATGGGGTGTGTTGAGTACAACAAATGGCAACTCACAGGGGGAATACTGCTAATTATTCAAGAACACAAAATTTTTGGTTAGAAATTAGAAATCAACATGAATCATACCATAAAATAATAATTGAACCAAAAACATCAAAGAGACTCCCAATTTTTCATGAAACATACTAATTTTTATCATACCTTGGATATGTGTGTGATGAATTGATTCTCTTTCACTTTTGTCCCAAGGGTTTTAACAAGGACTTGAAATAAACTAAAGGTTTCATTCTAATTTCTTTGAATCATATTAAAACTATGGAAGTTAGGCATTGCTCTACTACCACTCGGGTGTCCATATCCCTGAAAAATATACCTTTGATCCCTCCTCCATTTCTTCCCTCATACATTTGCATGATGCATTATACATTGATCTTATTTCATCATGTGAGTATTTGATCACCTTTGGATTTTATTGATCACTCTTAAAGATGAATTTCCCACCCCCATTTTTAGAATATGAGTAGAATAAATAAGGAAAGAACCATTGTGAGTTGGTATTTATAAGAAACTCAATTTATCAGAATGCCCCTACTAGCTATATCTACATCAATTGTTATTACCTTAAACAAATATTACTATGAGAAGTGTATTTTATCCAAATAAATGATAAAATGTTCTAAATTTACATGGAGTAATGAGAGCAACTTTTACATACTTGATAGAAGTATTCAATTATGATATAACCATGACTAACCTTTTTATTGCATACCTAAATTTTAAATAACTTAGATACAAAAGTGTAAAACCTACAAAAAAACCAACTTGTGTATTCTATTATATGTTCTTCCCATGCTTGTTATTTATTTTGGGACCTTCCTCATGGATTTGGCATATTAATTCAATCATGCATGAGAGTCTAGTGAATTCGATATTAGGTTGGTCATACTAGGAGAGGTAAATCTGATTATCACAAAAAAAGACATTTATTTTAGAAAATAGGGAACTAAACTAAAGGCAAGCAAAATATCACAAACATAAAAGGCTGATCTAGAAAGCATGAAACTACTCTAAAGAAATCAAATCATAGAAAAAAAGAATCCTAACTATGAAAGCGGTAAATATAACCTACTTCTACCTCTAGCACAATGATTATTATTTTTGTTGACCAATTTTGACCCCCAAGTCAAAATGGTTAACCCCTATAGGTTGAAACTTTTTCATAGAGACATTCAGGATTGTTTATAGTTACTATGGTCTTGTAATGATATTTGTAATTTTTTCAAGTGGTCATAATACATCCTTATTGAGCACTGATTAAGGTTGGGTCTTTCATGTAATTGTATAGTCTCAAGATCATTTATGAGATTATGGTGTTGTCATGTGTGGTCAAGGTCATATCATAGTGATGAGTCATTATATAAGGTTTTGATATGTCTTGAAAGACATATTGTCATGAACTAACCTTTTATTATGTTGTCATACACCCCAAAGTCTTAAGTCACCTTTATAGGCCAAATTTGAATAAAGGTACACACTATGATGAAATACAAAAATTCAAAGAAGTGATATAATGTACCTGATGTTATAGGATAGTAAGAAGATGGTTAGAGTTAGAGAAGGTTGCAAACCAATGCCTAAAGATGGAAAAACATGCAAAAAAGAGCAATTTTAACTCACTTGTATGGTCAAGAGGATCCATATTTAGGTAAAATGTGTATGCTAGTGTCCTTTAAACTTATCCACATTAAAAATGAACTTTCATAAGTGTTTTAAAGTAAAAAAATATAGAAAAATAGTCAGGAAACTAGTTGAGCTCTTAACAAGCCCAAGAAGGTAAGAAACTTTTGATTATTTCATAAGTGTACAAAAGAGTTGGGAAAAATTATCCTAGGCATAGGAGGTAACCCATATGGGATTAATATCAATTAAAATATTTCAATATTTTAGAGTCTAAGCTATATGAAAAATCACTAATAAGTTAGCCATTCCAAAACAAGTAGTCAACCCCATAGGCTTTTATTTTTCACCATTTCCATGCAGTTTGAAGATCATTAGAGCATGGTGAATGTTTTTTAGGGTTTTTAAGAGAATTAAAAACCATTTCATGCTTTTTTTCACTAGTTTGGCATGTATGAGCCTCCATAATATCAAGAAGAGCCTTCATGTAAGATTTGTCACAGTATGCACTTGAAGTTTTAAGGGAGTTTGATAGTAACAATTCATCTAATGAAGGTTTAATGTGTCTAATATATATTATAATTCCATAAAATATATATAACTTGACTGGTCATTCTATACTAGTCCTGTAATGATACTCATGTTCTAGTTTGGAGTTTGTCTTTAATGTTGCATGTAGAATGGAGTAAATAAGCTTTGCCTTGCATGGTCTATGGGAATATGGAGGTCTTGAATTCATAAATAAGGTGATGATAAATTAATAAATGATCATAGTCTCAAATAAACCAAGCCAACCATCATAGGAGTCTCTAAAAACAAAATAAATGCAGACCTATAGGTCCACAAACCTTTAGGTCTATGTTTTAAGAGAAATTATATTAAAATGTGAATAAAAAGTGGTTTTAAAGCTAAGGTGAGGAAATGTGGTGTATCCATGCTTGGTTTTAGTCTAGGACTATTATAAAGGGTATGTTGTAAATAAATAATGCTCCCATCAACTGATGTATACTTATAGGCAACATTGATAACTTGAGTGGTGTAAAGCCTTGAGTCATCACTAAGGAGATATAGAGATGTAAGTATGAGACCTAG
Source organism: Torreya grandis (assembly GCA_037957365.1). Classification (NCBI taxonomy): domain Eukaryota; kingdom Viridiplantae; phylum Streptophyta; class Pinopsida; order Cupressales; family Taxaceae; genus Torreya; species Torreya grandis. Next base: position 329,819 of record JARHVA010009166.1, read on the forward strand.
AGAATAAATAAGATATATTAAATTATATGTATAACCCTATAAAATTCTTATGTTTTGACCAATATATTAAGGGATTGGACACCAATTGCCACCTATAGGCAAGACAAAAGACCATACATGTATGGTCAACAAAAGAAGGTCTTAATAGGTCTATGAAAGGCTAGATTGAATGTGAAGGAACCTCAAAAATTCAATTATGATCAAATGTCAATGTCCTAGTTGATAATTCTAGGTCTCTAAGATCAATTTTCAAAACTCTCGCTCAATCACCACCTACAGCTATGTCTTGAAGAAACATGAGAAAATGAGTGTATGCAAGTGATGATACAGGGTCCTAAAAAGGTTTAAAACTTCAAAAGAAGATAAATAAACTCAAAATTTTATAAGGTATTTATTTTTTTATTTGACTTGTATAAGAATCCTAAAACTCTAAAGTTATAGTCAAGTCCCAAATGACTACCTACATGTTCACCTGGACAACTGTAGTTGGTTTGTAAATTTTAAAAAGAATGTAATGTATAATGATATAATTAGAGTGTGGATATATTAATAATGTGAAATATGTAATTTGATTTAAAATATACCAAAGGAATTTTGGAGAATAAAATGACTATCCACATGACTCAATTAAATCTTGCATACACAATCAATAAAACCTACAGACCTACCTACCTTGTTAAGGGAAGGTGCTTGTTTAGTGTGAAGAGTGTTCTAAGAAGAGGAAAATCACTTAAGATTGGTTTCATAGTGATATTTTGACCTTATAATATAATCATATTCAATAACAAGAGGGTGGAAATGTTGATAGGTTTTATTCAGGTCTATAGAGTTTAAGATCACATACACAAACCTATAAGTACAACCACCAAGTGATTTGTTGAGGACACAATGAGAATTTTGAATACATTTATGAGTGTAAAATTTTGGTATAATACATATGGGACCATCCACATGATGATAAAGATAAATAAAGTGCCATTTAAGCCTATATGACTTCTTCAAGCTCTTTTGGTGCAAGATTGTAACTCAAGACCAAATTTCTATTACTTGGTGTGATCTTGAAATATTGTATGGATATGAATGGATTTAAAATATGATAAATGGGTTCCAAAAATTAAATCTTATGGCATAATTTGTTTGATTAGGTCCTTAACATGTTTGAACAAAAGCTAAGAATATAGACCACACTTTAAAAATAGAGTAGAGACCCGAAGACCAATTTGTTGTGCTTGTATTTATATAGATAGGATGCATGGGAACATAAGAACATAGGGATAGTTGAGGAAAATTTTCACTTGAAAATTATGACATTGTTTTAGGATTTAAGGCCTTAGGGTTTATGAACAATTGTAAGAACCTAAACCACTTTAGACCCTCCTAAAACTCTAATAAGGACTTGATGTGAGAGAATGTCCTCCAAAGTGAATGAGATGAATTTATTTGTTCCTAAAACCTCTCAAAAACATTATAGACTCCCTAAATGTCCTCACCATGTAATTTTATTCTACTTTCAACTATATGGATTACAATTAATGCTATGTTTTCAAGGCTCTAAGGTGAAATGTAGGGCTTTGAGAAATTAAACAATTGAAAACTATTTTAAGATATTATTTAGGTTATATTATACATATCTAAGACAAAAAATAGGTACAAGGCACCATGAAAGTACACCTATAGGTATAGTTTTAAAGGGTAATCTAAACAAAGCTTAAGAAAGGGATAGTTTCTTGGACCATCTCATGGTTCTCATACCTACACAAGGTCTAAAGACCTACAATTTGGTTTGGAATATTTTTATAGGTTTTAAAAGGTAATAACATGATTTTTGGTGATTTCACATGTGTGGGAGAAGTTTGGATCAAAAACTCAACCTTCTAGGCCTAGAGGCCTAATGGAGGCCTAATTGGGGAAAGAGACTAGCATAAAAAATATAGTTCCACTCACTCTTGGGTCATGAAAATTGTCATGGAGATTTAAAGAGATACTGGGTACTTAAATATATTCCTCTTTTTATAATATTATGCATACACTATCCTACACAAGGACATTTGTGTGTTTTTAGGGCTACAAGGATTTGAGGGCTAATGAGAGCTTAGGGTGTAAGATGAAGTATTTGGGTTTGTTTGATGAACCCAAATGAGTTTATTTATGTTTTATAAGGTATGATAATTCCTTTTATGGATAAATATTTCTTTGATGAATCTGAAGTCAAGTTTTGAGACATTTGGCAAATGCCAAATACAGTAGACCAAGGAGTTTCAAGATACCCAAGGAGTTGGGTGATGATTGATACTAAAATATTGGAAGAATGGATTTTAAAAATTCATGATAAGTGTAAAATAATAGTTTTTAAGGAATTTCATGGATAAATAATGATCAATAAACCCATTTGTCACTTTTTTCATGCAAAGAAGGGTAGTTTTGAAGAAGAAAACCATGGTGTCAAGTAAGAAATCAAACTCCTAAACCAATCGGATGATGAAGAATCTTAAAAAGATAAAAAATGTCTTTAGAGAAATTTTTATACTATTATATAACTCTATTATTTTTTGTAACTCTTGTGTATACTTGGCAATCTCCCTCCTCTATGCCCTCTCTCTTCCTCATTTATCTATATAAGTTGCCTCTTTTGGAATTGTATGACATCCACACATTGGTATTATGAAGTCATGATAAATTTAATAATGATTTTGAATTTGGAATAAATATTAAAAAATGGTTTTATTTTCTTAAATTATTGCATAAGTGTGTGAATAAGTCTATTGTTGGGTAACAAGTGATAGTTGTCTTTCCTTGTGTTTAACTATCTCTTTCATGCTTTATGTGAGTAATCTACTTTATATAAAGTCACATGAAGTGAAAATGATATATTTGTGTGATTTAAAGTGTGTAGGAGGGTTATTATATTATATTATCAAACCTATCAATGATCTAACTTGAAGGATATTTTGTATTCTACCTTAATATTGAAGCATTGTGTAAGGAAAGCCTTGGGTTTTGAGATCAGATTTGTAGTTGTTATTTCATAAGTGCAAGGTCAAGTAATTTTTAAAGTTTATAATGGTGTATAACCTCTATTATATTATTTTTTAATATCATTCTATCCCTTTTTCTTAAAATCAAGTAGGTTAGTGGTTAGTTGTAGGTGTTGTGCATGGAAACTAGCCCATAATCTAGAGACTCACCTCTAAAAATTATTAACCACAACATATGAGGTGTTTCAATGTTATACCAAATTTAAAGAGGCTAGAGTATCCCTTATTTGGGTGAAAATTTGGTTGATAATAGTTAATCAAGGACATCTCTAGATGATACATTCTTTAAATAGTGTTGCCCATTAACTAGATATATAAATTCATTACCTTAGAGGTCCCTTAAATGGAAAGCATTGTTACCCAATATCTCTAATATTTGGTAAGGTTCAATCCATAAGGGGGTAAACTTGTCATTACATCCTTCCTTTTCATGGGATTTGTCCCATAGTAGTACTAGATTAGATATTTAGAATTCCTTAAACTTTTATCTTCTATAAAACCACCTTTTAACCAAGTCCCAATGTCTACTATAATTAAGAAAAGCTTAATTCCTTGAATCCTCAATATTTATTATATTTAATAATCAGTAATCCAAAATCTCACTTGGTTCCATGTTCCATGAATTTCTATGTTGTAAATTTGAGGATGATTGATAATACTGGTTATCATCCATATATTATCAGGTAAGGTGAATAGTTGAGGACCTACTTTTATTTTGTTTAGTTCACCCATCATGCATATTTAAGTAGATGATGCCACTCTCTTGGTTTATTTTTAGATAATTTTTTTTTGCCTTAATCAAGTTCTTATCTATTAATTCAACCATTCTATTTACTTATGAGTAATGATTAGAAGATGACTTGATGGTGATTTGGTTGTCATGGTCCCATTTAGTGAACTCAGCTAATTGGAATTCAAACCCATTGTCACAAACAAAGGAAATGGGGTTGAAAAACCTAGTTGTGATATTTTCCTTTAGAAAACTAATTACATCCTATTCTATGAAATGTTTTGTATCCACTACTTTAGCCTATCTGATATAGTAATCTATGGATGTGAGTATAAATTTATGACCAACTAAATAATTTAGGTTGATGATAATGATTAAATTGAATCCCCACTAAGAAAATGTCCTTACTTCAATAACATGTTATAATGGCATTAATACATATACTTATCTCTTTGTTAAGACTTAACATTCATGGCATGTTCTTACACGGGTGTGTGCATCTGTAAATATTATTGCCCAATAGTATCTCATTCTAAGATTCTTATGTGTTATGGTGTTTCAAGATGGATGAAAAATTAATATCTTTTGGTTTAGGTTCTATAGGATATCTTGAACTTATTCTCATGATATGCATCTCAGGTAGATGCGTTCATCATTTATTCTATATATAATCCCTTTTCTAATCATGTAGTGAGTAAATTTAATCCTCAAGGCTCTCTTTTATTCTCTATTGATTTTTGGGGAGAAGGTAACAATGAATAAATATTGAATCATATCATCATACCAATCTCCTGTAGATACTTGGGTCTCATAGACCTCCTTAATGGTGATGTGTGGGTTAGGCACAGTCATAAGTTGAATGATGCCTTCCCTATGCCAATTTTTATAGGCTTGATTTATATATCAAACTCCTAATTTTTTTCCATACATTTGCCTCTACATTCTCCCAATTTATTCTATCCCAAAGTGAGATTAACAGTAGGGTCTGGCATAATAGTGATAACCTTATTTATCAAGATGTAATGCCTAAACTTCTTTAACACTTTGATGAGTGTAAATATCTTCTTGTCTATAATGGATTAATTGAGATCTACTTCCTTTAAATTTGTGATCATAAATGAATTAGGATTCTCACTTTCACCTTTATTCTAGGTAAGCATATCATCTATTATTTGATCTAAATCAAATGAATATAAGGAAAAGTCCTTATTAAAGTCTAGGATTATTAACATTAGAGCTTGAGATATGACATATTTGATGTCTTAAAAATAATTTCATGCCTCTGGTGTCCATTCCACTTTGGCATCTTTATTAATAATTGCATTCAGAGGTTAAATAATTTTTACAACACTTGAGATAAACTACCTCAAAAAATTTATCTTTTTGAAACAAGACTTAAGCTATTTCTTGTTGTTTGGGAATGAAATCCTAGAAATCCCTTGAACTTGACTTGGATCAATCATGATACCTTCCTTGGTGAATATGTGTCCCAATAATTTTCCCTCAGTAACACCAAATGTTCTCTTTTTTGGGTTTAGTAAGATGCCAATCCTTATACATCTTTTAAAGATTGACTATAAATGGCCTATGTGATCAATTGTATTCTTTAAGAAAATACTATATTTATTTATGTAAATGATTATGAATTTAACTATTATTCATTTAATTTCATGGTCCATGGAATACTCAAAGGTAGATCCTTTGTTAATTAGGTTGAAAAGCATCCTCTTATATGTATAAGTACCCCAAATTCATGGTAAATGCAATTTCATCCTATCTTTAAATTATACTAGCACACAATTATATCCTAAAAACCCATCCAAGAAGGAAATCATTCTTAAAAAACTTACAATATACACCACCTCATCCAAAGAATGTGGAGGGTAGTTAAATTTCTTAGAATATTGATTTAGGTTATTGAAGTTAACACACATTCTAATCTCCCCACTCTTTTTCCTAACTAGAACCAAGCTAGAAACCCAAGTTGAGTGTTTGATAGGGAACACTATATTATCATTCAACAACTTCTCTACTTCATTTTAGATGAGTGGTTCCAAGATAGGATTGACTAACATTTGTCTTTTCTTGACTGGCTTATGGTCTAGATTCAACAAAATTATTTGGGTTATGACTCTAGGATTGAAACCCTTTAAGTCTTCATAGGTCAATGCAATCACATCTTTATCTTGGATGAGAAAATATTTCACCCTTTGCCTTTATTCTGGGGTAAAACTAAGACCAATGTTGACATAGTGTGGATCAATTTCATCCCCCAAGTTCCCTATATTAAACTCAGATTCATTAACTTTGGTCTACCTCTGTTGTTAGTCTTGGGGATCCATATCAAATTTTTCTCCAAAAAAACCATCCCTAAAGGGAGATGATTTTATTTGATTTGAATAGATCCTCCTTATCCCAATTCCTCCTAGCATAAATAAATTTTTTCTTTATCATCAATGATTTGAATAATTAAATTTCCCTCAGTTGGTCAAGAATTAGATAATTTACTAGTCATCATCAAACACCTAGAAATTTTCTATATTATCAAGAATTAATGGGCAAGGTATGAGTTCAATAGAGAACCTTTGTACTTCGGAATCCTGTAATGGTGTTAAATTAGAAGTTGAAGTAGCTAGTGAGTCAATAGCCTAGTTATGTTCCCGAGGAACAACTACTATATTGAATGCCTTAAATGACTCAATCAAATCCTATGCCTGGTATTTGTATATCTTAAAATATGATAACTTACACTAGTATTTATTTATGACCTACATAATCACCAAATCTAAATTTCCATATATTAGCAGTTGCTTGGATTTTTTTTAGAGTGAATTGTATCCCTAAAATTAGTGCCTCATATTCTTCTCTATTATTGGTGCATGTAAATTTCAAACTATATGTTTCAAGATATATATTACCCAATGGATCAACTAGTTTTATAATAATTCATGATCCTTGTTTTGACCTTGCATCATCAAAATGAAGAGTCCATAATTGGGAAGGTCCTTGGAATTTTGGCTTTTGCACATCATACTTAATGGTAAAGGTATAAATTCCAAGATTATGATATTTATAACTTATTCATTATTATGTTTATATTTCATGATGAGATGCTTAATTTTTGTCTCTTGATCAATTAAAATCTGATTTGGAATACCTATTTAGGGCAGAAAAATGTGAGATAAGTCTATTTATACATACCCATTTAGCATATTTGACCAATCTCTACCTAGTAGTAGTCATATCCCTTTGGGATATCTACTACAAGGATGCCTATAATCATTTACACATGTGGCTTAGATGCAAATTGAAAGTGCACATTGTGCAACTCACCAACCACATGCACTATATTTTTTCTAATTGTGAAACCATCCTCTTGGATGGGCTTGGAGTTAATCACATCTTTTGACAAATATAAGTTTCCATTATAACAGTTAAAGTTCTGGAATCAACTAAATAATTATGTATATATTTACCAAATTCCTTAATAGTTAACAAGAAAAGAGTAACTTTTATATTAATCTTGTATATGACATTCATATAAGTGACTTTTAGATTATTTTTAGTAGACTTCATTGTAATATCCCTACATAATAGCTCCTTATATTTAGTAATCTACGCTAATTCATGAAGAGTGATATTTGATTTTATCTTCTTCATGTCCTTAATGATGTTGTATCCTCATTTTATATATTTTTCCTTGTTCATTGGTTGATCATTATTTTTCAAGGGAGGTGGATTGCTATCAACCTTTGGATTTAGGGGAATAGTCATATTATTTGGAAGAATAAATGTAGTGAAGGGCTGCTACTTGTTTCTCAATTTGTAGTTACTTCATTTTTGGCTCTTGATCAATTCAAATCTGATTTGGAATACCTCTTTAGGGAAGCCAAATGTGAGATAAGTCTATTTATACATACCTGTTTAACACATTTGATCAATATCTACTTAGTAGTAGTCATATCCCTTTGTGATATCTACTACAAAGATGCCTATAATCATTTACACACGTGGCTTAGATGAAACTTGAATGTGCACATTTTCAACTCACCAACCACATGAACTATATTTTTTCCAATTGTGAAACCATCCTCTTGGACAGGATTTTATTTAATCACATCTTTTGACAAATATATGTTTCCATTATAATAGCTAAAGTTCTAGAATCAACTAAACAATTGTGTATATATTTACCAAATTCCTTAATAGTTAACAAGAAAAGAGTAACTTTTATCTTACTCTTGTATATGACATTCATATAAGTGACTTTTGGATTATTTGTAGTAGACTTAATTATAAGGACCTACATAATAACTCCTTATATTTAGTAATCTAAGCTAATTCATGAAGAATGATATTTGATTTTGTCTTCTTCATGTCCTTAATGATGTTGTATCCTCATTTTATATATTTTTCCTTTTTCAGTGATTGATCATTCTTTTTCAAGGGAGGCAGATTGTTATCAACCTTTTGATTCAGGGGAATAGTAATATTATTTAGAAGAATAAACATAGTGAAGGGCTACTTGTTTCTCAAATTGTAATTACTTCTCTGGAACTAATAAAAATCAAGTACCTCATCTAAGTTGTCCTCCAACACATTGTTATGTTTTCTTGGAAAAGTAAACTCATGAGTTTCAAAGACTATAGTTGTGCTTTAGGAACTAGGGTCCTAGGGGAACTCTAGTGGATTATTCATTAAATCTTACCTCACCATATGCTCTAAATTTTTTCAAATGCTACACAAACATCAACACAGTCAATCCCACTATGGTGTGATGTGTTATGAACCCTGCACCAATTGGATAGAGTTGTCTCCACTATGTTGATCTTTGTAAACTTATTATCTTGTTATTATTTTGCATTATTTTTAGGATTTTTTAAAGGCCTATTATATATTTAAAATCTAAAATTATGATTATTGTTTAAACCAATAACATTACTTATCTTGTTATGCATGCCCAAGAAGTCATTGCTTAGCTTTTAAACCATCCTTTATATAGAATCCAATTCTACTTTGGTATAATCCACACCATATATGATTGTGGTATTAGAATGGAATGAATTTTAAATATGTTATTTACCATTCATATGTGTAGGGTTTTTTAAGAAGACATAGTTCTTATTTAGCATATGTTGCATCATAGGAATTAGTGTACATAATCAATTCTAGTTGAATGTAGGAACATTATGATTCACATGAGGTATTGGATTAAAAGGTGGGAAACCAAAATTGAGGATTTAGTTGCCTATCAATGTTTATCTCTTCTTTATAATCTAGTGCTATAGTGTTAGTAATAGTATCTCTTCATAGAAATACTCTAATAATTGCATCTAGGGAATTCTTGCACATTTCAAGTTATAAAGGCTCTAGTGGATTGTATTCAATGCTTAGACAAGTGTACATATTATGCAACATCACTTTAAAATCATGTATCATCTCATTGAGATCTATCTTAATATTGGTGAAATACTAATACACTGCACTCAAATTGGTAACCTATGTGAATTGAGTAAGAAAAGTGATTTGGCACGAGTTCCATGAAGTGATAAATTTATCTTCCAAATTAAGGAACCAATCATAATCAAAATCCTATAATATGAACGGGAAAATATTGCATGTAATATCCTCATCAGTAATATTCATCAACCTTAACATAGCTTTAAAGACTTGATATGCTCCTCTTTTATTCTTGCTCCTAAAGGGGAGAAAGAAGGTAGGTACTTTTATGGATTCCTTGGTAAAATATACACATATCCTAGGAATGAAATAACATTATGACTAACCAAGATTGATCCATAGGATGATTAATGGTCTAGGGGTTTCTTAATGGGGAAGGTATTCTAACCTAGGGTATTATGGCAACAACTAGTGTAAATCTAGGCCTTTGATGGATATACAAAGGTGAAACCACAAGATTGGTTTGGGATCTAGACTTGGTTACTCTCTTGGGTGTCTCTATTATAAATCAAAAATAAAAGATAATCTTTTCTAGGGAAAGGCACATAGTGGTTATGACCCTTATTCTATTGCCAAATTTCTTTCTATTGATGTATTTTTTATGTACATCAAAGATTTAATGAGGTAACCTATAATGTTTTAGGATCTTAATGGAGATAAACCCCACCCCAAGGCATAATTTTTAGGTATGGGTTGAATAAATGAGTGGTTTAAAAGTAGGCTAAGCATGTAGGTTGTTAACTAGGTGTGAATGGATGAATGAAACCTAAAATAAAGTTAAAACTTAGTTGAGTTAGATGGATTTTATTATAAAGTGGTCAGACCTAAAAAAAATCCAAAAAAAGGGGAAAGGCAGAGTAGGAAAGAAGGTTTTTTTTTTTTTTTTTTTTTTTTATCTCAATAGGGATTACTTCTAGGTTGGTATCTTTTTGGACAAGTTTCTAAATCTAATTCTTACATATAGCATATATTGCACACACACATGCAGACATAGTTAAAGAGTCAAAGGAAACAACAATATAGGAAACTCAAAGATCTCAACTAAATTTTGCTCCTATTTAGAGTTGCTATTACATACCCTTATTTAGAAGATTATAGTGCAGACCAAAGATGTATCTAAGATAGATATTTCTCACTCCTAGAAAAATATATCATGGGAGACGTTTCTACACACTAAGAGAAATGAAATAATCAACCTAATTGCATAAAATTAATGATATGTATTAATCACCCAATAACTATTGCACATAAAATATTAGCATACACCATTAATAATAAGAAGGAATTATTTGTAGCTTTTACACATTTTGAATTACTGAATCAACCAACCATGAAAATAAACACAACTAATTACACATAATTAAAATAAAAAGGCATCAACATAGTTGCATGTAAATCAAAAAGATTTGTTCTTGTATTGATAAAATTTCCAATCATCCTCCTCCCCCTTTGAAAATGAGAGGATTAAAATATAAATATATTTGGGAAGGGGTCACCATATCCTCCAAATCCATGCCAAATTCTAAAATTATATGTTAAATATAATTAGTATGAGAGTTATAATTGATGTAAATCCTATATGCATATTTAAAATAGTCAAAACTATGTCTTTTAAATAAGATTCATTCTTAAAAAATCATGTAATGTGTGAATATTTACAAGATTATTCAATATATTATTACTTGCATTAGATTAATTGCTATTTTATATGAAAAATATGTATAAAAACTAATGAACAAATACTAAATTTTATTAGACACTAGTGCCTCAATAGTTGAACCAATAGTTTTACGAGGGAATGTACTATAAGGTGGAGTTCAACTAGATGTTCCATCCATAGCTTATTTCTTCACTTCCAGTTATTGGTAGTGATTGTATCTGATGCTATGTTGTAACCTTATTACATCCATGTTTAAAAAAGATGTGTCATGTACCCTAGTGATTTGTAATAATAAATATGGATAATCAGTCTTAGTGGCTCTTAATTCCACCCAAAGGATATCTACCTATGTAACCTTCTTCCTATAAAATCCTAGATCGTGTTTAATCTCTTCTAGTGTGCACCCCTAAAGACTTTGCTTAAAACTGGTAGATGCTTGTTCAAGTAGTTGGTCAAAACTATCCCTAATTATTAATGTACCTAAGGGATCTATGGCCTATGATATCTTTAAATCAACCAAAATTTGTAAGACATATTTTCAATAGTCTACTAATTTAAGAATCAATACTTGCACACTTAATACCTACTCTCAGACTTTCTGTCTTAATGACCACTAGATTGAGAGTATTGGCTACTTCAAATGGTGTCATAAAATCCAAATGGCTAAAATCCTTATTGGTGGTGTATAATACAAGGACATTGATTTTATTCTCATTTTATTTTAAATAATTAAATAGTTTAGAAGTTTTAACAATGTGAAGAGATAATTTAGCTCTCATCGAATTGATAGTTTCCATGATATTATACAACTTAAGAGATGAATTTTTAGCATCACATTCAATATATCCAATAAATTTCACTATTTGGTATTGATTTCATACTTAATCTAACTACTGCTTAGCTCTTGTTTGGCCTCTTCAATTCCCTCATGAAGTTCTAATAAGGCCTTTGTATTTTTCTAAAGATAACCTTTGAAATACTTATTGAATGGAGACTACCTAAGTCTCCTATTATTTATCTTTGAAAGTGAGAAAACATCTTCACTTTATTATAAAACCAATCATATGCCATAGTCATCTTCTAATTTCCTCTTTCTAACCCTTTGGATATTTTTCATTGATTTGTCAAAAATGGAGATCACATTGTGAAGATATGTTATTATCAATTGGGTCTTTGAGAATCTAGGGCCTCCAAGTTTGTAGCCCATTATGGGATTACCAACTATGTATAATCCATTAGCTAAATGTCCTTAGTAGTGTTCATTGTCAAAACATCCCATGAATAATTCATTAATGCCTCTATATACAACATGTTTTAAAATGATGGAAAGATGATTTTATACCAGTTCACACCACTAAACCAAGGCATTAGATGGAAAATATATGTAGTATTCTTCTTCTTAGTTTTAATAGAGGGGATAATAAAAGTAGATTGGGTTGTAGTAGATGTAGGCATGGGAAATACCAAGTGAGTGGAAACACATGAAATTGAGTGCTAGACATAGATCCCATAGTCTTCTTGAAAATAACTTTTTTGTACATAGTATGAGTAGGTGAAATAGTAACTGAAGTAGTAATAGGGAAAGTAGAAACCATAGGAGTTGAAGAAAAAAATTCAACAATAGAAATAATATATATATGTATATAAACATGATAAAGAGGAAAAATGGGAATAGTGTAAAAAATAGGGATTGTAGTAACCATATATATATATATATATATATATATATATATATATATATATATATATATGACAAAGAGGAAAAATGGGAATAGTGTAAAAAATAGGGATTGTAGTTACCATTGGAAATAAAAAACAATAGGACCCAAATGGAAGTAAATTAGAAGTGGTTGGAGTAGTGGTGACCTCACTTGATTTATATGCATCCATTGATTTTTTTTCCTTTGATCCCCTAAAGACTTAATATTTTATCTCTTTTTAGCTTTCCATCTTCATCCTCAGGCTCACTTGATAGTGCCTAAATAGTGGAAGAGGCCTTCTTCTATTAGTGTAGGTTTTTATTTTTCCCTATTATTTAATTAGGGAAATTATATTTTTGTGCTACATGGAGTTTTCCTACATTCATGGGATAGGCTAGCTTATGTGGAGATGTGTGTCATAGATGTATCATAGGTGTCATAAGAATGTCATAAGTAACTCCCTTGATGGGAGTTACTTCTCTATTCTTAGCACCTTGTCACCACCTTTCATGGAGGAGTTATAGTCTATTCTTGGGGTGCCTTGACCACCTTTTGTGGAGGAGTTACTTACGTGCTATCCTATATGTATTATTCACTTTGTCCATCTCATGTTAATCAGATATTAGGTTTTATCCTTTTTTGTCTTGTGTAATTTATCGTCTTGTATAATTTAAAATTGCTTTAGCATCTATGTGATGTGCACTAGCTTCATCTCGTGTGATCACGTCTCCATTGCATTCACATTATCCAGATTCTAGCAACAACTCCAATATGGTATCATAGCCACTTCGGTAATCATGTGTCTAGTTATGCTAGTAGTTTATTCTGAAATTCTTACTTTGCTTTCTTAGTAGTTTTTTTGGTTTAACTCTGTTGCATTTGAGAGTTTTGGTAGAGTTTCTTGAAAACTCATGCAAATCCATATGGAAACTTGTTAAAAAAATCACTTCTGAATTAAAATTTGCCAAGACATCTTGTATAGATCTATTGTGGATTCAACAAAGGTAGTAGAATTCCTTTTTTTTGGTCATTCTGCAGGAAAAGAGAGATGTCTACACATCTAGTTTCTGCTCTTGGACGCCAATTTCAGCTTGGGGCAGCTTTCCAGGAACTGCATCTGCATGTGGAAGTCAATGTGGGGCATCTAGTAGGGTGAGATATGCATGGAGTGGGACTCCAACAAGGAAAAATGCAGCTGTACGACATCTAGCGCGTAGGTGCATAGTGAGGTAGTGACTAATACTATCTGTTGTGCATTGAAACTAAATCTCTGTCTCTTCCCAGCTGTACGTTGAAATTTCAACTTGTCTCTTCTCTTCTCTGCTACTATGCATTGAGGTCTGTAGATTCAATATTTTTTTTGCCCAACAAAATCAGAATTGCGCCTTTTTTGTAAGAGAATTCTACCACCTACTGTTTTTTCTGTAAATGGCGCCCTCTCCTTGTTTGGCGTCCCATGTGGGCCCTCAGATACTTGGCCAATAGTTTCATTCTATTTTTTACTTTAATGTTTTAGTTAAAATTGACTTGTAAAAAAAAATTAGTCAATTTGACTGAATATTAAGTATTTTAGTCAATTTGAAAATTTTGGGGGTTTAGATTTAAACTTGTATCTTTGACCTACGAAGATGAAGGGTGAGGCCTGGGTTGGCAAGAGGCCAATTCCCACTCAAAAATACCTCCTTTGGATTCCTCACTCTGTGCTAAATCTAACGAGTGGTTGGAAGGCCACTTTTTCTCTCAAAATAGGCATTTTTTTAATGTTTTAGTGCTATTTTTTTGCAAAAACACTAGTTTATGGGAAATTGAACCTTTAATATCTTGAAAATGGTAGCTCGGATTTGGGTGCTATTTTTTTAAAAAGTGTTTTTAATTCAATTATCCATAGTGTAGGGTTGTTATTTGTCAAAAAATCACTAATTTTTATATAGTGCCTAAAATTTGGGTCTCCTATGACGCATTTTTGGCTGAGTTCAACGTCTTGTTTGCTTAAAGTCTTGCACTAATTGCTCTAAGACACATTCTCAGCTAAGCCTGACATCTTTTGAGCATGAAATTACATATTTGGGGGGGTGCTCAACATTTTGAGGGGGTGTGTTTGCTTTTCACAACTTGCAAATCTTTGCTTTCATTCTCCTTTCTACATAAATTCACAACTTGCAATCAACACAACTTCACCTAAATTTAGATTAAAATGGATTTTTTTCAACTTAAACCCCTAACACCCTTCAAATATCATGAATGGAAGGTTAAAAGATCAATCATTCTTAGAAGTAAAGGGTTGTATAGAATCACCATGGGTACTAAAGTAAAACCCAGCACTGATGCTGAAAAGGTCAAGTGGTACAACCATAGTGATGAAGCCTATGGATTACTGAGCTTTTCTATGTCTCCAAAACTTCTCTTCCATTTAAAAACCTCTAAGACTCCCAAAGATATATGGGACACCTTAGAACTCTTATTTGGGAAGCTTGATAAGATGAGAGGTCATGAGCTCAAAAACGAACTCATAAGTCTAAGTCCTAGCAACTTTGACACCCTATAAGACTTCTTCACTAAGTTTAAGGCCCTTATATTTAAATTGAAAGAACATGGGATAGAGAATAAATATGATCAACTCATCCTTTCTATTCTCAAAAAGTTAGGTCCAAGCTATTTAGTCTTTGTCTCCACTTTCCATGCCATAAAAAGTGCCCTTGGCACTACATGGAAAATGCCTTCTTTGGATTCATTCATTGCCAACTTGACTAGGGAGAAAGATAAGATAATTCAAATGAGCACAATGAAGTATACTCAACCCCAATCCTTGATATATAGAAATGGTAAGGATAAGACTTCAATAAAGGAAAAGAAGAAAAAGAACAAGGACCAGGAGAAGAAGAAAGAAAACAACAATCCTACCAAAAACAACATTGAGTCTTCCTCTTCCAATGCTAAACCTAAGAAGGAGAAGGTTAAGTGTGCCTATTATAAAAAGATAGGGCATAATGAACACAAATGCATGAAGAAACAAATAGATCACCTAACTCATCTTCTAGATAAGCACAACATAGGTGTTCCAGAGTCCATCAAGTAGAATTCATCTACCCAAGATTCTACCAAGGCAAAAGGCAAGGGTAAGGAGAAAGAAAAGGGCAAGGCCCTTGTAGCAACTATAGCTTCTACAACATCATGGGTCATTGATTCGGGTGCTTCTCACCACATGGGCTCTTCACTAGTTGAGTTTTCATCTTTAGAGCCATGTAGCATGACTTCAATTAGTTTGGGTGATAACACATCAGTTTCTGTTGTAGGGAGAGGGTTAGTTGAAATGGAAGGAGGAACATTCAATAATGTTCAAAGTGTTCCTTCTCTTTCAACCAATCTCCTATCAGTGTACCAAATCACTCACATTGGTCGAGGCATGAGAGTTGAGTTTTCACCAGATTCAGTGGCTATGAGGGAGTTGCATAGTGATACTACAGTGGTAGTGGGTAGGGCAGATCACCAAGCAAGGTTATACACCTCACATTTTGCACCAAATTCTTCTCCAACATCATTGTTGACTCATTCAGATGAAGTTAGCAAATTGTGGCATGAGTGGTTTGGCCATCTTAACTACCACTACCTTAAACAACTTTGCAAACATGACATGGTAATTACCTTGCCTCATGTCCAATTCTCAAAAGAAATTTGTGAGGGGTGCTCCCTTGGGAAGCATCCTGAAGCAAAATTTGATAAAGGCAAAGCTTGGAGGGCTTCACAACCTTTGGAGTTAGTCCACAGTGATGTATTGGGACCCTTTCCCAAACCATCTTTCACAAGGGCCAAGTACATTCTCACTTTCATTGATGATTTCTCTAGGTACACTTGGATATATTTTCTCAAAAAAAATTCTGAAGTGTTTAAAAATTTTCTAGACTTTAAGGCTCTTGTTGAGAAACAAAGTGAGAAATCTATCAAGATTCTTTAAACTAATAATGGAGGGGAGTATGTTAGTAATAGGTTTGAGTAGTTTTACACCACAGAGGGGATTGATTTGTAGCACATAGTCACTTATAGTCCTTCACAAAATGGGGTTGTAGAATGCAAAAATAGTTTCTTGAAAGAGATGGGTAGCTATATGATTCACTCCAAATCCTTAGCACCACAGTACTGGGCTGAAGCCATCAATTATGCTTGCTACATTAAAAATAGGGTTTCTCACGAAGCTTTGAAAGGGATAACACCCTTTGAAGCTTGGCATAAAAGGAAACTTGATGTTGAGCACCTTAGGGTTTTTAGATCCCCAGCCATGGCTCACATTTCGAAGAAGAAATGCAAAGCTATGGAATGTCAGTCTAAGCCTTGCATCTTTGTAGGATATCTAGATGGTATTAAGGGCTATCACCTTCTAGATCTAGTCACTCATGAGTTGTTCATTGAGAGAAGTGTCCACTTTCAAGAGAGTCCTAGAGACTCAACACTTGACACTTCTTCTCCCTCATCAGATCTACTTCTTTATGATGATTCTTCATCAGATTCAAATTAGCCACAACAAGTTCTTGAGCCAGAGACATCTTCTTCTTCTTCAAGTTTAGATAGCGAGGATGGTGATGCAGAGTCATCCACCTATAGTCAGTCAGAGGATGAGGAGTTAGCATCTAACTTGCCCACTTTTGAGCCACTTTGGGCTAGATAGACACTTGAGAGTGTTAACACTTGGGTAGGAGATACCACAGATGATAGACGTACTAGGGGGGATTTTCAAAGAGATCCACATGCCTTCTTTGCTTCATTTTTAGATTCATAGACTTTTCAAGAGGCATCAGGGGTACCTGAGTGGGATAGTGCTATGGAGGAAGAATATTCTTCCTTAATCAAAAATCACACTTGGGATTTGACTTCACTTCCTAAGGGAAGAAAGATGGTTTGATGTAGCTAGATATATCAGACTAAGTTTGTAGCAGATGGGTCAGTTGATAAGTAATAAAGCGTGACTGGTCACTAAGGGTTTCTCACAAGTGGTAGGCATTTACTACTCAAAGACCTTTGCACCCATTGCAAATATGACTTCTATCTGACTCACCTTGGCTATTGCCATAACACATGGTTGGAATGTGCACCAGATGGATGTGAAGAGTGCCTTTCTTCACATAGACCTAGAGGAGGAGATCTATATGGTGTAGCCATGAGGATTTGTTCAAGATTATTTCTTAGTATGCAGACTTAGGAAATCTATCTATGGCCTCAAATAGGCCCCTCAGGCATGGTACACCAAGATGGATTCATTCCTTCTCATAGCGGGTTTCACTAGGTGCCATTCTGACCCCAATGTCTACTTCTTGTGGCAGGATGATTTGCTCCTAATTTTGGTTCTATATGTTGATGATGTTTTGATCATCGAGAGTTATTCATCAGCTATTGCAGTGAAGGCATCTCTCTAGGATAGATTTGACATGACAGACTTGGGTTTGTTGCACTACTTCCTTGGCATTGAGATCTCATAGTCAGATTCAGGGATTTCTCTTGCATAGCCTAAGTAGCTAAGAGGATCTTGAATTATATATAGGGTTCACATAGACACGAGATTCATTACAAATTTGGCATAGAGGTTGAATTGGTTGGATATATAGATTCAGATTGGGCTAGAGATTCATAGACTCACAAGTCCACTTCTAGTTATAGTTTCTCTCTAGGTTATGGTCCTATCAGTTGGTCTAGCAAGAAGTAGAATGTTATTGCTATATCATCCATAGAGGCAAAGTATAGGGGAGCTATTAATGTAGCTACTAAGGCTATTTGGCTTTAGGTGATACTTTTTGAGTTTGGCATTCTTATCAGGTAGCCCACCATCATTTATTATGACAACTAGAGTACCATTTAGATTTGTAGGAATCCAATTTAGCACCAATGGACTAAGCACATAGAGATTCACATTCATTTCATTTAGGAGCTTATTCATAGTCAAGTCATTGACTTGATATTTTGCTAATCTTCAGAGTAGGTTGCAGACATCTTCACTAAACCTTTTACTGAGAGCAAGTTCATTCATCTACGAGCTCTTCTTCGGGTGTAGTCCACATCTGTAGTATCATCATCTTTGGGGGGGGGGGGTACTAGCCTCTTCCTTTCTTTTATGTCTCTCTTTTGGGGGGAGTTTTTTCCTACAAGTTTTCTCCTTTTCTCTATCTTATGGGAGATTGCATTTGTACTGGGTACCTCATCAGGTCTAGTTGCTGGGACCCATTTTATATTTCCACACTACCCACCTAAGCTGTGCTTATGAGGGGTATTAGTGTAGGTTTTTATTTTTCCCTATTATTTAATTAGGGAAATTATAATTTTGTGTTACATGGAGTTTTTCTACATTCATGGGATAGGCTATCTTATGTGGAGATGTGTGTCATAGATGTGTCATAAGAATGTCATAAGTAACTCCCTTGATGGGAGTTACTTCTCTATTCTTATCACCTTGTCACCACCTTTCATGGAGGAGTTAAAGTCTATTCTTGGGGTGCCTTGACCACCTTTTGTGGAGGAGTTACGTGTTCTCCTATATGTATTCTTCACTTTGGCCATCTCATGTTAATCAGATATTGGGTTTTCTCCTATTTTGTCTTGTGCAATTTATCTTCTTGTATAATTTAAAATTACTTTAGCATCTATGTGATGTGCACTAGCTTCATCTCATGTGATCATGTCTCTATTGCATTTGCATTATCTAAATTCTGGCAACAACTTTGATATCTTCTTGTAATAGATTACTATCTTTCTAGATAAGGGAAGAGTCTCCTATATGGTAAAAGGTACAATGTCCATGCTTATAGTAATAGGAACTAAGGAAGTAACAAGGAGACCTATGTCCTAGGAGTTAGAGAAATCAATGCAAATTAGTTCCTATTCTCCTAAATAAGTTATAATAATAGGTATTTCCCTTACCTCTTTATCTTGCTTGATATCCTTCATTAAAATTGGTATTAAAGATCAAGAAGACCCTTATTATGGGGAAATTGACATAATAGGTGCATCCTCCACACCCTAATCCTACTTCACATCCATAATTATAGTGGGTTAATTTGTGAGTATGTTCCTTAGTCCATTGGTTGTTAGGCAGGTTAAAAAGTCTAGTAGTCTATACTTACCCATCCACTAGGTGGTTGAAGCTTGATATATGCCTCTAAAATTGGGATATAGGGCTCTTTTTCTCTATATATTATATGGTCCTATGTTAACCCAAAAAATCTTTCCATTTACAACACCTCAACATCATCCTTTAAATTCAACAATACAAATTCATTCTCATAAGGTTCATGCTAGTAGGGGATGCCCTAGCTTGAGATATGATTTTGGATAAGGCCATGAAGATCCCAGTCCCTATGTGGTAAATATGCCAGTGAGAGAAACTCTCTAGTTTTTCTGAATTATCCAAAATGCTTCTTATTTGTGTGGCACATGTATCCAATCATCAAGGAAGACTCATGAAATACACCTTTATTTTTTTTCTTCATGTCCTCATCTATAATCCACCATATCTGGTAGTCTATTTACTGCTATGATAATTTATTTGGAACATACATGGGGAGACATAAATGGGATACCTTGTATGCTACCACCATGATTACATTATAATATAGGTATAGCCAATAGTCCCTATCTAGGTAAAGTGTTTTCCTGATACCCTCTGATACTTGATTCAAGGGTTATTCATGAATTCCCTTCAATACTTTATGGTATACATTCCTAGCTATTTAGATAATGTTCCTCATGTAAGATTAATTATGAAAGAGTTAATAAAATTCACATACCTGATTCTTAATGCAATATGAGGAAGGGCTCTAAATTCCTCCATTATGAACATAAATTGTGGCCATGACTACATATAAGCGATAGGACATCATGTAAGAATAACCACCCATAGGTCTTTTATCCTTATTAAACATTTGTTACCAGAGTCTAACACTAATTATTTATCCATGGGTGAAAGTGAGATCTTAGATCATCAATAGGTCCAATAATAGAATGTATTATAGGTGGAGGAAGTAAATGCTATTGAAACTATACAATTTATTAATTAGGGCCTTTCAATTGTAGATTCCCATCCTAAAACTAGTTATTGGCACATGATCATCCTTGAGGGCGACCACCTCTTTATAAATAATCCATTTCCTTAATGTATTTTATATGGTGTTTTTTACTTCCATAATTCAATTTTGTGCTTGTATAATGTGGCATATATGATGGGAAACAATAGGTATCTTTGGAAAACATCCCTAGAGATGTAGTTGATAATTTTATTGTGGTTAAGGTGGTGTTTAAATCCATTATCATTCACCTTCCCTATGAATAAAAAATCCCAAATTAGTTCAATATCAGGCATTACTTTAGGTTTGGTGGTTACAAAGTGTAATTATTATCATTTTAGTGGTAGTAAGTCTATAATCATCTACTTTTATTTGTCCATTAGATTATCCTCATTTGAGTGGATGTTTACATTCTCCATTACATCCCATAGAGCTCTGTATTTTGTAAATTGGTCATTGGACATTGTTGAATTGAAGAGAGTTTTACATATTTCATGGAGTCTTTGATGGACAACTTCAATAGTGGTAATACTCTTTCCAACACCATAGATGACAACGTTATTACTAACTTGTATGTTCTCATAATATTTTATTATTTTTTCTCTTACTACAAGTAGTTCACAATTGAACGTAGATAATTAGAGATTCAAATTCTCTTTGGAGTGAAAATTCACTTGAGCTCATTATAAATCAATATCCATGATGTCTCTTCTAAATTCATTGATATAGATTTTGAGTATAAGACTTTAATTCTAATTTGTGCACCATTAAATTCCAACATCTCCAAGCTTGTTTTACTCATTTAATTTGAAAATTTCCACTTTAATTTAGATGGTATGCCACGTATAGTTTATATACATTTAGATAACATCCAAGAAGTATCCTTTCACATGTGTCACCTTATCATTAATTCCATGAAAAATTAAGTGTGCCATGTTGTGTGCCTTTAGAAGTTGGGTGTCAAAACATTTGTTAAGACTAGGATAAATAATTCTCATGATGCATAGAATATGTGAAACACAAAGATAAAGTATATAGAGGATAAAAATTGAAAACAAAAATCTTAAACACACTTCATGAACAATTTTTTTGAATAGAAGTTTAGAAGACCAAATCCTATGAATAAAAGTTTTGAGGAACAGAAAGTCATACTTTAAAAAAATTCCAAAATGCCAAAATATGTGAAGTGTAAAACTCACAAAATTTGAAAATTATAATTTTTTTTTTTTTTTTGACAAACATTTGTTATGCATACCAAAAATATGTAAAGAACAAAATTGTTCAAGTAAACAACTTGTAAAAACCAAGAGTTACAAACACATCTTGTGAAGATAAAGTTTTCAAACAATGTTTTTAAAGTGTAAAATATGCAAAGGCAAAAATATATGAAGAATTTAAATTTTAGAGATACTAAAGTATGTGATAAATGTTAAAATGAACAAAAGTATTGAAAATAAAACTTTTGATGAACACACATTCTAATCAACAACTCTGATGAACAAGGTCTTGCAAATAAAAGTTCCAAAAATAAAGTTTCCAAATGTTTTTACTAAGATGAAGTTTATGAAGATAAAATGTTCTAAAGTAACAAAATACACAAAATGCTTAACTCATAAAAATGAAAAATACATGAGGTCTTAAACTTAGGATTTTAGTTTTGTAATTTTTGTGCATATTCGAGAAACTTGTATATATTAAAAACTCTCAAAGATATTTAGTACATTAGTCTAAATAAATCAAACATTAGAAACCTAGATAATGAGGGAATGATAATTGCATTTATACATGATCATCACAAAATGAAAATTAACTACATGCAGAGTAAATTTTCTTATAAGTTTTGAGCTTAACTAGGTGTGCATACTCATGTTAATGAAAACATATTATCCAAAATAGACTTAGGATTTTCAGACTAAATTGTGTCCCTATTCAGAAAAAAAAGAATGGGGTGTGTTGAGTAAAATAGGATTAAGATAGGTAGGGCCTTGAATTAAAAAATTTCTTGGGTTGTCATCCCATTCTTGTAACTTGATATTGACATGAAAATTTATTGAAAAAAATATTAAAAAATGGTCTTATTGAAAAGGCATTGAATTATTTAAAGAAAATTCAATTAGTGGGTGAAAAATTAATTTCTAAAACATTTACTAATATCCTCCCTATGTGTGCCAAATTGAGAACTTTTTGACATCGTATGACCATGCATCAAAGCATACTTGAAAGTGTATTTTTTTTTAGATGTATTTTTGAATTCTTTGGTACATATGTATGAAAAATGTGGAAATATATAGACAACATGTGAATTATTTTTAAAAATACCTCAAGATCCATTAAAAATCTCAATCTATTGCAAAACCTTTAAATTACATTAAAAAGGTTTTGGAAGAGTATTGACATGCATACAAAATAATTGAAATTAGATATTTTTTCTAGATCTTGGATTTATAAATTACTTACTAGAGTTTAAGAAAAAAGAGGAATCATTTAGTAAATACATGAATTGATTAAATACATGTCTATTAAGGCATTTAAAATTAAATAATCTCCCCATTAATGGGTCAGATGGGTCGATTAAAGCATGTAGGTGCGTAGAAAATTAGGATTAGTGTCCCCCCCCCATCATTAGGAATGTTCAAGTTAAATTTGGATGGGGCAATGAGTGGAATCTAGGGGCCTTGGGTGTCAAGTGTTGTTCAGGATCCCTAATCAAAGATGCTTATATAAAGCTTATGGATGGGACCAATAAAAAGGTAGATGAATAGGCTCTGATGTTGGGGTTAATATTATTATCTCTATTTAATGTTAATAAGTTGGTCATTGAATTGGAATCAATGTTTATAATATGCACTCTATAGAATCAAAATGAAAGAGTGTGGAATATTGATAAAATCTTGTAGCAATGTTGGGGGTAATTGATTCCTTCTCTATTTTGGTGTTCTCCCATTGATTTATGGAGGTTATTGGTGTTGCATATTTCATGGATAACTAGGGAATTGATCATTAGGATAATATAATCATTTATAATCCTTGGGGGCTTGGTATAATGTTCATATTAAGGAGATATAGTGTTAAAATTTATATTTTGGATTTGGTCAAGTTTATTTATTGTATTGGTTTGGGATTTGGTGGTCATGTCATTTGGTTAGTGATGGGTGGATTTCATGCACATAAGAGGAATAACTAGAGAGGGGCATGTCAAATTATTATTACAAATTATGATATCATTGAGCAGTGTTGGATAGGTGTCAAGGTGAGTAAGATAGGTGACCAATGAGGTTAATTAAAGGTGTGATGTATTGTAATGGACAAAATGTTGTAGTACATCCTAAGCATGCCTATTATTTAGATAAATAACTTTAAACATAAAATTGAATTCAAAGGGATATTTACTAATTCTCATATCAAGAAGGCACTTCTCATCTAGTCAAAGCTGGTGATCAAAATAGTTAGGGAGCTCATAGGTATGGTGTAGTTTGAGACATCATGATGATAAAGGTTAATTATGAAATGACATCAATATTTTTGGGTAATATTTTATTAGACATAGAGGATAAAGTCTTGGTTCATGATATTATTGAGTGTTTGGTGAAACCATGGTTTCAGGGAGGGTTGACAAGAGTTGTGGAGGATTTTCATGGAACTTCCCCAATATCATTGATGTTCTCACATAATAATTGCTTAGAAATAGTTACCTTATCATCCTTATGTGATATAAAGGAATGATACATGATGGTGTTGGGGTTTATAGAATAGATTCAATTATAACTATTTCAACCATATCTCATGGGGGTTTTATTTTGGTATTGGATTTTTAAGTTTACAAGGCTCCTATGGCATCATTGGCTTCTCTTATATACCTTTGGTGGTTGAAGAGGGTAACCTAAATAATGAGGTTTTTAGGGTGGATTTTTGGTGTATCATATACTAATTTTCCTCCTAACGTAGTAGTTGAAGAGATAAGGTTTGTAAACAGTGACTAGGTGACATAGTGGCATGTAGTGACAAATGCTATGTGAGGACTCCTACCTTCTGTTCCCTTGGTTTGGGTGGATAGATGTTGGAGAGGAGTGATCATGTAAGGCTAGTTGGTCTTCATGTTCATCATTTCTAGAGTGGTATAATGAGTAGGATGATTTTAATGTTTGAGGTAGTGAAAGTGGTCATGGCTGAGCATCTAAAGGATCTTGGGGATTTGATATTGGGTGGTCTAGTTGGTAGTGGTGATAGATTATATGGGTGGCAAACATGATAACCAATATCAGTAACTATGATGGATATCACTTGTTTCATGGGTAATTGGGTGTATTAGTTAAGATGGTTCTAGTTGCTATGTTGTGTATTTTTGGTAGGCTTTTTCTTAGGCCTTCTATTTTGGTTTGTTATTTGTTAAGCTGATTTGTTGTCAGTAGCTTTGGCTAGTTTATTAGTTTTTGTGTTATGATTTGGTCTTGGTTTTTCATTGGATCTTGAGGCATTTTTTTAATAATTTTTTTCAACTAATATATAAGAGAGGGACCCTATAACCCTCATTACTGATTAAAAAAAAAAAATCATTTGAAAAATGTACAATTTGATTTATTATTTGTTTGATGTTTATACTCTTCATGCAAGTGAAATTATTACATCCCAATTATTGCATGATTAAAATGTTGTCTTAATTAATATGGTTTTACCTCTTATAAGAGTGTTGGGTGTTCTTTATTTTTCATTTTAACTAGGCTCATTATGAATGGGTTCTTATTGGGTTATGTTATTCAACTCATTATATAGTATGCACTTATTAATTTCTAATATTTTACCATAACCATATTTACATGTATGATATCTAATTTATACATGATTATTTCCCATGAAATTAAATAAAATAAGATTAGAATGTAGTATAATTTTGGATATTATAACCCCTTTGACTTAATTTTTTTATTTTTTATTAGGTATTTTTAATATAATATTAGATGCATATGCTTTGTAATTTAACAATTAGCTAGTTTTGGTTATTCCATGTGCATAGTAAGTATTATTTAATATATTTGTATTTATATTGTTGGATTAATATTATTTTAGGAAGGATCATATCATTTGGTAATAGACACATTTCTAAGGCTATGTTCCATAACAACTATATTATTTTAGGTAATTCTATGCCTATCTACTAGATGTTCTCACCTTTGCCAAATATAAATCTTGGTGATATAAAGTTGTAAAAAAAGTGTCAAAACTAAGAGTTTTACCAAAATATTAAAAAATTTCCCTATAATTAGTTAATTTTTTTAGGTTAGAAACCATATGGCAAGGGTTTTTAAATATCC
Organism: Torreya grandis; assembly: GCA_037957365.1. NCBI lineage: Eukaryota > Viridiplantae > Streptophyta > Pinopsida > Cupressales > Taxaceae > Torreya > Torreya grandis. Next base: position 355,755 of record JARHVA010009166.1, read on the forward strand.
TCAATAAATCTATTATTTTTGGCTAGGCATGCGAACATGTGTTAATTGAGGTGTGATTTGAACCATCACCATGTCATGCCCCTAAATAAATTATCTTGAGATTCCACATACCCTCATGTATATAATAATACCCCATAATTTTTTTTTGAAACCTAGTTATAGACATACTTTAGATATATGTAATATGCAGTCCATCAATAATAATTTGGCCCTAGTAATTTACTCACATCATACTTCAAAGATAGGATAATGGTATAAGATACTATTTAATCCTCCATAGATAGATCTCTAAAATATTTGGCTAAAACTATTTATGAATGTGATAAGTATAATTTCAAGTTCAAGGACTAGACACACGATATAGTAACTTTCACTATGATAACCCTGGCATTATTGGAGTTGGAGAATATTATCACTAGTTTATATTATTTTTACACATAATAATGGTAGAGGATGGTAGTATTGAATAAATCAATCATATATAATAATAATTACAACATAATATTAAGGTTTCAAAATATTTTAGAGTAGTTATCTTGGAAATATTATAGGATACATAATTTCTAACTAAAAAATTAGCCTATAGGGTATCTAGTAAATTAATTTTTTTTGGCATTTGGGGCACTTGTATCATTATGATCATCTTTTAAAGCTGATTATTTTTTATATAAAACTCCATTAAAATTTTAGGTCAACCCCAAGACCTAAAATAT